>LPNX010281425.1:12464-505398 GCA_001517045.1 Pseudotsuga menziesii
TTTCCAGGATTGTATTCGTATCTGGGGGCTCTTTCTAGAGTTTTGGGCTTTGCTACCCTGCCCATACGGTCAATCCCGTCTGCGACTGTCCGCCTGAGCTTTGATTATATTGAGGTAACCTTAGTGACCTTACCTAGGATATCGAGGGGGTACTTGTAGAGGTTATTCTGCATGTGTCCCGGCCAGGTAGAGGTCGGACAGCACAGTCGCTTTATGTGTTGAAGCTGAGGGCTGCTATAATTGGTTACGTACCTCCGCTTGTAGTGTTTGGGAGTTTCGAGCCTCTCCTAGGCGAGACATACCGGCTACATTCGGGAGCTCACATATCCTCCCCTTGGTTTGCTTGTATTTTGGCTGTAGATTTTCTTAGGAGTGTGCTCTTTGTGCGCTAGTTGGCCTTTGGGATCATGGTTACTTGAGTATATTTATGCTCTCTTGAGTTTGGGTCCTTTTATTTTTGGCATGCCTAGTATCCTATCACCCGTCTTGGTCCTAGTACTGACACTGGTGTTAGAATTGGGGGCATCACAACCCCTTACCGTGCTCGTTGATTTGAGAATGGTTATATTCCATCCTCTACTCCATTTGTGGAGGATTTTTTCCCTTCACTCGGTCTTTACACCAGTGGTCACCCTCACTAGGGTGGTAGTGTATGCGTGAACATTGGGTCTACACCTTACTTTCCTTTTTATGTCCCATCGTTCACCGCATTGTTTCCTTTGGGTGCTATTGTCATAATCATTCCTCCCTATATCCTATAGTTTGGATTCTATATTGACTATTTTGGGATGTTTTGGACTAATATGGTTGTCATGTAGGATCCAATTTTTGTACACTCTCTCCGAGGTTTTGACCCGTTCGTGCCTATCATAGGTATTATGTCTGAACTGGCATATAGGTTAGGATATCACATCTGCTTGCACTTATGCATTGCCTTATGACCGTTCCATCTTAACCTTAGGTACGAACCCATTCCATGGTATCACGGAACCTTCATGCTGCTGTTAGAAGTGGTACTATGTGAATGGTAGAGCTTTCCTTTACATGGGTGCCCTAGTTAGCTCCCTTTTGCATTTGGTACCCATGCTGTGAGTCCTCTCTTAGGTGTGGGAGTCCATTGTATAGTATTTCCATGACATTTAGCAAGAGCATCATACTCCTCTTGATCTTATGCTGGCCATATTCCCCCCGGGCTCCCCTTGTAACAAGTTGTGGATGCATTTTCATGAGCTTTGCCTGTCTTATTGAGCTTTATGCCGGCTCCTCTAACTCTGCGTTTCAGACTTATAGCCCGAGCTTGTCTCATGTCTAGCCATGTAGAGCCATTTTGTATATCCTTTGCAGCTTGACTTACCCTTTTACCGGGAGGGGATCTTCCCCCGAGTGTCGATATCCTACACATGTTTCCTTGCATTGAGCATAGGTATGTTCCACTGCTTGGAACTAGTTTGTTTGCCCTGATGACACTCGTCTCCTCCTAGTTTGTAACTATAAAGCTAGTTTATTCTTTTTTCAAGCTTTTCAAATAACTGAAAAAGACCAAAAAAAAAAATTAAAAAACCAAAAATCCGGACGGGAAAAGATGTTATCTTTGGCAGTTGTCGAGTCGTGTCGCCTTCGAACAGAGCACTGTATATCACATCCGTTGGTTGGGTTATAGTTTGACTTTAGGAGCTGTACTCATTTATCTGAGTTTATCTCCACCGACTGGTTATGCTTCCAGTCCCTATGGAGCCTCTATTGGTGCCTCCTACATCATAGAGATGTCCCAGTTTTTATATCAAGTCTATGCTGCCTATATTCAGTCACCATACGCCGTTATTATCTTGTTCGAAGGAAGTTGAAACCTGAGTCGACCATTCCTCAGTTATCTTGACTTTGCATGTCGGCCATTCTCGGTACAGTTACTGGTTCGTGCACCTTATGATTGAGTCCTTCCACCTGAGTTCGCTGCAGACTCATTAGCCCCTATGGACCACTTTTTGTCTTTTGATGTATCCTTGACCATCCCTAAAAACATAAGAAAAGTGATATACGCGGCTTTTTCCCCGATAACCGCATACATACGTGGATATTCCCTCGATAGTCGCGTACATCGGGATGTGTGTATAAATCCAAATCCTTTTGGACTGTTCCTTGACTTGGATCCGACTCATATGACTCCTGGACTTCCATATGCCTTGAGATCGCACGGATTCGACCCTTCAGTATCCCTTTGAAGAACTATATAAGGAACCCATTGGTACATTGAAAGCATAAGAGAACTTTGAGAGTAACAAAACTATAGTCCATTGTTGCCAGGATTTATGCTTGAGTCTGCATCCCTTTGTCCCTTGGAGCACTATTGTGCTCTTCCCAAGCTTGCCTTTCACTAGTAAGCTTGCTATCGAAGTGATGGAGGATTGAGGTGGTGGAGGCCCAAATGGGGGATTCAGTTTCTCCGATTCGCAGACGTGCCGTCAGAGGTTGTCACTTGTAATCTCTGATTCTTATTAATAGAAATATCTTTTCCTGTCCAGTAATGTGTATTTGAATGAATATTGTTTCCATTGGAATATGTCAAATGCTTTTACATTATTGATGATATATGCTAGAATAGATCTAACACCATGAAATATAGTATGCTTGTATTGTTTACTTGTTGTTGAGGACGTGCTATAACAATTCAAGCTGAAGATTGGAAAGCTCAACGGGGATCTACTTCAACCGTCCGGAATAAGGTACGAGGTTCGGTCCTTTAGTGTTAGATTGTTTATTTCTATTGCATATTGGGAAAGATTGATTTCTGGAGTCTAGCTGTCTGTTGTGGTACCCCAAGCCATAGGAATTTCTCTCCGTAACACTACCTCTGAAACAAAACTGAGCCTCCACCTTACTGGTACAACTACCTGCAATTGCTTTGTGAATTGTCGATGTTCTCTCTATGCCAAAACTAAAAAGTACAAAGTACAAAGTCCTTCTCTCCAACTCAATGCTTGAATTTCTCTTGTGTCTCTCTTGTATCTTCTCCCTCTCACCTTGGATTCCTTTTATCCTATTGAGATGAACCAAAATCGTAAATCCAATGGATGAGATTAGATCCCACCCACTTGAGATCAATGGCTAAGATTCAATTAATTAACTTGAATCACTAATGCCAAAAACTTAGTCATTTCTCCAAATTAACCTCAATTAATCTAAGAAGGCATTCACTTTAATAAATGACTTTAATAAAATGAATTTCCAAGGTTCCTGAGAGGTATTGATGACAATTTCCATCAGACATTTCATCTTTCCTAGGTGTTTCATCATTGCCTAGGATATTTTTCTTCTTGTTTGGGTGTTTTTATCATTGGCTGGGAAAAGTTTCATATTTTCGCTTATTTTCTCACACCCCTAGGAATTTTTACTATTGTCGAGTGTTTTAACTATTGACTTGCATCTAATTCTTGGCTGAAGACAATGGCATCTGGAGTTTGGCTACTAGTTGAACTGATGATCATTTTCCAAAGAAAATCTGTATCCATTCCATTCCTTGTTTGATTGTATTCAGCATGGACATGTCTAGACTTAAGTTCCTTATATCTCGGAGTGGATACATTATTCCACCTTTTATTGAAATCCATTTCATTGATGAAGAGATTAAATGTCTTCTTTCATATGTTTTAAGGAGTAAGACTCCTCTTTCATGAATTGTTTGATCATCGTCTTCCACGGGTTTTAATGAGTGAGCATGTTGGGCTGCACTCTGCCCATAATGAGTTAGCATGAGTCTAGTATTTGAATGAAAATGTGAATGGATTGCACAATGCACACATACATTCCTTACATTTGATTGTTGTGAATTAGAAGAGGGGTTCTTGGTTATCCAACTTCATGCTATAGCACAATTGTTGTTGATAGATCACTAGGCATGAAATCTCTCTTATAAACAGAGTTTGCTTTCTTTTATTGGCTTTGGGACATTAATCATCTATTGAAGCCTTGCAGGTTGCGAACAACTATTTAATTGGTTATCTTAAGCTCTATATATTGTCATTCCATGTATATATTCATGAAGTGCCACTATGTGTGTCTAATTGAAGGGTTGGTGGAAGATTAGCTGGGAGGTGATATTGGGTTTGTTGAGCTATTTAACTTTAGGGAAAATTAGTTCAAGCACAAGCTATTAAATAATGTCTATCCAAGCATGATATCTCAAAATAGTCACAGTTTCACAAGTTTCCAAAACATTCATGATTATGGTATGCCTGCAATGAAACAATGAATCTTGCCATTAAAATGAGTTGATGTCTGTAAGAGAAGCGAGAATTTGGATAAACCAATTATTTAGTGACAAAGAACTTGAATATTTTTGGTCTAATGCCCTAACCACTAGTTTCCTCATCCTATGTGCCACCTAGTTAAAACCACAAAGAAACTAGCTCGGAATATTGATTACTATTCACATTGTAGTTGGTTGTTGTCTGTAAGCTACACAAAGAAGAGAGGCCTTACAGCCATCAGAAGGAGAGTGACCTATGTACAAGACTGAGAACAGCGACTAGAAGTAATTTTCTGCATAGTATCCATGTTGGTGAAGCAAGTGGGCTAGAATTTCCTCATTGATAGATCATTCATCTCCCTCCCTCCTCCTATATATCTTTTGCTTGCAACATTGTTCTCTTTGCATATAGTTTCCTTGATGATAAGTGGATCACAATAGATAAATTAGGGTAAGGCAGCATGGGGTTCATGAATTTTGTATTAAATTTCTGCCATCCATGTTTGTCTCTTGAACTCATTAAGGCTTGAAAAATTTACCAAGTCGTGAGTTTGACCAGGGCTGATGAAGTATTACTTACAAGTTCCAAAGTATACTCGGCCTTTTTTAGACAAGATGAATAGATATGTCAAGTAATAAGAAGACTCAGCAAGTCTTGTAACTATGATTGTATTTTCATTTTGCATATATTATCACCTGATTGTATGGTTGTGACAGTGGTGGCATATCTTTTGCAGCCCATTTTTTTTTGTAAAATTCAATGCCTTTGTTGTAAAATTTGTGAAACTAATGACAACTATTTACCATTTCAAACAAAAGCAATTATGAACTCTATCCTATCGAGATGGTAATGGTTATACAGCCCGTTTAGGTTTCTTAACAAAATCCTGCACCATACCACCAAATATTCTCCAGTGGTTGACATTGGTTGATCTTCAATTCAAAACTAACTCTTAACACATTTTATATTATCTAAGTTTTATTCAGACTTGCTTTTGTTTTCCCATCTACTGTTTTTTTCTGCTTGTTACATTGGTAGGTCAAAGATATATTCCAACAAAATTAGTTGATGTCAATATCTTCTAAAATTGAAAACATGATTCGCCTAATACCATAGTATGATATGCTAAAAATAACTGAAAGTAGCATGCCCAGTTGGTGCAATTATCATAGGGACCTTCAATTAATTTTGTGTAAGGAAATGTGCAAAAACTGCATTGACAACAACTTTTCAGTTCCAAACAAATGAAAATGCACATAACCTTCTAAATTTCTAGTGATTTTCTATGAAAGGACATCAACAATAGATAACAATCAAGGGACTGAATGGAATGAATGTGAAAGAAATATGTTTTATTCATCTACAAAGTGTCTCAAGGAATCACTTACTTGAGATAAGTCCTTGATAAGCTACTTTTGAAGATTTCATTTAGTATTTGATCCTGTGAAGCTCCATCCTTGACCTTTTTAACACCTCCCCTTGTGTCATAAATAAGTAACAACCTCACAAGTAACTTCAGGTAATAGTCCATTGCATATGTTCTTCCTTAATAATCCCATTTCACACAAGCTATACAAACTTCCACCACCTCTAAAGCCGATTCATTCCAGTTCATTGCCCCAAAACTTGTGCCATAGGCTAATGCTCCAATTACCCTGCTTTCTGTGCCAGATATTTTCTGACTAAGAAGAGGAAGGGACAACTGAAAACAACTTTCTACAAGAGAAGCCACTAACTCTTCTCGAAACAAACTATTACTCATTACACTGTTTAGATCCTCTTTAATCCATGGATTTTCAAAAAGTGAAGCAATGCCAGATCCAGTATGTGGTTTTTTCCCTCTCCGTACACTCTCTTTTGCAAAAAGATTGACACAAAGTGTTGTTCGACAAATGCAAGACAAAGCATGCATTCGTCTGATTTTTCTCTCAAATTCCTCACCATTAAAATCAATCTCTTAAATAGAGAAAGTTGCATAAGGATTGCAAACAATGATTTTAATTTTTTAAGTAACTGATTTATGGAGATGCAAGTAAACCATCAATTTCATGCTCTAAAAACATAAAACAAAGGTAAGCTATTTTGAAAAAATGTGAACTGGAAGGAAGATCCAAGAGAAGTTATTATATAAAATATTTCATTTTGAAATATAAGCTAACCCGAATGTGTCATATTTCCAAGTGAGTTGAGAAAGCAATGTAAATGCCCTTTCAATGGAACTATAATGTAAAACAAATAGTTCATCTTTATCAGTAAGGAAAAAGAAACAAGCATTATCTTAAATAAAAGACTTCCATTAACAATTGAATAGTTATAATTCGAATGTACAGGGTTTTTTAACATGTTAAGAGTTCAAAAAAATACAGATCCCATGTGTTATCGTTCATTCGAATAACATAAGAGACAAACAAATTGATTCATGCTGACTGTGGGAGTGTCCGGACATTAAGTAACTCTTCTTTGGAAAACAATACAAAAGGTCCATGGAATCTAATGACGGCATATGTACATGTCCTCTCCTAGGATATTTGAATCCTCAAGGAACTCATCTTTGACCACAAGAGCATACAAGTCCCAAGTAGTACTTAATCGAGGTTTTCAGTTTATACAGGATGAAGATTTCTTCAGTCAATTAAATAAACAACTACTTTTTAAATATCAAAAGATGTCTGCAAATAACTGGAAAAAAGAGTCAAGAAAGTGTGAAATGCACCAGGTTCAGACACCCAAACCAATTATGAGGTGGAATAATACAAGATGAAACTTTTTAGAACAAACCAAACACAAATCTAGAATGAGTCCATTCCAGCAGTACATATGTTAGATTGCCAACCAATGCTTCTTAAGTTGTCCCCCCTTCACCTAATTTTAATTACTGTCAAGTTCCACTTCTGTCAACTACTTCTCAATTATGCTAAAACTACACCGTAAAGGCAATAGATTAAAATATGAAAGAAAATCCAACAAATGGACAACTGTTTAAGAGACTCAAAACCAAATTCAATAAAAAATTATCATACAACAAAGTTTGTAGATCATCTGGACTAGATATACTGAATTGGAAAAATCTTGAAATATAGTTATGAAGCAATGCAATATAATTTATTGACAAACATCACAAGGGAAACAACAACACTCTATGGCACACAGAATTCCAAGCTAAACTATATTTGAAATTTACCAGGATGCAATGAAAGTAGGACAAGACTGAAGTGAACTTTCTTATATCAAACATGCAAAGTAACAATATGATCACAATCGAATAATATCAGTAAAACAACAGTAAATATCTTTGTGTATCATTAGACTATGAAAGAAAATACACTGGGGAATTCAACAGAAGCTAACACTGTTATTTTTCAAAACCCAAAGGGTAACCATGAAACATCAATGGAAATATCAATATGGGGTTGTCCAAGGAAGAACTCAAAGATAAAATACAATAAATGCAGAACAATTGTACCTCTATACAAGAAATGCAGAACAACTGTACCTCTAGACAATATTCTAAAAATTCCCAAAACCTCATCAAGACCCAACTGATAGTTCCAGTTAAAAACCACAAGGACCAGTTTTGTAAATCTAGATATGAATCTAACATTCATGACATTAATTCCAAAGATGTAATATATAAATGTTGACCGATTTCGCAGGTGATAAATCTAAATATATATACCGTGATTTCTATAACATCGTCTCAAAAGGAACTCCAACCAATTTTCAATTGTTTTTCTTTTGTCTTGTTTTTAAAAGAAGAACCAACTTAAGGGAAAAGGATCAGTTTTGGAGGCTCATATTTTTCTCATGTCACTCTACACAACTAATCACATGATCTAATGACCACAATTGCAGGTAGTTGTACCAGTAAGGTGGAGGCTCAGGTTTGGAGGCCCAGATTGTTCTCATGTCACTCTACACAAATAATGGTGTAGATTCACAAAACAAGAAGGCTCATAGATATCATTTTCAGCACCACTGGATAGAAACACGGGTGTCCCATCCCCCCTCCTTGATTTAGTTTATACCCAATTCGGCAAGAGGATTATGGTCAGGCCAATATAGGACCAAATTATGGCTATTTCCTTCTTAATATAATTATTCACAACTTCCTATATCCTGATGACTTGGGGCTTCTACATCATACAGTTGAGGGCTTATAGTTGTAGAAGCAACTAGGTTTCCTTCATTACTTTTGTACTAATAAAAAACTGACAACCAATATTGAGAAAACAAAGGTTACAACTTTCAATATTCCAAAAAAAAAGGCTTTTCATATCTAACCTTCTAAGTTCTAGGATTCATAAGCAGTACACTACCCTTGCCACTCACAAATTCCAGCACTTTTCCCTTCATTTCAAGATACTGATCCTGAGATCCTACACAAATGGATACACTTATTGCGTCATGGCTTGGGGCTTGAACAAAATCAAAGGATTCAAGGCCCTGGATACCCAAAGCAAGAAGTTTTAGAAGGGAAATGCCTAGATGAACTCGCAGGGATCTTTGGATCTCTATGGGGTGCCATATAATTAAACTCTTCTTCTGTGTAAATATTGTAGCATATCCTCGGTTGGGTGTGACCTGCACAACCATATTGTTGAGAAACTGCAGTCTAGATGATTTGGACCACCCTCCGCACATTAGTACCAATTTTTGGTTTAGACATGCTCTCTTATTCCATGCCAGAGTCCACATAAAATATGACCCCAATAATGGTTAGAGATGTCTCTGCCACATTTTTCACAAAAGTGAATTTCCTTAAACGCACAGGTGCATATTTCAATGCACGCCTCTATTCTTCCATTGAAAGCTTTCCATTCAAAGCAAGTGTCAATGCTGAAGGTTTCTAAAAAATTTCTCGAGCCCACTCTACTTCTACTTGGGAAGCTAAAAATGCAAGAATGGCTCCCCGTTCTTCTCTGGCATGAATCTCAGTAACAACCTTTATCACTTGAGTGGCATATGAAGGAACACTCATTTGGGCATGCTTCACAGAAGGTTTTTGTGAAGCTTATGAATCATCTCTGGCAATGTACTTAGTATCTACAGGAAAATTTCATCCAATTACATGGAAAATGATGCAGCCACCAAAATAATCTGATAATGTATGTGCATATGTTGTTGCAAACATTATGATAAGCCTCAATTCTGGTCTCTTGAATAAGCATATTTTAAGCAATGCTAAAATAAGTTCTGTGCTTAAGCTCTACTCATGTGCTTCATTTACTATGATATAGTTGATATCTGCCAACACTGAATCTGACATACATAATTGAAGGAGTACATGGTCAGTCATATAGTTAAACTTCACTAATGAACGCTCTCTAGGAGTGTATGTAGTGAAACAATTAACAGACTGTATGCCTCCATAGATGCATTTGCATTCTCCCACAACTCTTTGTTGTAGAGACATTGCGGAAACTTTCCTGGGTTGTGTGCATACCAAGGAACCTTTGATGGAAAAGCCCGAGTCTTCTAGATACTGCACCAAAGAATGAAGGGATGAATGCTCCATATTTCTACTTCCCACTCACCTTTATCTTCATATATGAAATTGCGGCTTAGAAGGATGCAGACCAGTGAGGAAGGAGTGCACTCACAGCCTGGAAGGGAAACACACAAGTCAAGCAAAGAAACCAAACTTCCTGTCATCCAATATTTGTGAAGTCAACTCCATTCTAAGGAATTTTTGTGGCTGCTATGAGACTGTTATGCTGATTTCAGAGGGCACAGTTCTATATCTACTGCTTTGGGAGGTCGAACCCCTCCATTACCAGTTACTTTTATTTGCAAAGGGGGCGTGACCAGGAAGTGAATAAGAGCACATGCATTGGATGTGAAAATATGCTAGTATTTACTACTATTTCCTAGCTTGAGGAGGACGTACCATACAGGGACATCATTTATATCTTTTATAAGTCATCTACATTGCTCCTTGGCTCAAAACATGACCATTTGAAGGGTTGTTTCACTATTCAAAAAGGGCAAAAATCTAGAGGAAATACACAGGTCAGGGAAAAACAAATATCAGACCTCTTTATTTCAGTTTGAAATTGTATTTTCTAGATGTACTTACCACTATTAGTTACATAAATAAACATCAGTCATTTTCCCTTTGTATCTATGCAAATATTTTCTATGTTTATGTTCAATATTGTGAAGGGTTATTATGTTATTAAAATCTGAGAATCATAAGCAGCCTATCCAAAAGCTTGTTAAATTCTCCCTTTTATGGATATATGAATGGTGAATGAAAGAAATCAGTTGCATGCGTTTTAAGATTTCTTTCCATGTTAATATGGAATCTATTTGAATTTTGGAATGTATCATTAACATCCCAAAATAAGCATACAACAAATCAGATCTGGTTTTAAGGCACCTACAAGAAGTCTACAGCAGTCAGTGACATTGTTAGGTTAAAACGGGACCGCAGAGCAATAACAATTATACAGTTAAATCAATAAACAAGATGCAAAAACACATTAAACATTACAGAGAGACACAGATATAATGTGGTTCACCCAAACGATGGGCTACGTCCACAAACAAATTTGCCAGTCCTTTTATTTCAGTCCAGAAAGATGAAGGGATATGCCCTGCAGCAAAACCGCTACACTTCCTCTTCACGCTCTCACAGTCTCTCTTCCAGCACAATACAATGCCCACATCCAGTACCATATAGTACTCACATACAGTACCATACAGTACTCACATCCAATACACTACAGTACTTAGTACCATTACAATGGAGCCTCCTCAAGCCATATAAAGGCTTAATAACATGCAATACCATGGGACAATACCATGGGCTACAACAAACCATGTTCTAGACCTAACCACCTTTGACTCGATCTCAAGTCAAGGTTAACCCTAACAATCCCCCCTTTAAACTTGACTTGGAGTAATCACCAACTCCCCTCAAGTATTTACCGAGGAATCTTACATACACCCCCTATCACCTAGGTCTATCTCCTGACTTTACCGGTTAGTTACCAAGGGTATGCATGCCTTACCAGGTCTTACAGCCATATGCCCATTTACATGCAAACCGCTCCATTACATTTTATGTGCCTTCATGGTGACTAATCACAGCAACTCTACCGCTGCTACACTTGCTGGACCTTGGACTTGGCAAATTTCTTCTTTTCACCTTCATGCTTTAAGGCCAACAGAAACCGAGCAGGAACTCAGTTTCTCTCTGGTTACTCCCTTTGTCAACATGTCTGCAAGATTCTGGCTAGTGTGAATCTTTTCCAATTTTAATAGTTCTTCATCTAGAACAGATCTTATGAAGTGGTACTTGAGTTCTATATGTTTAGTCCTTGAATGAAAGACTGAGCTCTTTGCAAGATGAATGGCACTCTGGCTGTCACTGTACAACCTACTATTCTCCTGTTTCTTACCCAATTCTTCCATGAACCTCTGCAACCAAATCATCTCCTTACTAGCCTCTGTAGCAGCAACATACTCTGCTTCCGTTGTTGAAAGTGCAACAACCTGTTGCAGTTTTGAAATCCAACTTACTGTTGTTCCCCCTACATTGAACACATACCCTGTGGTGCTCCTCTTGCTGTCTTTATCACCAGCCATATCTGCATCAACATATCCCTGTAGAACAGTGTCTGAACCTCCAAAACATAATGCATGAGAAGTGGTACCTCTCAAATACCTGTGAATCCACTGTACTGCTTTCCAATGCTCTTTACCTGGATTATTCATATACCTGCTCACAACTCCCACTGCATGTGCAATATCTGGTCTTGTGCACACCATGGCATACATCAAGCTCCCAACTGCTGATGAATAGGGAATCTTGGACATGTAATATATCTCTTCCTGTGTCTCTGGACACATATGCTTGCTTAGTTTGAAATAGCTTGCCAAAGGTGTGCTGACTGGTTTTGCATTTTGCATTCTAAACCTCTACAACACCTTTTCTATGTACTCACCTTGAGACAATGTCAATTTGCGATTTTTCCTGTCTCTTGTTATTCTCATACCAAGAATTTGCTTTGCAGCAACCAAATCCTTCATCGCAAATGATTTAGCTAGTTTTCTTTTGAGCACATTTATATCCTGCATGTTAGACCCTGCAACAAGCATGTCATCCACATACGATAACAAGATAATATATCTTTCGTTATCTAGCCTCTTGAAATAAACACAGTGGTCAGAATGACATCTATCATAACCTTGTTCTGTCATAAACTTATCAAATTTTAAATACCACTACCTTGGAGCTTGCTTCAGGCCATACAAGCTCTTCTTCAACCTGCAAACCAAATTCTCCTTCCCTTTGACCTCATACCCTTGTGGCCGCTACATATAAATCTCTTCCTCGAAATCCCCATGGAGAAAGGCCATTTTTACATCTAATTGTTCAAGATGCAAATCTTCTACTGCCACTAGACTTAGAGTAGTTATAATTGAAGTCATTTTAACAACAGGAGAAAATATTTCATCAAATTCTATACCTTTCTTTTGTGAAAACCCCTTTACAACAAGTCTAGCCTTGTACTGCTTCTTTCCTCCATCTTCTTCCTTCAACCTGTAAACCCATTTATTCTGCAATACCCTTTTTCCTGCATGCAACTTAACCAGATCCCAAGTCTGGTTTCTTACCAATGAGTCCATCTCCTCATCCATGCCTTACTCCCACTTCTTTCTAGTTTCTACCTTCATTGCTTCTTCAAAACATTCTGGCTCACCAGAATCAGTCATCAATAAATAATACAGTGAAGGAGAGAATTGTTCAGGGGGTCTACTTAACCTGGTAGACCTTCTTACAGTTGCAGGAGTTTCAGGTACCTGCTGCTGCTCTTGATTTTCTGGTGCCTTTGGAACTTCATTTTCTTTGATTTCATCAAGCACTGTGTAATCTATGTTTTCCTTTTCTTCTTTCTTTCCCTGCAACTGATCTTTGTACATGACCTTTTCATTGAATACTACATCTCTACTCCTAATGATTTTGTGATTTTTAAGATCCCATAAGCGATAACCAAAATCATCAACCCCGTATCCAATAAAGGTACATTTCTTGGATTTAGCCTCAAGCCTTGTTCTATCATCTTTATCAATATGGACAAATGCTTCACAACCAAAAGTTCTTAGAAATGAGTATTTTACCTGTTTACCTGTCCATGGATCCTCTGGAATTCCACCATCCAAAGCGCTTAAAGGCCCTCTGTTTATTAAATAAACAGCAGTGTTTACAGTATCAGACCAAAACTGTAAGGGAAACCCTGCATGCAATCTCATACACCTTGCACACTCCATGATTATTCTGTTCATCCTTTCTGACACGCCATTTTCTTGGGGTGTTCCAGGGACTGTCTTCTCTCTGCGAATCCCATTGTGTGAACAGTAACTGTCAAACTCCTTGCTGCAGTACTCGCCTCCATTATCAGATTTGAGACATTTGAACCTTTTCCCTATCTCATTCTCAGCCAAAGCTTTCCACTTCTTAAAAGTATCAAACACATCAGATTTATGTCTAATGCAATAAACCCAAGTTTTTCTAGTTGCATCATCAATAAAAGTAACATAATAACGAGAGCCACCAAGAGATTGTACCTGAGCTGGTCCCCATACATCTGTATGGACAAGCTCTAACTTTTCACTCTTCTTTTGTTTCCCAACCCTGAGAAATCTAACTCTCTTCTATTTTCCATAAACGCAGTTCTCACAAAATTCCAAACTTACCTGCTTCAGATCTGGAAGCAGTTTCCTTGAGTGGAGAATCTACATCCCCTTCTCACTCATGTGGCCAAGCCTATGATGCCACAACGCTGCACCTGTTTCTGTGCAAGATACATAAATAGAATAATCAGTGTTATGAGGACATAAATATAACGTACCTATCCTATTTCCTTTTGCAATTACCATTGATCCTTTAGTAACCTTCCACCACATTTCTCCAAACCTAGACAAATAGCCGCCATCTCCCAAATGCCCTATTGAGATCATATTTTTTTTCATAGCAGGAATGTGCCTTACATCCTTTAGCAACCAGTCATTTCCATTATTTAGTTTAATCCGTACCTTACCCTTTCCAACAATTTTACATGGTTCATCATCCCCCAATAACACATGCCCAAAATCACCTTGAACATAATCATAAAAGAATTTCCTAAGGGGTGTAGCATGACATGAAGCCCTTGAATCTACTACCTGGTAATCACTAGTATTATCTAATGCAAGAATCAAAGCCTCTTGTAACACATCACCTGCTACATTTGCTTCCTGGGTAGTCTCTTGCTGCCTCTCACCTTTCTTCTTTGGTGCTCTGCAGTCTTTCTTTAGATGTCCTTTCTTACCGTAGTTCCAGCATTCTATTTTTCTGAATCTAGACTTGGATCTTCCCTTTTTAGACTTGCTGCAATTTCATGGGCTCCTTCCTCTCTCTTTTTGTCTCCCTCTACTCTCCATGGTCAACGCATTACTTGATGTCTCACCTGTGTTTTTCCTTCGCATTTCCTCACTAAGAATAACACTAACAACATCATCAAACTTAAGAGTGCTTGAACTAGGGACATAGTTACTTACAGCCATGACCAAGCTATTCCATCTTTCTGGTAATGAGCACAAGATTAGAAGAGCCCTAATCTCATCATCAAAGTTCACTTTTACAGAACTTATCTAACTGGTAAGTGTATTAAACTCATTTAAATGGTCAGCAACAGATCCACTTTCCGATATTTTCATATTAAATAAACGCTTCATTAAAAATACCTTGTTAGAAGCCGAGGGTTTTTCACAGAGCTTACTCAATGTGCTCATCACACCCTCTGTTGTTATTTATTTCGAAATATTTAAGGCCACTGACGAAGCCAGGCACAGCCATATTGTTCCTAGTGCCTTTCTGTCAAGAACCTCCCATTCGTCATCCTTCATAGTCGCTGTATGTTTTGCTTTTCTGCCCAACGGTAGGTATAGATATTTCTGGTACAAATAATCCTCCATTTGCATCTTCCATAACTGATAGTTTTGGCCATTAAATTTATCGACCCTAAACTTTCCTTCTTCCACCATTACTCCCACTCGAAACAGGAACCCTTCTTTCCTACGAGTTTACAAACCAAATATACCTTTTGGATCTGATACCAATTGTTAGGTTAAAACAGGACCGCAGAGCAATAACAATTATACAGTTAAATCAATAAACAAGATGCAAAAATACATTAAACATTACAGAGAGACACATATATAACGTGGTTCACCCAAACGATGGGCTACGTCCACAAACAAATTTGCCAGTCCTTTTATTTCAGTCCAGAAAGATGAAGGGATACGCCCTGCAGCAAAACCACTGCACTTCCTCTTCATGCTCTCACAGTCTCTCTTCCAGCACAATACAATGCCCACATCCAGTACCATACAGTACTCACAAATGTACCATACAGTACTCACATCCAGTACACTACAGTACCCAGTACCATTACAATGGAGCCTCCTCAAGCCTTATAAAGGATTAATCACATGCAATACCATGGGACAATACCATGGGATACAGCAAACCATGTGCCCAAACCATGTGCTAGACCTAACCACCTTTGACTCAATCCCAAGTCAAGGTTAACACATGCAATACCATGGAACAATACCATGGGATACAACAAACCATGTGCCCAAACCATGTGCTAGACCTAACCACCTTTGACTCGATCTCAAGTCAAGGTTAACCCTAACAGACATTCCACACAACTGTTTGATGAAATATCAAGTCTAGACCTATCCAAAGTTAAGGACTCTATCAGGAGGTCTCCCTGGAGGAAACACTCTGAAACTCTAATATACACCATTATGTGCCCTCATGTACCACTGTATACCATTGTGTGCAATATCAGTACCATTACCTGCATTTTGTTGTTGAAAAAACACTCTAAAACTATAATGTACACCATTATGTGCCCTCGTGTACCATTGGATACCGTTGTGTGCAGTATCAGTACCATTACCTGCATTTGTTGTTGAAAAGAGTCAATCATACTTAGTAACTCGGTCTTTAGTACATAGTAGATTGGGGCAGGACATAAAATTATGATGTAATATGTTTATTGACAAGTAATCATAGACAATTGGATACCTTCATGCCAAGATCACACCCCTTCACGTTGTGACCAGTCAATTTATATTTATACACTATCATGAGGCTCATTGTAACCACATAATTGATAAAAATCCATTTCTTTTTTTCTCTTTTATAATATATAATTGCAGATATACCTATAAATATTGTAATAAAAAAGAGCTGTCTATTCCACATAATATTCAACACAGTAAGGGGAGCAGGCCATCCGGCAGGAAGGGAGGGAAGGAGGTGAGAGTGAGTTCCAGAGGGGATTTACCAATAGCCCGTGACCAGGATGGTTCTCTGAATTACCTATTTTTTCTCGATCCACCGTGTTGTTGCCACAACGAAGAAGGGGAATATCAATGGGGGAATACTCAATGGGGAATAATCACAAGAAAGGAAGGGAAATAATTAAAAAAAATACAGCTACTTAGAAAAGACACGATTTAGGTTACCCAATGAAGACATGGAAGAGCTTTAGTCAATGCATGAAACTCATCGATGCACCTTGTTCCAGTATCATCGCTTGAACCTATATGACGTGATGTAATATATTTGTTGATAGGTAATCTTTTGCCAAGGCATACAGACAGAAAGCACTTTTCCTTGGAGATGAGACAATGCCCTTGCTACCCTCAAATGTATGCTACCATCAAAGGTAATTAGAGCTTGTGTAACACCTCGGTTTTGACTCCGTTTGCATTAAATGTATATGATGTATATATTGTAATTAATCATGGTGTGGAGCTAAAGGATAAAAGCCTCACCATGGATTATCATTTTATGTTTCGACAATTAAAATCGGATCCGAGGGTATTTTGTGCTATCCAGGCACGTTATAATTATCGACACCGTGTACATATGCATTTTAATTAAAATACCCACAACTAGCTATGTCAATGCAACCATAATGAGAAGGGGCATGATTTCCTAAGGATAGGGGAGGGAGATTTAACCTTTGGGGCCAATGGGGAAAAGCCAAATGTCAATGGGAGAACCCATCAAACATTCAACTTCCTTTCTTCTCTCATTCACCCAATCTTTTAATTCTACCAAGAATTGGTTGAAGTAGTTATTGCATGGGGATGGGAAGTGTATGGGAAGGAAATTCAAATTTGGGGAAAACCCATTTTTGGGGAAAAATGTTTTTTGACTTTTGGGGCAAGTTAACACCCAAAATACATGCCCATTTGGCCATACATCCACGTTCTCCATTTTTTTCCTCATGCAGTGAAGCTTAGGAGCTGATTTACCTTCACGATTTTTCTGTTGTGTGTTCTCATTCACGATTTTGGGGCTCCTGGACATTTTCCTCATCATCAGTCATCCACGTTGGGGCTTTCTTGAATGGTTGGAATTTTTCTGTCTGTGATTTTCATTTTTTGGGTTTGCTGGGTGTGTTTTACCTCACGTGGGCAGTCATTTCTTCATTCTCCTCAGGCTAAGAATTTCATTTTGGTGATGATCTATGGTTGGGTTTCTTTCCCAACGTTTTTGTTGCATCTCTCCACCATTTGCCAAGATGAAAATCAATTTTGGCTTCTGGGGCTATTTTACCCACTTACCATTTTTTATTTTAGCTTCTAGGACGTTTTTGTCCATGCCGAGCACTGTAATTGTTGTGTATTGAATTTGTTTTTGGCCATGTTTGGGCTAAAACGTCCCTAGGATACGAATTGGTGTTAGGGGGTTGTTTTCACCCACCTTGGCCATTCATTTTGTTGCCAAACTGGTTTTTTTCCTCAACCCAAAAATCGTATTGTGTTGTGGTGCATCCTTTGGATTTGACCTATATTGAATTGGGAGTGGAAATGGGGTCTGAGCCTACTTGGTAAACCTAGTTTGTGTAGGAGCCTCATGGAAAGAGATAAATGGATCAATTTCTTCTTTGCGCCCCCTGAATAGCATTGGAATGGAAGCCATGGCTCGAGTGACTACATAGCAGAGAAGGGGATGCTTCCTTGTGTTGGGTGTGTGTGGATTTCTTAGAAGTCGGGCTAGTTTTGGTGCAGTTTTCCATAGTTCTTGGATTGAGCTCACTAGCTTAGCAGCTAACCTTTCCATCTCCCTGTTAGTATGATAAAACCAACTGTGTTTCCTTGGATGATTTTTTTGTATCCTTGGCTACATGTGAGCCTACTAGTTTCCCCTTACTCCTTGAGGAATCATGCCCAGGTCGGGGGTAGCAGTGTTGGTGAGTGATTGCTAAGCACATTGGCCTATGGTTGGGTGGAACGTTGCAGTGACGTAGCTAGTTGTGGGACAAGCTTCTATTAAAGATAATTATCTCTTTTGTTTAAGTTCTTGCAACTATGTTTAGTTTATAAATATGATGAACATGTTAATGTGTTAAATTAAATGCAAATGCTTCCACTTTTTTATAGTAATTTATGCATATGTGTACGTTTATTTCCAATGCATTGTATTCTACATTCATGGGGCTTAGTTTCCTGAATTGTCAGCATTATAGTCGTGTCCTCTCCCTGGTAGAAGGGTGTGGACGCGACAGATTCGTATCAAATCGAGGTTGGTTGTAGCTTTGGGCCTCTATGGGCCATGAAGAGAAGTTATTAGAGGCTAAAATCAACCTCTGTGGGTGTTCTGCCACAGCAGTAGACATAGAAAAAAATTTGAAATTTTTTCCGAGTATGAAAAATCCTTTAGGAGGCTGAGAAATCCCAAGACGAGCCACTGAAGCGGTTGGGGTGGCTGAAGGAGAGCCGCAACAGTGGCTATGTTATTTCCTCCTTGCCGGCACAACGGACGGAAGTCGAAGATCTTTCTGCAACAGCAAAGACTTTGACAAGATTCTCCCGATGGTGGTGGGTGGAAGTTTAAGTTCAAGACGCAACGTCAGATGGAAATTTGGGTTTGAGTCGATGAACGAAGGGTGAGTGGAGCAGACGAGCATCGGGCGAGACAAGTCAATGAAAAGAAAATTTGAAAATTTTTCTAAGTATGGAAGCGGGGGAAGGAAATGAAACTTGGAGCCGCTACGATAGCAGGTGAAAGATGAAAATGAATTTGCTACAATGGTAGAATGAATACAAAGATCGAGCCAACAAAGCAGCTGGAAACCAAAATTTGAGCAAGCCCCCTTGACCCCCATTGTCCCCTTCAGACAATCGTTCTTGTGAAAAGAAAATTTTGTGTTTTGGGCAAGTTGTGAATGTATGATTTTTACAAGTGAAGTTAAGTAATGTATGATTCATGTGAATTTTTTGCAGCTAACAATCATTTTTACTAACACGTTTTGCAGAGTTATAGTCACCTTCAAGAGGGCAGCATTCCACATAGCGTAGATTAGTAAAGTTGGGTTTTGGTTCAGCCATGAAAACCTACAGCATGAATGATGTACATGATCCATATTGACATGAGGAAGATGTTATGGGTGAAAACATCCAAGTTGGGAATGCTGAGACAAAGTCTAATGGGGGGAGATTTCAAGATACTCTCCTAGATTTTGCATCCACCATGAGAAGCCTCAGGGTGGAGATGCAAATATATAGGGAAGATAATGAAAGGTTGGACAACATGAATGATGCACAGGATCCATATTGACATGAGGAAGATTTTATGGGTGAAAACATACAAGTTGGGAATGCCGAGACAGAGTCTAATGGGGGGAGATTTCAAGATACTCCCCCAGATTTTGCAGCCACCATGAGAAGCCTCAGGGTGGAGATGCAAATCTACAGGGAAGATAATGAAAAGTTGGTTAAGGTCCAGAAGGAGCAGAATCAGTTGAATGCAGCCATGCTGCAAATTCTGACAGATATTCATAGGCGGAGGAACTCTCGGGACCTGACATTAAGACCAGAAGGTAGTAAGAGCAGTACCAGAAGAAGGAAGAGATCTCCTAGTGAGTCATCTAACTCTAAAGGATCCACTGACAGTTCAAGCTCTTCATCTCACGGGAATTAGAGAAAGAGGCGTTACAAGAACCATTCACATGATAAATTTAAGAAAGCAAGGCCTTCTACCTTTAATGGGGAGATAAAGAATGGACAAGAATTTGAAGCTTGGCTTCTTGGTATGAGGAAATATTTCCAGGTCTAAGACTATTCTGGAAATATGAAGGCTAGAATAGCCATCTTCGATTTGATTGGAAGAGAATCCATATGGTGGGAGCAATTCAGGCAGGTAAGGAAGATCAATGAAAGAAAGATTGTATCGAAACAGTTCCAAAAGTACTTCAAGCAGAAGTACCTTTTTGATAGGTACTATGAGGATAAGATTAAAGATTTCCATGAGTTGAGATTGGGACAGCAGACCATGGAAGAATATGCAAGTAATTTCTTGGAACTTTTGAGGTATGCCAGGTACATCAAATATGAAATAGTGAAGATCCATTGTTTCCTGAGTGGATTGCCACAGTCTTACAAGGGCAGGATTGAGTTTTATGAACCTAGAAATCTCGAAGAAGCAATAAGTAAGGATAAGTATTTCTATGAGAAAATCAAGGGAAAACCTAATTATTATAAGACATGGAAGGACAAGAAGAACAAGAAGTATGACCAAAGAAAGAATGAGCAGTCCCAAGTTGAGAAGCAGCCAGCTAGAGTGGTGGGAGAAAATCTTGGAGATCCACATCAAAACAGAGGACCACTCCAATGTTGGAAATGTGGAGGACCCCACATGCATAGGAATTTTCCACTTGAGAATGAGAATGCAAGGCCAACTTACAATATTCAAGAGGTAGAAATAGTGGGTCAAGTAGCAAGGGCCATCCCTAGGATTTATGCAGCAATGGAGGACCTCTAGGAAGATCACCAGTCAATTGTGGTTGAAGTTGTAGGTAAGATTGTTGAGCAATCTATTTCTATTTTGACTGACCCTGGTTCTACTCATAGTTACATTAACCCTAGAGTAGTGGAGATTTGTGCTTTTAAGAAATTAAAGCATAAGAAATCTTGGTTAGTTAAGCTAGCCACTGGAACTAAGAGGAAGGTTAGTGAAGTGGTAGAGAAATGTTTGTTGGTCATGAATGGATTGGTCACTTGTGTAGATCTGAATGTTCTACCACTTGGTTTGTATGATGTTCTCATCGGAATGGATTGGTTAGAAGCTCAGAAGGTAAAGTTGGACTATTATAATAAGAGCTTTGAGTGCCTGGATGAAGAAGGAAACTTAAGGATTGTGAAAGGAATTCCAAAGTTGATCTCTGTTAGGCATATTTAAGCAATGCAGTTGAATAAGTTCTGTAGGAAAGGTTGCCAGTTGTATGCAACTCATATTTTGGAGGCAAAAAAGGATGAAACTCCTAGGTTGGAGGACTTTCATGTGTTACAAGAATTCATGGATGTGTTCCGTAATGAGATTCTAGGGCTTCCTCCAAAGAGGTATATTGATTTCACAATTGAACTTGTTCCAGGAGCAGCACTAGTGTCCAAGACACCCTATAGGATGAGCACACCAGAAATTCTAGAGCTGAAGATGCAACTGCAAGAGTTGTTGGAGAATAAGTATAGCAGGTCGAGCGTGTCTCCTTGGGGAGCACTAGTTCTGTTTGTGAAAAAGAAAGACGATACAGTCAAGTTTTGTATTGATTACAGATAGCTGAACAAAGTCACGGTGAATAACAAATACCATTTGCCTAGGATTGATGACCTCTTTGATCAAATGAGAGGAGAAAAGGTATTTTCCAAGATTGAATTGAGGTCTAGTTACCACCAGGTGAGAATCAAGGATGAAGACATTCATAAGACAACCTTCAGGACAAGGTATGGACATTATGAGTTTGTAGTGGTACCATTTGGTCTCACAAATGCACCNATAATGTCTTCAATAGGTATTCGGATAAGTCTGTTCTTGTTTTCCTTGATGACATTCTTATCTATTATAAGAATGAGGAAGATCATGAAGAACATCTGAGATTGACATTACAATTGCTCAGGGAGCATCAGTTGTATGCAAAGTTGAGTAAGTGTGATTTTTACAGAGATAGGATTCATTATTTGGGTCACATTATCTCAGATGAGGACATATATGTAGACCCTGAGAAGATTGAGGCCATTATGAATTGGCACACTCCGAGAAATGTGATAGATGTAAGATATTTTATGGGACTTGTAGGATACTACAAGAGATTCATTGAAGGATTCTCCAAGGTTGCACATCTAGTCACTTCTTTGTAAAATAAGGGAATAAAGTTTGAATGGACATCGAGGCATGAAGAAAGCTTCCAGTAGTTGAAGAATCTTCTCACAAGTGCACTAGTCTTGAATATTACAGATCTAGAAAAATATTTTTTGGTGTGTACTGTTGCATGTGGTCAAGGACTTGAAGGAACCCTTATGCAAGACAACCACGTGATATCTTATGAGTCAAGAAAGCTGAAGGAGCATGAGAAGAACTATGCCACTCATGATCTAGAGCTTGCAGCCATAGTACATGCTCTCAAGATGTGGAGGCTTTACTAGATGGGTAGAATATTTAAACTAAGGACAGACCATTGTGGTCTGAAGTATTTGTTCGATCAGCCTACTCTAAATGCTAGGCAAGCTAGATGGTTGGAGTTTTTATGTGAGTTTGATTTCGAAATAAAGCACATAAAAGGAAAAGAGAATAAGGTAGTTGATGCACTCAGTAAGAAGGTGTAGGAAATGCATGTGGCATCCATTAGTATTTTCTAGTCGGAGTTGAGGCAACAAATTGTTAATCATATTATTGGAGATGAGTTGTATGAGCAGGTAAAAGACAAATTGTAGCAGCAAAGTATTGAGAAGAGATATGAGGGGTATAAATTGGAAGAAGAGGGACTTCTTACTTATAAAGGTAGAGTTTATATTCCAAATATAGCATATTTGAGAAGAATGGTTATGGACGAGATCCAACAAGATCCATATTCTGGTCATCCAAGATATCAAAAGACAATTGCTAGAGCTATAAAGTAGTATTTTTGGCCAGGAATGAAAAAGGACATGGATGAGTACATTTAGAGGTGCATGAAATGTCAGCAGGTAAAGTTTGAGCATCAACACCCTGCAGGTTTGTTGCAAACTTTGCTAGTTTCAGAATAGAAATGGGAAGTTATTTCCATGGATTTTTTTACAGGATTGACAATGACTTGGAGACAACATGATTCCATAATGGTTGTGGTGGAAAAGTTGACAAAGGCAGCACACTTTATACTAGTCAAGTCTATGGATAAGACTGTTGACAACACAAATATATTCATGAAGGATATTTTCAATTTGCATGGGTTGCCTTAGGCAATACTCTCTGACAGAGATATCAAGTTCACTTCCAATTTTTGGAAGGGTTTGTTTGCAGATTTGGGTACCAAGTTGAATTTCAACACTACTTACCATCCTCAGACTGATGGGTAGATAGAGAGGGTGAATCAAGTGCTTGAAGACATGCTTTGCATGTATCTGATGGAAAAACCAACCAAGTGGGAAGATTACCTACACTTGGTAGATTTTTCTTATAATAATGGACAGCAAGCATCCTTGGGGATGATTCCATATGAAGCTTTGTATGGAAGAAGGTGTAGGACACCCGTGAATTGGGATAATCTAGTGAACAAGGTTGTGCTTGGTCTAGAATTGCTCAAGGAGATGGAGAAAGAGGTTGTAAAGATCAAGCAAAATCTAAAAGGAACTCAGGATAGACAAAAAAGCTATGCATATAAGCATAGGGTGAATAGAGAGTTCAGTGTTGGGGATCATGTTTACCTCAGAGTGAGAGCAAAGAAGAGTTCCTTGAAGCTTGGAAGTTATGCCAAGTTTTCACTTAGATATTGTGGGTCATTTGAAGTGCTTGAAAGAATAGGGCCAGTTGCATATAGACTTGCATTTCCTGCTAGCACTAGAGCTCATAATGTTTTTTAGGTTTCTTTTCTTAAGAAATATGCACATAATCCTAACCATGTGATAAATTGGGATGTGATTCAGGTGGAACCTGAGGAAGAGCTCCAAATTGAGCCAATGCACATCCTCGACAAGAAAGTCACAATGCTTCAAAATCGAGCCATAGGGTAGGTAAAGGTGCAATGGGAGCACTATGGTTTTGAAGAAGCTACATGGGAGCTAGAGGATGCCATGCGATTGCCACATCCATTTTTGTTCAATTCTGTGGAACACTGAGGCGATGCGAGTGTAGCATTTTGTTCAATTTTGTAAAGCACTGAGGAAAGTGCTATTGAAGGGGGAGGGGAATGTAACACCCCAGTTTTGACCCCATTTGCATGAAATGTATATGATGTATATATTGTAATTAATTGTGGTGTGGAGCAAAAGGCTAAAATCCCCACCATGGATTATCATTTTATGTTTCGAAGATTAAAATCATTTCTGAGGTTATTTTGTGCTAGCAAGGCACGTTATAATTATGGACACCATGTACATATGAATTTTAATTAAAATATCCACAACCAACTATGTCAATGCAACCATAATGAGAAGGGGCATGATTTCCTAAGGATAGGGGGGGATATTTAACATTTGGGGCCAATGGGAAAATCCAAAGGTTAATGGGAGAACCCATCAAATAGTCAACTTCCTTTCTTGTCTCATTCACCCAATCATTTAATTCTGCCAAGAATTGGTTGAAGTAGTTATTGCATGGGGATGGGAAGTGTATGGACAGGAAATTCGAATTTGGGAAAAACCTATTTTTGGGGGAAAATGTTTTTGACTTTTGGGGCAAGTTAACACCCAAAATATATTCCCATTTGGCCATACATCCACGTTCTCCATTTTTTTTCCTCACGCAGTGAAGCTTGGGAGTTGATTTACCTTCACGATTTTTTTGTTGTGTGTTCTCATCCACGATTTTGGGGCTCATGGACATTTTCCTCATCATCAGTCATCCACATTGGCGGTCTCTTGAATAGTTGGAAGTTTTCTATCTGTGAATTTCATTTTTTGGGTTTGTTAGGTGTGTTTTACCTCACACGGGAAGTTGTTTCTTCATTCTCCTTAGGCTGAGAATTTCATTTTGGTGATGATTCGTGGTAGGGTTTCTTTCCCAACATTTTTGTTGCATCTCTCCACTGTTTTCCAAGCTGAAAATAGATTTTGGCTTCAAGGGTTGTTTTACCCACTTACCATTTCTGATTTTAGCTTCTAGGATGTTTTTGTCCATGTCGACCACTGTAATTGTTGTGTATTGAATTCGTTTTAGCCACATTAGGGCCAAAAATTCCCTAGGATATGAATTGGTGTTAGGGGGTTGTTTTCACCCACCTTGGCAATTCATTTTGTTGCCAAACTATTTTTTTTTCCTCAACCCAGAAATTGTATTGTGTTGTGGTGCATCTTTTGGATTTGGATTTTATTGAATTGGGAGTGGAAATGGGGTCTAAGCCTTCTTGGTAAACCTAGTGTGTGTAGGAGCCTTACAGCCAGAGCTAGAGGGCTTACTTTCTTCACTGCACCCCCTGAATAGCACTAGAGTGGAAGCCATGGCCCGGGGGACTGCATAGCAGAGAAGGGGATGGTTCCTTGTGTTGGGTGTGTGTGGATGTCTTAGAACTCAGGCTAGTTCTGGTGCAGGTGTCCATAGCTCTCGGATTGAGCTCACTAGCTTAGCAGCCAATCTTTCCAGCTCCATTTTAGCCCAATAAACCAAATTGTGTTGGTTTGGCTAAGTTTTTTGTATCCTTGGCTACGTGTGAGCCTACTAGTTTCCCCGTACTCCTTGAGGAATCATGCCCAACTCGGGGGTGGCGGTGTTGATGAGTGATTGATGAGCACACTGGCCTATGGTTTGGTGGAACATTGCAGTGACGTAGCTAGTTATAGGACAAGATTCTGTTAAAGATAAGTATCTCTTATGTTTAAATCCTTGCAACTGTGTTTATTTTATAAATATGATGAACATGTTAATGTGTTGAATGAAATGTAAATGATTCCACTGTTTGATAGTAATTTATGCATCTGTGTACGTTTATTTCCTATGCACTTTATTCTACATTCATGGGGCTTAGTTGCCTGGATTGTCAACATTATAGTTGCGTCCTCTTGCTGGTATAAGGGTGGCGATGTGACAGCTCGTGTATAGAAATATTTAGTATTTGAATTGTATGCAATTACATCACACTAATCTTGAGGTTCAAAGGTAGTAAGCTCCTATAATATTGTTGCCTTACAACTAGAATTTGTAGGTGAAATTTGTAGGCTGAGACAAACAAGAAGTCTAATGATAGAAAAAATGCCCAACACAATCAATTCCCTAACCCTAATATTTCCAAAAATATTAGTCCGGATACAGAGAAGGAACCAAAAACTAAAGAAACTTCACAATTGCTAAAAGAAATCGATCTTACAACCAAAATTTCACCATGAAAATACTTTATATAGGGTTACAAAAGCAGAACACGACTGATGGGTTTTAATGAAAAATATTTAATTCAAGTCTCAAAATAAATAAAAAATAGAGAATGTGAAGCACCTTGGATAGGTCGAGAAGAGCTTTCTCCATGTGCTTAGGAATCGTAATGTGAAGCACCTTGGATAGGTGAAGGAGAGTTTTCTCCATGTGTTCATGATCGCAAGATCCATAACCAGTTGCTATGCAGTGGGAATTATTTTCTCCCCTCTGTTCATTATAACCAACTGTTCATTCTTTTCTCCCGTCCATTCATTATAACCATCCGTTCATTCTAACCACTAAATGCAATCAATTTTAACCATGAAAGAGGGTAATGTCTTATCTTTGTCTCCAACCATGGAATTTAAAATGAGAGGCATGCACTTGAGCTTTTCTTCGTAAATATCTTAATTAGAATAAAGTCCTCTTAATTTTTATTTTACCCAAATTTTTTTCATACATTTTTAATTAATTTATATTTCTATCAAAATAAATAAATAGAAATTTAATTTTTTAATATTAATATATTATATAATGTTTAACTATAATATATTTATATATGAAAAACATGTTATATTATATATTATATGTTAAAAACCTATTAAATTAGATGAAAACAAATTAGTATTATTATAATTATAATAATAATAATAATAATAATAATAATTTTAAATTTAAAAAATGGCAAGAGATCATTAAAAAGGGAGGGAGGCTTTTTTTTATTAAAATAAAAGAAATTGTCATTTTCGTAACTAGGAGCATCAAACGGGAAATTTTTAATTTTTTGAGAATAGGCGTGATGGCGACACTGATGGGTAGGTTTCAATGACGATTTATTAGTGAACACAAATTTTATAGATTACATTGTCAAGATCAAAATACTTTAACCTGCTGAAATTTTAATTGATTGGCGAGAGGGTCAAATAGACTCGGAATTTGGAAAGCGAAATATGAGCACAATCAATGATATTAGCTAAACTGAGTTATACCAAAATGGAGACATGAATATGCATAATGAAAAAACCTTCAAGCTACCAATTCAACTTGACCATGGCATGACAACACATGAAATATAACTTGCACAATTGAAAATGACTAATTAATATTATTCTAGCTAGTCATTTTTTATGTCGTGACTAAATTAGTCATTTATGTTAGTCAATTTTAACTCTGTCACTTTTATCTAGTCATATTTGTTAACTCGTGACTAAATTAGTCGTTTATAGTTGGGTCAATCAAAATTGCTCATATCTAGTAGTAAATCACTTGAAAAACATGTGGTGACTAGAATTTTTAGTCACGTAGTCACTAATTCATCATTTTGTACTAGTGCATACTTAGATCCTGTGACAACTTCAAAACCAGAATTAGCATATTGAAACCCTTGGAAATAGGCTCTTCATACTCAATGGAAAAGCCTCAACAACAGACTCTTTGTACTCAAATGCCCACTTTCTGATCTTTCTATCTATGCACGTGCTTTTGTATCTTCACTGCACGTGCTTCTGAGCTTTCTGAGCTTTTTGAGCTTTATATTTGCACACGTGCTTATGTATATGCACTGTAGCATCCTCCCTCCTTATGTTGTTATAAAGGTTGTGAGTAAGGTTACCTATAAACAACACATGTTAAGCAATAAACTTTTATGCTCACTAAAAAGAGAAAACAAATAACTAAAAAATGTACATAGTAATTTCACAATATTTAACATGGAAAAAATAAACAATTCCAACAAACAATAGTTGTACTCAAAATGCATAAACATTTAGAACCAATAGACCTACAAATACATGAACATGAAATACCTTTGCATAAGGCCTGAAGATCAATGACAGCATTGTACAAAGCAAGAAATTATTTCCAACCAATAAATGAATGAACTTTTCACTGAATAACTTCTGCTGAATTTCCCAATACCTCAGTTCTTCTAACATCTAATTCACCCATTTGAACCGCTTTGAGGAAAACCTTGGTTTTCCCTATTTGAATAGTAAAGGCAATTTTAGGTTGTTTTTATTAGCATTTTAACTAAACAAAACAACCTTAGAAGTTCTAGCTTCTTGGGGAAGCATATAAATCATGATGCTAGGCTCATTACATCCTTGGATTTTGAGAACACCATTTGTCAAATCACACTCATAATAATATGCATAAGCAATTACTTTGGTCCAATGAAACAAGTGACAAGCAACTTGCACTTGGAAAAGAACAGAGAAATTATCTAATCAATAAATATGTAAATATATATACAAATACATACAAATGTGTAAGTCATTAATGTGTTCAAATATAGGTGGCAATGCTTGTCTTTAGGGATAAATGCATTAACTTCAATATCTATATATGGTTATCAGATTTATGGTTGAATGCATATCAATATGAAAAAGATTTCAAATGATTTTAGTATGCTCCAAGGAATAAAAAAATGTTTCTTCTATTCCCTTGCAAATGATAGTGACAACAACATATACATCAATAAAAAAGTTATAATCTTGATTTCAATTCAATGTACCAATCTAAATCACTGTGACAATGATTAGAAAACGTTTTAAGGTATATTACTATCATAAAGTGCATTGTTTAGTTATCCCAATGTATGACTTATATATATCAGACCTGAATATATGATTGAGATTAGCATTTAGAACATGGCATTCTTTGTGTCAATGATAATGATGTATTTCTCACATAAAGGGTTGCCAAACAATAAAAATTTTAGTAGTAGGAAATTGTGAATGTAGCTATCATAAATGTTATCTTCAATAATCCTAAAGAGCTCAGAAAAGACTACCCCAGAAATAATGTCAATAGTGTATAATGAAATAAACCCTTCTTTATTAAGACATGTGTGTTTTCTATTCAAAAAAACAAAGAGGAATTGATGTAAGTTCCATCCATGACATATATGTTTCAATGAATGTCCATAGGGTTCTATTTCCAATCAAAAGGAGCTCAAATGTAATTTCCCAACACAAGGTGTTCTGCATCCAAGGGAATATCTAGAATGACTGTCCCAAACAAGGTGATTTCCATCCCTCAATTAGTAGACAACTAGGACTGTCAAACTACAATAATTTCCAGCCAAATAATGACTGTCCAAAATGACAAATTCCAGATCCTACAGTGACTATGCCTTGATATTATCTTAGACTTTCAATAGGTAAGTATGTTTGTAATTTCAGAGCGGTTGGGAATTTCCTTTAGGTTGTGACTTAAGGAGTGACGTTAGGGAAAGATAAGGAAGGGTGTTAAGGTAACAACTTGATATACTATTAGGGAAGTATTTCAAGGTTGTTTTAGGTTTAGGTTGAGATAGGTTTCTCACACCCATAAGAGTTTATCAAACATCTTCATGTAATCATACATGTGAATATCATTTTGTGCCATATTGTTGTTGGGAAAATATAGCTTGATATCAACACAATATTTATCACTCTGATACCAAAGGTAAATGATCCTCAATCATTTGATCAATTATGTTTGATTTCACTTTGCGATAGTGTGTATAAAATTTAAAGTCATTTCCAGTATCATTACCACTAGAATCAATCCCCATCTTTCCAAACATATCTCAAGAGAAAAGATGGGTTTACTAATTAAGAGGGACATTTAAGATGCCATAGGGACAACCCAAAAATTCCTTCACTTTCTAACTTTCAGACAAGAAGGGAATATAATGCGTCTTGGAAAACATGGCATGACTATTTTGAATAGTTCATAGATCAATTCCCTTCAACTTTAACACTATGATTTTAGTCCATAGCAAGTCATTCAAAAATGTTCCCATTCCTTTTTTTTCACATCCCCGTTCACAACTGTAAAAAACTTGGACAAAAATCCAAAAACCATATTTAGATATAATATTTTCATCTCTAAATTTTTTAAATGGAAAACATCATTTCCCAACATGAATTGACTGCAGATTGAGATAACATATTGACCTTAATTCAGGATATTCTCATCATCTAAATAGTCAACTGTCAAGGTGAATAACAATCTCAAGCATCAATCTTAATTCTTGACTAAAATTTGGTATCCTATTTTGAGCTTTCCCTAACAGTTTCATGGATTTTTAATCTATTTTGAATCTAGATACTGGAATCTTGAACATTTGACTCTATTGTCACTAGCACATATTATGTTAGGATGTTTGATAATTTATTTTCTACTTTACACTCAAATTCCATTCTCTTATTCAAATTTTGCATTCACAATTTATGTTCTGCATTATCCTATTTGTTTCATCAACCATATTTAGTTTATAAAGTTCCCCTATTTCTTCCGCCACCTCCTCCCTATATATTCTAGATCCATCATACTAAAACCTACATATATACATTGACAGTATAGTCTCCCACTTCATTTTGCATGACCATTTCATCTATATTGCAACTTTGGTAGGTAACAGTGTCACAGGAATCATGAATCGCATATTTGACTCCGATCGAGCTGGAAAATAGTTTTTCCAACTTGGCACTAGTTAAAATTGGGGTTGACCAAATTTGATTTGGTCAACACAAGTTTGACTCATGAGCTAAACTATGCTTGTCGATTTTTCCCCAATCCAAGTTTTTGTACTTTTGTATATCTTAATATTTTCGTAAGTGTGTATATTATATACCTGGTGACAAGATTTAGCATACGTTTAGAGCAGGTTATGTGTAGAGTAAGACAGGAATCCTCTAATTATAATGGGGATAAAGGGTTGAACAACAAAGTTAACATCAGCTATACTAAAAGTGGTAAGCTATCCACCCAAAATGCTCATCAAGTTCATCTCTACGCCACCTCCAGTTTATGTTTCTAAAGTTAAATGAAAGTTCTTTCTCTGGCCAACTAAAGTACCACAAGGCCTTGTCATATATTCCAACAATCCATGTAACATTTTGTATAAAGAAGCCTAAGGGGTTAGCTCAACAAGTTGTGCCAATTTTGTGGGCATTTAGCTAGTATGTGCTAGCAGGTTCCTAGTTCGAATCCCTTTGAGTGAGGTGCACTAGTATACATCAACAGGTTTAGGCTGCCATCCATAAACGTGGGGAAGCATCCCTTGGGATTCCTTGGAGAAAAATAAATAAATAAATTGTTGAAAGAAGAAACAAAGAACAAGTTCCTTGGAAATGTGAGCAAAAATTCCACTAATATGTGCTAAAAGAGAGGATACCAGAGATGGAACCTTTTAATATCAAAACATATTAATAGAAACAAAGCAAGAGATTTAGAATCATGCAAGTGGAATGAAATCCAGGGTTGCAGTATAATCCACTAAACCTTTTTGAAATCCCTTTAGTAAATGACGATATTTTCTATAATACTCAACTGGAAGATAAAAAAATTTAGCAGCACCACAACCAAGTGCAAATAAAGACCAGATTGGAACAACCTCTTTTAGCAGCTTATGAACCTGCATTTAAAATTCATTCATTATGAAATAGCCATCCAATACATCTTAGTTAATAAGCATAAGAAAAACTAAAATTATTAAGAGATATCAAAAGAGTTTTAGATTTTTAACCAGAGTAAAATTGTAGTATTTAAATTCTCAACATCTAAAAATATTTTAAAGAATTTAAATTACCATAACTATAATGGTGAGACTCCATTTACTAAATATTCCTCCCACATCAAAGAAATGAGAAAATTACCTGGTTTTGTGAAATATCTTCCAGCCATTTCCCAACAACAACCTCTGAAACACTACTCCAACCAAAAATTCCACCAATCTCAACACCTTTGAAATGAAAATCAATGCCTTGGGGAAATATCAGTGTTAGGACTCAAAATTCTCTATTTGCAGGGTTAATGCTAAGCTTCAATAGCAATATGGAGACTCCTCTATCAGAGCATTACAATCTTGGCAAGGCTTTAATCCAAAGTTTGCAACCTTGCATTTTCCTATTTGGGTGGAATTCCCAGTGCCCCACATGACTTAGTGGGCCTTGATATAGCCCTTACCTAAGTGTCATGGCAAATTTCTATGCCAGAAGCCACCAAGAATACATGTCAAATTCACTTGCATAGTACCTCAAAAGAAGACAATAAACCATCATTAAGTAAAGGGTGAACTTCCCTCTAATGAAAACGAATAAAACGAATAGGCCCATTAAAATCTAGGGTGAAGAGCCATAAAAACAAAACACAGGATTAAATTGGAAACTCTCATAAGTCATCTCAGTATTACTTGCAAAGAATCAATACTTTTATAGCTGCTATGACACATAACTCTAAAAATGAGATAGTTAAACTTAACATCCACACTTTCTTTTAAATAAAGGATGACTAATATTTACAACCATGCTTGAAATTTCCTACTTTACAATGCCTTCATATCTTCTAATAAAGGGATCACTCACTTCTATGTTGATTTCCAAAAAGATTCTAACCTTTCAATACTGAAATCTAATATTTTTAGAGCATAGCTTGATGTAAAATCCTTTTATATAGTAATTACTAATTTCTATACATCTTGATTCTTAACTGTCTGTGCTTCTACTGCTATTTGAATCTATATTTTGACAATTTTCTTTTCTATGTTACATCAAAATAAAAATTTATCTTTTAACTGAAGCCATTATTATTTAAGGTCCTTATTAAATTTGAATCATCTGATGATCATTATTTTTGCAACAATGTCATGTTTTACCTAACATGCTTGAGGATCTCTCTAAAGGAGAACATACAAACTCAAAATTTTGTTGAGAAGACCTCATAAAGAAAAAAATAGTACAATGATCAAACCACCATGGAATAAGACTACATACCTTCCATGAAACTAGATTGAGAAGCTTAGCATAATTCACCCCTCGTAGTGCAACCAAATCCACTCGACAGGGAACATAATCCACATCGATAGTGAATGGATGTATTTCACATTTTTGAAACAAATAAAAACATGATTTTAGACTATCTTAAGAGTCTTAGGTAAATTCAATTCAAACTATATCATAACTACTTAAAATCAGAAGCTTGAAGAACATACATCTCAATCCAATATATCTTTTAGTTAATATCACAAAAAAGTAGTACTTACACAAGAAGCTTGTGAGCTAGTGGTTAACTCACTAGTAACTACCATAAATCCTAGGTTTGCAACAAAAGATTACAGGTTTAATGAAATAGACTACACATCAAAATTTCTACTGAGAAAAAAATAACAAGTGAAACTGATTTCAAAAAGGGATAATCACTCTCATAAAACAATGTCTGTTAGTGACAACTCCCTTCACTCTGAATATCAAGTAGTGACAACTTCCCAATATAAAATTCAAGTCCTTCTATACAACTTATTTTGAGTTGTATATTTTCCCTTCATTATTTTAGCTGGATATAGATATCTCATCTGATAGTATCCATGCTAAGATGATTGCTTGAAGATCCTCTCTAAATTTACTGAACTTCTATATTCTTGTTATTCCTCCTATTCGGGAGAGCAATACAAATATATTTTTTGAACACATTTCATCAAATTAAACATCTTAATAAATAAAAGAAACATTACTAGGCATTATCATAAGCAAGTACCAGTATTACGTGAAAGAAGGGAAGGATGCCCTCCTTTGTTGCACTCAACTCCTTGGAATATGGAGCATGAGAAGAAGCACTGGTAGAAATTTTCCTATCACCAGATACATCTCCTTGTTCAGCCACAGATGATGCTTTTTGAGAAAATAATTTAATAAAAAAGTCAAGTTGGCTCTAGTCAAGATGTAATTGTAAAGGGAGCAGCTTCACAAGGAGCCTAGAAAAGAGATGGCCATTATGTATAGTACGCAAACCTTACTTCAAGATAACAAAAATTGAAAGAAATGTCTCATTTGATTATCTTGGATAGACCAAGAGAAAACATAGAAACAAAATGATTAAAATTGAAATAAATAAATACAAAGTTAGCACCATAAATGAATATTGCAATGTCAATCAGTCTCCTACAATATTTGTCAAAGAAAAACCGCGCAGATAAACAACTACAGTTTAAACTTAAAAGTAGCATTGATTTAAGGTTACTGTAGATTCTAAAACAAGAGTTGATGTACTTGAGAGAGTGATACGTACATGGGAAACCTACCTTGGGTTATCCCTGTGGTGTATGTTTGCTGATTTTTTTAATGTAATGTCACATTTTCTTTGCATTATCATGTCTCTTTATTATGGTTGAATTCTTAGCAGACAAATTCAACTACTTGATTTTGAAATTTAACTCAACTCGTTTGCAAAAAAAATATAGAATACATTTCATCAAACATATGGATAAACAAAAGAACATGACATCCTTTCTTTTACATTTTTCCATTTTCCTAATTCATTAGGTTTTTAAGTAGGTTAGCAAAGTACTTGCAAAATTTGTACAAACAAAGAAATAAAGAATATATTTTTGTGTAGCAATGACGACACATACTATCTATGTTTCCTCCATGGCATCTCCTCTAATAGTATCAAATGCCCACCATTAATTACATTTCAAATTTTTAGGAGGTTTGTTATTCATATCTAGCAGAGAATGGGCATTGACACATTCATTTGCAAGTCTACAGACAACAAATGGAAAACAAAGCAGTATAAAGGAAACTTGGAGGGTTAGGCTTCCTCCACCTTTGATTTGCAGTGGCATCTCATGACTATAATTTAGAGCCGAAGGATCCAACCCTTTTATTTTCCTTCTCATACTTTTCTCCTTCCTCGGCCATTTCTGAGATGACCAACTTTGAGTATGAGTACTTTAGTGTTGGAGACAACAGGAAGATAAATCTTATTAAGTTGGTGGAAGGTCAGATGCATCACTTATGTTCTATGAATATCTGGGGTATTCTTTCTTAAACTTCAAGCCATTGGGCATCTCCTCTAGAATCCATCATTGCTAGGCTAGGGTTTACTCTTCAGTGGTGGGAACACAGTAAGGCAAGTGGCCCTGTTTTGCAATATCCCATCAAATATATTGTTGGGAATACCAGATGAATCATAAATTTGATTGATGCACATTCATTAAGAAAATATGTTTGTATGGTAAGAGGCTCTTCTGGTTCAGTGATTGCATGGGACCTTAGGTGGCAAGAAGGACCCATTCCATTTGTAGGCATTGGACAATTCAGCAGCCTGGTCTTAGGGTCTCTTTCCAAAAATAAGGTTTGGGAGGTAAAATATGATCATTATACACAATATGCTAGCACATATGTTACATCTAGAAATATTCTTCCTGTAACAATGTTTCCAGAAGATGATATTTTAAATGTTTTGGGGTTAGACCAAGTGTTTGAAGAAATGTTTATACATCTAGTATTCTTTCAAATCATGATCAAAATGTTCTCAGGTAATATTTTCAAATAAATTTCAGACCTATATATGTGTGTGGGGTTTATCCTGATGAAATGCACCATTATTTACACAGACAATGGTGTGGATGCAGTACTGAAGCTTGGAAAAAGCGTAGAAAAGAAAATCCTAAAATTCATGAGGATTTCTTGAATAAAATGTTGAAAGAGTTTTTTTAAATGATTTTAATTATATTTAGTAAAGGAATATAAATAATTCATACTATATAAATAGATATAGTTATTATAATTATCTTATAATGATAATTAGTAGTATATAATAATAGATATCTATTGTAATATATATTCATAGTAATGATAAATGTTATGTTCTTTTTTAAATAGGATGTATGTTTTTTAACTAAGATTTAGTAAAATCCCTTGCCACAGATGCTATTCAAACCCAAATGATAAAAATAACTATCAAGTAAAATACAGGAAATGAATCCACCGTAGATATGCCCGACCATGATCACGCTCTCTAGTTCAAGACATTGGAGCATACACTTGAGGAACTCCTCTTGGAGAATCTCAGTATGCTCAGAGCTTCTAGCTGTGGACTCTCATAGAATACAAGGTCCACGATGAAGAGATCAAAGTGTTTTTCAAATGCACTAATTTGGTTATCCCATTCTATTAAGTTGTGTGCTCCCAAACCATGAATGAGGAGAGATAGTTCCTATCTTCTATGCTATGTTTGCTTTGAATTGTGAAAGGGAAAACCAAAAAGAAAGAGTAAAACTAGAAGGCATAATTAATCCCCCTTCCAACAAAGCCAAAAATTTGGCGCTAGAAACCTATAAATTTATGTTACAAGGAATTTATGTCATGCCTATATTAACATTGTTTATAGGAGTATAGATATGAAAACCCATATTGAATTAGTAGAACACTGGGAGAAACTCAAATGAGTTAATAATATTGATGTGGAATCACACTCTAAGGGAAGCAATCCAACTCAATGATGATAATATAGTCTAGAAGTCCTAGTACATGTGCTAGAACATCATGATGATAGCTGATTTGGTGTTTCTAGTTGAGCTGTGACACATGTGGCAATATACATTTTACTAAATTCTAACCCTGCAGATGGATTCAGAGAACTCCTTAAAGGGGTATTTGAATTCATCTACAGTTCTAGAATTTAGTAGTTCAATTTTTCCATAGTCAGAGGGACATAATAAAAAATGAGCAAATAAATGACCAATCGTTATATGGTCATTTGTAGTCTTCATATCTCGTGATCAAATTTTGTCATTAATCTTGTTCATTTTTAGTTGGTTTCTATCCTGTGACCAAAAGTGGTCATTTATCTTGGTTGTTTTTAGTCAACTCACTTAGAATGATCAATTTTGGTCATTTTTCCCTTTCAGGAGACTGTGGGGAGAAAACATATTGGTCTCCTACTCACTAATCTCTTATTTTCTACTAGTGGTAGAACTATTCCTCTTGTAGCTGAATCCAGTGAAAAACAATTGTCCAGGCTATGTCACAAGTTAGCCTCAAAGATCTAGTGTTGGTTGGGTTGAAGAATCAAAATAAAAATTTGGAAAACCTGGTAGTGAAAAGTGAACATTAAAGAAAGACTTAGGAAACTAAGTGTCAGGCCTGGGAAGCCAAATGCCATTAAGGCCAAACTATAAATGATAAACTATTAAAGCAGGTAACATGTCAATTGCTAGTACAAGGGGAAAAACAAATTATTTGGGATGCCATTATAGAGGTGTTGCAGCTGCAACTATTATCCCAAACATTTTTTTGATTTTTAGGAACCCCTTATCTTTTTAGTTTTTTTAGAAGGCTTAGAAAGTCTATCTTTTCTCACCAAGATTTTCTTCATGACTTAAAAGTTTGGCAAAAAAGAAAGTTGTTTCCTTATATCAGATGTACTCTTGAGAGATTTTCCGATGTATCAAAAGCGAAGTGGTCTAGACAACCGATGTTATATATCGAATGCTTCAGGAGTTTCCATCCAACATATCGGATGCTATCTTGTCTATCGCATCGAAATTTTTTTTATGAAGGCTCCAGGAGCTTAGTCCAGAGATGTTTCAACACACTAGATCACCCATCTTCTATCTGTTTTCGATATCCGCAAAAGCCTTGTCAACTTCTCTTCTGCCGTGTTGGCTGTTTCTTTCAAATTTGTCAGAGAACTTAATGGTTTTCTTGGCCGATGTTGTGGATGCAGAGTCCAAAATATATATGATGCCTTCCCATAGTGATTTCTAATGCCGACGCAATGTAAGTGGACTAGCTTGCTAATGTTCGTTTAAGTGTTTTTAACCATTTCGACACTTAATTTGTGAATTGCGTGATCTCCCGAGCCCGTTCTTTATAAACCATCTGAAGCTTCCACGACAACTAGCAAGTTCGTATCCGATTCAGGTTTGCCACTTTTTTTTCTCATCCAAAACTTCTTTTCATCTGTGTTAAAGCTTATAAAATCCCATAGAGGTTGTTTTATGACCATTTTTTGACCATGTCGTTTGCCACTAGGAGCTACAGAGCTGTCACTTTCTGAGTGAATTGCTTACCAGCGGGGGTTGCACTCATCCAGGTTATCCTCAGTTTTCCAGGTAGGATCTTATATCTTGGCACGTTACTCAGCTTTTCTTATCACGGTTTGGTAGGGTTAGGTCCTTTTTTTTTGCGGAGGGGNTTTTCCTTATCCGCAGTCTGCCGTGATTTTTTATCTAACATTTGTTGGAAGAAAGAAGGGAGGGTGCAGGTGAGTGTTTCTCCATTTGCACCGCTCCCTCATCTCCTCCACCATCTTATGAAAAATGCACATTCGTTGGCTAAGCGTGTTGGGGTTTTTCATGGGACACAGAGAGAGATATTTTTTGCTGTGGATGAACACCCAGTTGTTTCATTCAAGGGGTTAGTAGTCTTAAATTTTCATGGTTTTTTCCTGTCGTTAGTATTGATGCCTGTGGATGTAAGGCCATAATAAAACCTTAGGGCTTGCGCAGTGAAATTTTTTCCCATATTTTTTGTTTGAACCACCTTTGAAATATTTATGGTTTATATCCTCATTTAGATAAATCATTTTTTTAGGTAGAAGCAAGGCTGGTTAACATGCATTATGATGATTTGTTAAATGTTTTGGTTAACATCAGTTGTTGGTTTTAGTATATAGTTTGTCATTTATACATGTGAATAGACTAAAATTAACATATTGTTGTATGATTCACATAGGCTCATCATCCACATAGCAACATGCCTCGAAAATAGAAAAAGAAGGCGCAAACAACAGATGAAGAACCAAAAATAGAGATCGTAACCCAGGTCGAAGTTATCTATGAGGATACCAAAGCCATCACAGGTGTTGATCCTGAATACAAATGGGGGGAAATATACAGAATGATCTCCAATCAGAGTGTTCCAGATGTCGGATTGGAGGATTTACCTATATATGCTAATATCAAAAGATCAACAATCATGAAGTTGGCCACACGACCAAAGCTTTTCCCTTGTTTAGAGGTAATAGGATGGATCCTTCCTAGGGATGATGTGACAATGATGATATTGGCTAACAATGAAGGGTAGGGTTATGCTACCTATATCCCATCTTATATAGCCATGGCCTACAAGTTTCCAACACCCCAGAACTATTTGACTGAGGGATGGTTGAAAGATCTTAATATAGATGTTGTGGAAACCGTCAAAAGGATGATGATCCCAGTAAAGAATTTTCATGCAAGGGCTTCCAGGGAGTATGAAACTAAAATCCTTCATACTCCATATAGGTTGATAGCATTGATGTTAAATAAGATATTCAAAAGATCCAATGGAAAGAATTTCAAAATAGGTTGGGTACCAGTAATATTTTTTGTGGCCACTCAAGGCACCATATTCAACTGGTTAAACATAGTGTCTAACAGTTTTTTTTCCTACATAAGTGCAGCAATGGGAGGAGTCTCGGAGAAGAAATCCAAGTTCTATATGAGCTCATTTTTTATTGATTGTATTTTATGCATGCATCCTTTCCTAGCTCTGAAGTGCCAATGGGATAAGGACAAGTCTCCCGTATATATTGCATATCAGTTGTTGTGGTCCCACACGTATTTCAATCATTACAAGAGTATTTGCGAATATCTTATCATGCCATTGTACATATTTATTTTCGTTGTTGAGTGTGATTGTATGTCCGAAGAGGATTTGAAGGTTGTGCAAGATAATGGACATTATTACTTGACTGAGGATTTGTATTTGAGGATTTTTTGTGGATCGAGCGCTCCTTCTCTTCTGCCAAATTATGCTACACATTATGTTATTCATAAGGAGGTATTAATATAGCTATACATTGACGGAGTTGGTAACTTCTTGTTCGAACAAAAGAAGGCTATGTACCCTCCAGTCTCGTTTTATATCGAGAGTTACAAGTTTTCTAAAGTAAAGAGTGCAACAGAATTTGTGAAGGGGCTAGAATATTTTCACTGTGGTGAGATGAGTTTCCATATAAATGACTCCAAAAATAAGGTTGTTGATTATTGTACGGTAGCAGGGGTGCATTTCGAGTATGCATACTTTTGGGATAAAGATGAATTTTTTTTCCAAAATGCTCGAAATATGACAACTTTGAGAAGGAGGTTTAAGCAAAAGATAACTACGGTTGGTGGAAAGGGAAAGTTTATTGAGCAATAGAAGAAGCAAGAAGAGGAAGCTTCCAAGAAAAGACAAGAGGAGGAACTCAGATTATCCCAAGAAGCAAAACAGTGGTTGGCAGTAGAAGAAGAAGAAAGAAAGAAAACCAGCAGAAGAAGCTGAGAAAAGAGTAGTAGAAGAAGAAATTAAGAAAATAAAAGAAGAATAAGAAGCTCAGAAAAAGTAGAAAGAGAATGAGAGATTAAGGCTGGAGTCAGTTGATAAAGAAAAGGAGCATGCAGAAAAAGCAGCTGAGGAGCTTCAGCAAAAGGATCAAGAGAAATACGACTATGCAAATCAAGAACAAACTCATCCTTATGATGATCCGTTAGAATCCCTTGTTCCATCCAGTAGCATAGCAGTAGGAAATCCAGTTTTAGCATCACAGATTGAATTAATCCCTTTTATTCCAAGGGAAGAAGATGAAGTGGTTAATATGAATACCATATTCTATGACAAAGCTAAAAACAAAATTGTCTGGAGAACGGAAAAGAAAGTGGACACTGGAGGAAAGAAGGGAGTTATGGTGATTGAAGAGACAGTTGTTCATGGGACTGATAAAGATCCAAGAATGATCGCCAAAGCAGGAGTATCATCAGCCCTAGCTACTGAAGACAATGTTGATAAAATAATGATGGAGTTGGAACAATCTAAGAAAAAGATTTCCCATATGAAAGAAACCCTAAAAAGGGAAAGATATGAAGGTCAAATCCTGAAGATAAAGTATAAATACATGCTTAGTATGATTGAGGTGTCCAAGTCAGAATGCTGAGCTTTACAGTTTGATAAGGATGCTTTAGTACTATTAGCAAACATCATTGAAGGAGAGAAGAAAGACCTAGAGAAGCAAATCATAGAAGCAGTGCAAAAAGGGGATACAAAAAACAAAAGAATAGAGGAGCTAGAAGCCCGGAACCTTTCACTGAAAGAATAATTGCAAGTAGTGGAGGATAAACAAATAGACATCACTCCATTCATAAATTTAGCCTTGGGTTAAAAAAGGAGATTAATCAAGTTTTGTTGAATCTTGCAGAGGAAATGTATAAGGTGAGACAAATGGAGGACATATTGAAAGAAATAAGGCTCGGCTCAACACAATTCAGGAGAAGATTATTAGATGTGGTAGAGCTAGTAAAAAATTAGTTAGCATGGGTAGAAACCCATTCAAACTTTCTAGCTGATATACCTCAGAAATCAGTAGGAGGACTTAAAATAGAGATAGCTATACTAAATTTTGGTTGTAGAACAGCGGTCAAGTTAAACACTGCTATTGAAAAAACTATTGAGAAATGCTTGGAATTTTACAAAGGTATACAACTAGTTCATCATCAGTGTCTGATTCTAACAGACACCCCGGATCAAGTTTTCCTGATCAGAGGAGACATCTACAGAATTTGCAAGAGAGGCTACAAAAGGGAGAGGATAGTGTAGAAAGACTCGAAGTTGTCAGTGAAAAGGATATCAAGATGTGGATTATACAAGCACCAGGTCACCATCTTAAGTTAGAAGAAGCTTTGGGTCAAAGTACTCATAAGATGAAGGAAATCGAATCTCAACTGTCCAAACATGGGGTAGCAGCTTGCGTATTGGAACCTGCATAGTACAAAGTCATCAGTGAACAGGAACGTGGGGTGTTTTTATCAAGACATAAGCTGGGCCCACTTAGTTGGCTTATTCACAAATTGAAAATTATGTAATATTTTGTATTTATATTTTTTCTAAGTGCATGCACTAGAAGACAAATTTTTGTAAAGGAAGAGTCGAGGGAATCCCAAAAGTCTAAGGGTGGAACTCAAGAGTTTTTTTTTGTTGTTGTATAAATAGAGGTGAAATAGATGTAAGACCAGACCTTTTTCAATGCTATATTTCTAAAAGTTACTGTAAGAAGAACTACTTCCTCTTATAATAAAGAAGTTATATTTTCTGCTGTAGAAGGCACAATGAAGTCTCAAATGCTTATTGTAGATTGGTTGAATATTGAACTACTTTTGTTTCAACCTTTTCTATGAACTGTGAGATCGTTCCTACTTACGAATTATTTCATGTTATGAATGATTTCCTGTTTATTTCTGTGAAACTTATGCAGTATATTGAGTAATGAATGTTTTAACTAACAATGAGCTATCTCTTTGTTTATCTTCCTACTTATATTCATGTATTCTGAAATCTGAACAACTATCTGTAATATTCTAAATGGATGTTTTACAGTACATTACTCATCATTAATTACAATATTTCTCCCTAGGGATAGGTTAGATAGAGTTAGTTAGCCTTAGTATAAGTTGTTCTTTGTTTATGATTTAGAAGCGAAAGAGGTAAGATGAGAGGTAAGAACCTGCGCATCACATTGTGAACTCTTCGTTATCTCTATCGATTACACTTAATTAGGCACTTGCATATCATAAATAAACATAAAACTAACAAATACACTTAAACAGTATACCAAGCCACAATCGATAAAACAAGCTTTAACCGTTACTTGTCCTACGGTAGCTGGACCGTAAACCGGACATATTCCCCATACCAACAATAACGAGCTAATTGAGAATGCTTATTGGGGAGAATCCCTACTATTGTTACCTAATATTTTCTAGGCCTCAACAGTTTTGGTGCTAGAAGGAGGGCTTCTAGTGCATGGCTTGCTAAGGAAATTCGTTTTCTTGAGAATACTCCATTGGTGACAGTTTCGACACTAGTTTCCCTCAAAGACCTAGTCCTGAATAAAAAGTCACAAAGTATCTCTATCCCATTGATAACGAGGTGGTTGATGATTTAAGGATAATTACAAGGGAATGTGCAAAGAAGATTGGAGGATTACCCATTATTCCTGCTTTGCCAAGAAGAGAGTTTCGTAAGAAGGACCGTCCTTACTTGGAGAAATCAGTGTTAGTGGAAGACCATGCAGAACTGGTAGAAACAGGATTGCAAGAAGTTGTGCAACCTCTAGATCAGTTGGGACCGGATTCCCCTCATTGCTCACCTTTTCGAACTTGTGTCCAATCTCCTCCTCAATCTTCACTCAGAATCATGGCCAATGTGAATGTGAATCAGCCTGCTCCACCACTTGCTTGGAGGGCTAGATCTCATCTAAAACTTACCCGTCTGTTGCATGCCATTCCTCAGAATTTTGACAAGTCATTGCCTAAATTTGAACCAAATGAAGGAATTATCGTGGAGGATCATCTACAAAGTTTTTATCTAGATTTAGAAGGTTTACAAGCAGTAGAACATGAATATGTGGTCTACAGATTGTTCCCGTATTCTCTCAAGGGAAAAAAACCTCATGATATTTTTCCCTGTAGGCAAATTCAATTAAAAATTGGAATACCTTTGAGAGATTGTTCATAAACAAATATGGAATCCAGAGGACTCATGTTTCTTTAATAAAAGGGTTGATTGCTCTAAAGAAAGAAAATAAATAAATGGTACATAACTTCACTCATAGGTTTGATGCCTACATGAATAACTTTGATGCAACTACAAAACCGACTAAAAACGCCCTAATCGAGTATTACACCTCAGCTCTTGGTCCTAACCTAGCCATGTTTGTCAAAAGATCAGTTAGGCCTACCTTAGTAGAGACTTATGAAGAAGCTGAGAAGGTGGAAGCCGAAATGGAGAGTATAGACCAGTATCCTATACAATCAGAAGAGAAAACTTATGGGAACAGAGAGCCTCTATTATTAACTAAACCGAAAGATGAGTGGTCACAGGAGTTAGATGGTGTAGTAAAAATGATGCAGAAATTTTCAAATAGAATAATTGATTTGGAAAAGGAGAAGGAGGCCCATAAACAATAAAAACCTTATTATAAAAAGAGATATGATAATGGTCAGCCCAAACCTCCCTCACATATTCCCTCGGCTATGAATTTAACAGAAGTGGGAATGGACAATTTCTATACATTCCATTAGCAGCCTCACTCTAAGAAAAATTTCCCAAAATGGATAAAGTCTATGACTTTAGTGATGAACCAGTTATTGGATTCCAAGTTAATGGAAACTGTGGATGAGAAATAGAAAGGTCATGAACTGATAGAAACCCAAGAAGAAGACACTTTGGTTTTATGGGATTGTGTTTCCATGTTTAATATAGAGGATGAAGATCTCACAGAGGAAGAAGAAATATCAGAGACGAATGTTACAACAAGGAGTCAGAGCTCATTGAAAGAATATAACCTGATACTGCCCAAGATTAAGAAACTTCAGAAGAACATGAAAAAAATAAAGAATAACACTCAAACTGTTAATATACCATAGTTTGTCATCTCACACTAGAATCCCAAGACAGTCAATATGCCTATAAATTCTACAGAAAATAAAGTTGAGAATGTCAAGAATAATTTTACTGAACATGAAATGGGATATGACATTGTAGAAGATATTAAAAATACTAACGCAAACATCTCCTTGTTTGAAATGTGTAATCTACCTCAACAAAAGGAAAAGTTGTTAAAGGCACTTGAGACACCTATGAAGGAACCCCAGAATGATAACCAAGTTGATGAAGATATTGGTGAAGCAAGTTTAGGAGGAAAGTCTAAATATAGAACTAGCATTCCTCCTTACTTTTGAAATTTTCAATTACAACGTGTAGAATTGTCTAGTGGACTCTGAAGCATCAGTAATGTCATGCGACTTTCAGTTTGCAAGTAAATAAATGGTCAACCTAACCCCACTATAGGTCAAGTTATCCAATTGGATAGGACTGAAGTGAAAGTGGTAGGAGAAATGGAAGATGTCCCGATCCATTTATCAGCAGATTAGAGGGTATGTCAGTATATAGACATTGTTGTAACATATATCCCAGATGCATATGGTTTGGTTTGGTTTTGAGCTGGGATTGGGTAGAAAAATTAGAGGGAACCTCATATGAAGTACAATGTAACTCAGAAGAACATTCGTTTAATTTGAAACAGATTTTCAAATGTTGTAGAAAATATGGCATTTCTTTAAATCCTAAGAAATGTGTGTTCACTGTTACCGAAAGAAATCTATTGGGTCATGTTATTTTGGAAAAAGGGATCTCAATAGACTCAGAGAGAATTAAAGAAATAGAATAGATCCCTTTACCCCATAATAAAAAAGGTATGCATTCTTTTATGGGGACAATAAATTTTGTGTGAAGGTTTGTGCCAGACTTTGCCCAAATAGTCAAACCTTTGCAAAAAATGATCAAGAAAAGTGTTCAATTCAAGTGGACTAATTCAAAGAAGGATGCATTTAACAATATCGAGACATCCATAGCTCATGCACCATCACTTAAAAGTCCCTACTTTGAAAAGGATTGTATCTTGTGCACTTTTGCTTCAGATGATTCATTAGCAGCACACATAAAGAAGAAGGGGGAGATGAGTACCCCATATCATTTATGACCACTAGTCTGCAAGGGGCTGAATTAAATTATCCCGCAGTTGATAAGAAAGCATATGTAGTTTTTAAAGTAGTGAAGCAATTCAGACCGTATATACTTAAGAACCGTACCAAAGTAATAGTTCCGCACTTTGCAGTCTAATCTCTTTTTGTACAGAAAGAGTTAGGAGAAAGAAGAGGTAACTGGGTAATGACCTTGCAAGAGTATGATCCAGAATTCAAACCAGCAACCATAGTCAAAGGACAAGGGCTCTATAAATTGATGGTTGAGAGTCAAGACAATGAAGCTGAATTACACATGGTGGATGTATGTCCTTTATTCACAACTCTAGACTCCTGGTATAGAGACTTAGTTCATTATCTTCAAGAAGGGTACTTGCTGAAACATTGGAATCCCAATAAAAGGAGAGAATTACACTTAAAATCAGCCTTTTATCAGATTATTGATGGAGTGTTGTTTAGGATAAACTACGATGGATTTTTTCTTAGATGCTTGGAACGTGAGGATGCAAATAAGGTTCTGGTAGAACTACATGATGGACCTGCTGGAGGTCATTTCTCAGGAGATAAAACATCACACAAGATTTTAAGAGTTGGGTATTACTGGCTGACTTTGTTTAAATATGCTGACACCCATGTTAGGAAATGTGATACTTGTCAAAGGAGCGGTGGAAGACAAGCAAAGGAAGCAAGACCTTTGAAACCAATTATTATTTTAGAACTGTTGTAATCTCATAGATCACATAGGGTTACCAACAATGCATACTAAAACATACATGCATACTAGAGACAAGAGATAAGAACAAGTAGATAGAATAACAGATTATATTAATATGAGAGGGTCCATACAGTACAGAGAACTGAACTACATTCTCATTTGGCTCAACAGCCTAATATATATGAATTACAAATAGCTACAAATAACTACCTTTCGGTTCACTCAACTAACATGACCTTAGGTGGCCGACCTAATCTCTAACTAGTTGGTCAACCGACTTAGTTGGCTGATTGACTAAGTCGGTTATCGTTCAAGTTGGCTTACCGACTTGCTCCTCCAACATCTCCCCCATGAACAAAATGTTTCTTCATCCCAAAGAAACAGGGAGGTACCCAAAATTTATTTGTCCATCTCAGTAGTCATTCTTTGTGCTTGATATTCATGGGCTGTGAAGTCTGATGGTTTATCTTTTCTGTACATAGACTTCGACAATTGCTTCAGCTATCATTGCTAGCTGATGTTGGAAATCTGTCCAACTCTGCAAAACTTTTTGTATGTCGATGGTTAATGTAGTCATACATGATAAGATTGAAATTTTCTCTTGAATGAAAATTTTAGCTATTCTTTCCATGTCGGGACCCATAAAATGGCCCTTTTCCTCTGTTGTCTACAGTAGTATTTTCATCTGCGGGAAGATGATGTCTACTTTTTCCAGGTTTGGAATGGCTTGTTGCACCCATTGATGTGCTTCTTGCTCGAGCTTCTGCAGTTTGGTTGTTTCAAGCACTATCTGATTTTCAATTGTGCTTCTGAGTGCCTCATCGGTGCTTTTCCTCTTCTCGAGCGCTTGGATCTCCTGTCGGGTCTTCCTGGTTTTCTGATAGACTTGCTCGTAGTAAGTAGGCCAGTCTTGCAGTACTTCTTATGTGATGATAGACTCCTCCATGTGATCTTGCAACACCCTATATGCTTCTGAGAAGGTTGTGTGCTGCTCCATCAATAGTCACACAGTTTCTTCTTTTTGTTCTTCTTTTGTGTCCTAAATTTGTGCCTGTAGGGCCGACACCACGCTTTCAAATAGCTGATAAGCTCTTTCTAGTGGTTTGTTGGTGTCGACCTCTGTCGGTCCTGGTATTACCGCTTATACAAGGCTTCTGTATTTGTTGAGGAACTCGACTTGCTCTTTCTCATTATTGTTGAGCTCCTTACGTCGCTGTTGGCTCCTTATCTTCGCTTCAATTACCAATGTTTCCAGGAGTTGTCCCAGCTCTGCATCTCTCAACTTGGTTGCGTCGACTGCAGTGGTCGACCCAAGCTGACTGATATGGACCATTGTCATCTATTCATGATGATCCTTATTATTTTTCTCCTTCTTCTTCTTGTGCTTGTGTGGATTTGTTTGTTGTGGCACCTGTGTACCTGTAAGAGTCAAAATTGGATTTTCTATTTGTGGGGTAGCAGTGATGGGTGGTATTTCTGGTTGGGACGGTGGGATGACTGCTGCATCTGGTTGTGCCTTTGGTTGGTTGGATACAGAGGGTCCAGAAGTGGATGTGGTTGGTGCTGATGGTTGCGGTGGTGGTGGTTCTAGTGCAGTTGGTTGAATTAGAGGTTCTGAGTTGGGGGGTGGTGGTGAATGGTCGGGTGTGATTGGATTGGTGGAATTATGGATAGGTGATGGATTTTGGATCTGAGGGGGTGAATCCAGGTCAAAAAAGAGTTGGTCAATTTCTCGATTTATGTCCTCCATATTTTCTTCTTCGTCACCTCTGGTTGGTTCAGCAGCTAGTGGGTGGGGTTCAGGGTCGGTCGAAGTGATATATGTGATCCAACGTGCGACAACTTCGGCTTCTTTGTCTGGGTTTCTCTCAAAGGTCGAAGTCACGGTTGCAAAATTCTTTGGCCCTTGGAATACTTGGCTAGGTTAAGAAGCAGGTAGTCTGGACCCACCAACATCAAACAGAGGTGCTTTGGTAGAGAGATTTTGCACCATGGTGAATATTTTAGGCATTTTTTCACTGTATGCTTGTATGTCTCTATCACAGTCGTATTTTTCCTTCATAGCCTCCGACATAGCATTCTTGCATAAGTTGAGTGGACTTACTAAGAGCTGCTGTGGTATTAGTTCTGAATCTATTATTTTTTTCGGAGACGGAGGTGGGGGTGTAGATACGAGATCCACAACATTTTCAGGCGTCAAAGTGTATGTGATCTTTTCCTTCTTCGGTCGACCTGGCTGTGCCCTTGCCTCAACAAACTTTTGAAATTGGGTCTCCACCAGCACTTTGTTTGCTATGGCATCCTCTATTATGTCAAGGGTCGTAGCTGTTGTTTCCTCCTCGTCTTTTGAGGACTCCAAAATGATAAGCTTGCACTTACCTTTCCCTTGTTGTTGTTCTTGTGTTCTTTTCCTCTTTCTTGCGGTTGTTATCTCCTTCGACAATTTGGTTATTATCTCTTTGGTGACAACATATTCTGGATTTTCAGCTTCGATCTCTTCCCTTGGCTCTTGAGTCGGGATGAGGTTTTCTTCAGCCGGGTTGCTTACCTGCTATTGTCTCTCTTTCCTTTTAGCCATTGGAGGTTTGATTATGATTTGAAGTCAACTAGGGCCTTCGACAGGTGTCTCCTTCAACATAAAGGTACTGATGTATAGGTTAAGCTCATAATTCTCCTCCTTCTCCTGGTCTGTCAACGGCTCCTCTATCGAGAAGTCTGTTTCCTTTGCTCTTGCTGGTATTGGCACTTTTGTTCCAGCCTGTCGAGATAGCTCTTGAAATATTTCTTCGACTGTTGGATAGTAGTCGAGGCTTTTTGCATTAGTTTTGGCGCCCTGCATGTACCACACCATGGTATGGTCGAGATCGAGATGGATGTGGACCTTTTTGGGAAGACTTCATTGGATGTTCTGAGGCACCCTCCATCTCGTCGTGCGGACTTTGAGCTGCTGGAGCAAGTTTTCCAACAGCACCTTTCCATTGGCAAGTTCCTTCATTGTTCCATTCTGGGAGAATGGTTTGAATCTCCACATATGAAATCTTGTCAGTTCTTGAAAATTTTTGTCTCCTTCAGGGAAAATAGAGAACATGACTATCCATAAGATAAGGGATGAGAACCTGGTAATTCCTCCCATCTCTTGGCATTTCTCATAGATTTTTTTGATCATGTCAGTGACATACTTATCCCATATGTATATCTTTCCCTTTGTTGCAATGGTGTCTACTACTTCCAACATATCTAGTTTGAGGTCACTTCCGCAACCTACCATTGTGAGTGTAATAGCTATGATTTTGGCCACAATCTGTGGCATTCGAGCTGTTATGTGGCTGATCATCAACCCTTTCAAGTTTTTTCCCGATGCCAAGCATGTTAGTTCTTCGACCAATCCTTCTTTGATACCAACAGGTACTAGATATCCTTTGTTTGATAGCCTTGTTAGTTTGTAAATGACTTCCCCAGAGATGTCGACCGGTCGGTCGAAGTAAAATCGGTCGTTGTGGTAATGGCTTATGATAAATTTTACTGCTGTTTCTTTTGTGCCTGCAAAACTGGCCATGAGTGGCGCGTTGACATAATTTACAATGGTACTGTGTTGTACCTTCTGTACAGCGGGGGTGGGCTTCTTGTCGATGTAAGCCCACTCTTTTATCTCAGCCCATATTTTTTTCCATGAGCCCTCTTGCATCTTAGTGTTCTTGATGTTCTTTAGTCTCCTTACTAATGGTGTCTCTATAGGCTATAGTTCCTTGGTCTTGGCTAAGGCTCTGGTCTATTTTGGTGCCATCTTGTCGGTCTTCTTGTTAATTTTACTTCGATGCTCTTGGCTTTCAGTCGTCTGGTTGCTCTGTTGCTCTCTCTTTTTGAATTGCAGTGAATGATCCTTTGGCGGTTCAGTATTTATAGTTAATGTGGTGGATGTTTTTGTCGATGGGTGTATTAATGGCGGACGTGATGGTCCAACGAGAACACTTGAGTGTGCGTTAATGGTGATTTGGTTTTGGTGCTCGTAGTCATGAATGCGTGATGGGACTATCGAGGTCATTGGTTGATTTCGGTTATGAAATTGGTCGATGGTATTGTGTTGATGGGCGTGATGTCGGTTGTAAAAATGGTCATTCCTTGTCATAGTTTTGTGTGTGTATTGGTACTATTTTTCTTTTTAGATTTTTGGATTTTTATAGATTTTGTTTAACCGTTATGGTCGTTATATATACATACATACATACATATATATATACATACATACATACATACATACATACATACATACATACATACATACATACATACATACATACATACATACATACATACATACATACATACATATATATATATATATATATATATATATATATATATATATATATATATTAGAGTTGTTTTAGTTTCTCTAACGTTTTAGTCGGGCTCCATTAACGATTTTCTAAAATACTATGCCTTGTAACGTCCTTAGTCGGACTGATTCATTGGTATGTATCTCTTCAACAACATAGGGTCCCATCCATTCTGTATGTATATTTTTAGGTTTTCCTTTGACCCGAATATTGTATAGTAAAGCAATATCTCCTACCGACAAGTTTTGTTTTTGATGTTTCTGTCGTGCCATGCCTTTTGTTGATGTTTCTGAATTTCTTGATGTTGTATCACCATTAGTTGGTGTTCTTCGAGTTTACTTAGTCACAATAGTCAGTCCTTTCTTCCTTGTTCTACATCGACATGTAAAATATCTGCGATAATAGGTGTCTATTGTTGGAAATGTAATGGAACTACTGCTTCTTGTCCATACACTAGTCGAAAGGGGGTTTGGTCGATTGAACATTTGTATGTTGTTCTGTATGCCCATAGTACTGTAGGTATCTTGTCGTCCCAGTTGTATTTGTTTGCATTACATATTTTTGTTAATCCTTTTGTTAGTGTTTTGTTAAATGCTTCAATTTCTCCTTTCGACTAAGGATGGTATGTTGTACTCCGATGGTGGTCGATTTGGAACTGGTCCGTTAGGGATTTGATAGTTCTATTGATAAAGTGTGTTCCCTGGTCATTGATTAGGGTTAGTGGACATCTGAATCGGGTGATAATATTTTCATAGATAAATTTTGCGGCTATTTCACTGGAACATGTGTCGACTGGTTCTACCTCTACCCATTTGGTTACATACTTGACTGCAGTTATTATGTACCTTGCACCTATTCTTTTTGCTGGTATGGGAAATGTTCCTATGAAGTCGATAGCCCAAATTTCAAATGTCAAACTTGGGTTTACTGATATCAAAGGAATTTATGTACTAGGCAAGGGTCGACCCAGCCATTGACATCGGTCACATTGGATTACAAAAATTTTGCAATCTTTGTGAAGTCTCAGCCACCATAACCCTAATTGTTGTATTTTCTTTGTAGTTTTGTCTGCTTAGAAGTGTCCTCTAGCAGGTCCATAATGTACCTCATGCATGATATTATTTCCTTCATGTTCCAGTATACACCTCCTAAGGATGTCGTCCAAGCCCATTTTGTACAAGAATCCATTTATGATGCTATATGGTGTAGCTTTCATGGCTAATATTTGTTTCTTCTTTGTACTCATACCTTTAGGTGTTTGTCCAGTCTCTAAGAACTGTGCTATTTCCTCCAATTCTGCTGGGACTGCTTCTATTCTAAATATATGTGCATCTAGTAAGTCATCTTTGACTCCTGTCGGTTCCTCTCCTGTGTCGATTCGGGATAAGTGGTCAGGACCGACATTTAGCTTACCTGGTCTGACAACGACTTCAAATTCGAATTCTTGGAATAGAAGTAGCCATCGAAAAATTCTTCCATGGTGTAGTGGTTTATTAACAAGGTATTTTAGTGCTTGGTGGTTGGTATAGAAGATAAATGGATTAGCTAGTAGGTAGTGTTGATATTTTTGTAGTGCGAAGACCATTCCTAATGCTTCTCTTTCTGTTGTCGAGTAATTTCTTTCAGCTTTGTTTAGTTTTTTGCTACTGTAGACTCTAGGATAGTCCATTCCATCATCTCCTGGCTGAGTTGGGATTGCTCCTATTGCTATCCCTGATGTGTCGATGTGGACATGGAATTTAGTCGACCAGTTTGGAAAACTTAGGATGGGTGCTTCAACTAGTTTTCTTTTTAGTTTTTCAAATGATAAATGGCATTCTTCTGTACAGTCGAACTCTTTATCTTCCCTTAGTAGTTCTTCTAGTGCATAGGTCATGCCTAAATAATATCTTATGAATTTTTTGTAGTATCCTGTATGACCCAGTAACACCTTGACTTGTTTCGAGTTCACTAGTGGTTTTAAGTCGAGGATAATTTTTATTTTTGCAAAGTCGACCTTAATACCTTCTTTACAGACGATGTGCCCTAATAGTATTCCTATAGGGGTCACAAATATGCACTTCCTGATGTTAAAAGATAGTTGAATTTGTCAACATCTTTCCAACATAAGCCTTATGCATTTGCAATGATCTTTTAACATGGAGTATATTGTCCAGTCATCAAAGTATACTGCCATGGTTTTGTAAATATATTCTTGGAATGTTTTGACCACAATTCTGGAAAATACTGCAGGTGCATTCTTTAATCCAAAAGGCATAACCTTATAGGAAAATGAGCCAAATTCACATACAAATGTTATCTTTTTCTGATCTTCTTTAGCTATTGGAACTTGGCTATAACCTGAGAATCCATCTGTAAATGAGTATCATTCATGTCCTGCAACCTCATTTAAGATTCCATCTACATAAGGAGTTGGAAATGGGTCTATTAATGTTACTTTATTCATCTCCCTGAAGTCGACACATATTCTTAGTTTGGTCGAATCATGTTTCTTGGGTTGAACAACCATTGGACTTGCCCATTCAGATTGGTCAATAGGGTAGATAATTCCTACTGCAAGCATGTTATTAATTTCCTTTTCGACTATCTCCTTGTATTCATGAGCTAGCCTATATGGTCTTTTCTTCATAGGTTGAACATCAGGTTTAGTGTCAATTTTCATTTCACCCATTTCATGGACTAAGCCTTCGAGATATTTATAACCTCTAGAAAATACATTGTGGAACTCTTTTAACAGGTTCACTACTTATGTTGTCTTTTATTCACTCCAGTAGTCTCCAATATTTGCCATCTTTGGTCGGTCATCATTTGAGATGTCAAATTATCTGGTTTTGACTTTAGCATCTATCCATTCTGGTTCTTTGTCTTCATTGATTGGTCGAATTCCTTCCTTAAACTGTGAGAATGTGGTAGGAAAGTCAGCTGCAGTCAATCGATCGGTATCCTCTTTGTCGGTTGTTTCAACTTTGAGTACTGTGCGGATAGGTTTGGTCGTTCCGATATGGTTTGATTTCCATATAAATCTTTGTCCTTCTGTCTTTTCATTTTCCAACTGTAGTCTCATCGACTGTGGTATTGTCCCGGTTTGTATATTGTTATAGTTCCTTGTCTATCGGTTGTTTTTTAAGGGTTTGTTTTTTGTCGGCTGTATAAATTCTTTAATCTGTTTTGTTGTTTCGACCAAATTCTCATCTTGTGGTGTAAAGTTGAAATCTTTGATAAAATTTTCTCTGAGTTCATACCATAGGAATGTTTCACCTCGGGCTTCCTCCATTTTATACCATTTTTTTGGTAAGTCGGAGAGGGTTGATGGAAACAGGTGTGGCCATGCACGTTCATCTTTGTACCCAAGTCATTTCCATTCTTTTTCACATGTCCTTATATGGTCTTCTGGATTCTAACCTTGGATGAATGTAGGTATTTGGGCTTGATTATTTAGTTTTTTCCCTCCAAATCTTTCTATGAAGAAAGCTGAAGCTGTGGTCCATGTCTGCAGTCTTGCTTGATGTGTATCCCACCATCTAGCAGCTTGGCCTATAAAAGTATCCACTAGGCTTTGAAGTCGGCCATGTTCACTGATGTTTTTGGATACTTGTTCTATGTGCATGACTAGTGATTCTCTTTCTTAATATCTTGGTATTTGTGTAGTGTTTACATGTGTTGGTTTTAGAGTAGGGTATTCCCTAATTTTCTTTTCAAATATTTTTGGGACAATGGACACTATGAAGCACTGTTGGGTGGTATTTTTCTGTACTTTTTTGATAGTCCAGCACCCTCTTTCTTGTGTTTCTTAGTTCTCGACTTCCCAGTCATATAATTCTACATTTGAATTATATCCTACTGAATCTTGATTGCCTAAATGAAGTTCTCCATAGATATTTGGTTCTGTATAATCTGCATTGTTTTGTATCTGATAGAGTTGTCGAATGTCGACTTCTTCATCGATAGGTTTAGTCCAAGGTTCTCCTTGAGATGGATGAATAGGTACAATGACCTTTTGTTTGTTTCCTTTCAATTTTATTCTTTCCTTATCTAGGGATATCGATGCTTTCATCTTTCTTCCCCAAGGTCGACCTACTAACGCTGGGAATGAATTGGATCCTTCCTTGCGGTCAATAATTTTGAAGTCGACTTTGGTTGATATTCCCTTAATTGTTGTGTCAACATTTTTCCATACTCCAATAGGTTCAATTAGGCCTTAGTCGGCTAGTTTTAGGTATATACCTCACTCATATAGTTGAGGTCTACCTAGTTGTTCCCAAGTGTCATGATTCATGATGTTTACTTGTGATTCAAAGTCGAGCACAACTTGTTGGACATGGTATCCTTCAATTTCTAGGTCGACAAGTGGCTCGACATCACTTTTATCTTTTTGATTTAGACTACAAATATTTTTTGTTTGTTTTTCATTGTTGTTGTGTTTTATTTCATATAGCAAGTCCATGAACTGAGATACTGAGTTGTCTTTCTGTAATAACTGTATTAAATATTTGACCGTGTTATGTCGATTGTCATTATCCTCTTCTTGTCGAGCAAATTCTTTAAATACATTTGTTGCATCTTTATATATTTGTTTTTCTTTAACTATATCAGGGTAGACATTTTTTTCTTTATTTTGCTTATTCGTGGGTTGTCACTTCCTGTTTTTGTCCCTTGTCAAGTCACGATATGCAAATTCTTTGTATTTATTACATCATTTTTTTTCACACACAACAAGACGCTAACATTTTTATTTTTATTTATTTTTTCCAGCATAGTAGGGCAATCCCCTAATGAGTGATACCCTACTCCACAACTAGTACAAAATTTGAGGTCAGTTCTATCCTTGTATGGACAGTCTGCATACCGATGTCCCTCCTTATAACATGTAAAGCATTGGATGGGTCGATGTGGTTGGTTGCCTCGATTTCCATAGAATCGACCTCGACCTCCATAGCCTCCACGTCGGTTGTCATACCGGCACTCGTATCTTCGACCTTCGTATATTTGATTGTTATGATCATTTGGCGCATTGTTTTCTCATTATTTTGTGCAACTGCATTGGTGTGGTAAACTGCATGATAATTCTATTGATTCTTGAGATTTAGATGGCAGTCGACAGTGTTATGATTTTTAGTTTCACAGATTGCACACCAAGATGCCTTACCATTCTTAATGTTGAAAGGGCAGTCTTTTGTTGAGTGGTCTCCATGCTCTTGGAAAATGTCGCAATTTTTTTTTGTCTACATGAATCAAACGTCCTGTCGGCTGATGTCCTGTTGACAGTTGTCTTTGGAATGTCTGGTTGTCTAGCAATTCATGCACCAGATATCCTGAATTTTGAGGTTTAATTCTTTTAATGACTTCTGTATGATCTCAAGCTGTTCTTCTATTCTGTGATCAGTGGAGTATGCTGGTATGTCCTCATCCATTTCTACTTGGAGAGATTTTGTAAGCACATCTTCATAATTATTGAATGTCTCCAGACTTATGTGTCAACGAATTTTCTGTGATAAACCTGCAAGAAACCACTGGATTAATAATTATTCATCGATAACATAGTCCAATTGGATAAGAAGGTATTTCCACCATTTATCATAATTGTGGACAATTTCTCTTGGCTTCTGCGATGTTGTCTTTAGCTTCTTTGCTGCTAGATGTTTTGCATCTGGAGTCTTAAAAAATGATAGGAATTGTGCTTTGACCTTGACTTTGGTTGCTTGGGGGGTTCTTTCAGAAAAGTTCATGTACCAAGTTAATTCCCTTTTCCTCAAGGCACCAGCAAACTGCGCCATCTACCTGTCTTCATATGTAACTTGGTTAGCCTCCCAAGTCGACTTGCAGACGAACCGGTGTCATATGGTGTCCTCATCACCCTCATATAGAGGGATGTGTGTCGACCCGTGACCCATGTCGGAGTCACTGTCACTGTCTTCTTCAGGAGGTGGTGGTGGGGTTATTTTCTTATTCCTCTCTGTGGAACTATCATCCATGGAAATCTCGTTCCAGTCGATTGTTTTTGTCTTTTCCTCTTCGACCAGCAGTCGGTTAGTGTCGAATTCTTCTACTGATGTCCAACTCAAATTATTTGTCTACAGTTCTGAATGTTCTGTGTTCTCCAAAGCTGTATTTGGCGGGGGGGTGCTCCTTCATGTGTCGGTAAAAGTAATTGGATACTTCAGTTGGAGGGTATCGCTTGAAGCGTAACCCAATTTCCTTCTTCTGGTCGACTGATAATTAGATGCCTACCAGTGTATGTCTTGTCGTCTAGTCGGCTCCATATACCAAAGTCACCAGCTCCTAGTCTAAGGTCTTCTTCGATAATGGCTTGTATTCAGGTACTTGGATTCATTGGAGATAGAGGTTTTTCTTCCTAGGGAACTTCTAATTGGAGAGCTTCTCGCTGCTCTATCCACAATTCTTCTCCCATAGGGGACAACTCTTCTTCCATGCCTTATTCTTGTTGGTCATGACCCGACTCCGATGGATCTCTTTCCTGGTCAGTCACCCTAGTACTCATTCCTCTTTGTAGCGCTGAGACTCTTTCTCTTATTTCTTCCCTTCCTTGTAGCCTCTTCTCCCTCTCTATTTTCTAGAAGTCTATCGTACCTTTGTGTGACACTATCCTCTCGATTTCCTTTTGAGGCTGACTTCTCATTATTGGTGATTGGTATCTTACTTAGTTGACTAGAATCCACTCCAATTTATCCCAACATATGACCAGCTACCCCCCCCATAGCCTACCCAACGCTTTAGAAAGCCCAGATAGTTCTTTCTACTTGCTTAGGAAGTATTCGCACTCCCTTTTGGCAATGAATTTTCCCCACCTCTTTTTTTTTCCACCCAGTTAGGGTTTAATGGTGATCAGCGAAGTGATGGACGAGGTTTGACAATATCACCCACTCCTTTCTCGATTAGGAACTTAAACAGCAAGGTCGGTAAGGAACACAAAAATTTCTTGGTGAGGTCTATGTAGAATTTCTTTTTGATGGTTTCCACCGAAGTCCTTTCTTCTACTACTTGTTCCTCACAGAATTCATCGATGGTCTTTTCGAACCACTATGATAAGTTTGTTCTTCCCCCTCGAATCAGTTTTTCTATTAACTATTGATCTTTAGTTCCTTCTGAATTTTTCATCCAGGAGTTTCTTCAGTAGCTGGGGCACTGATTCTACAAACTTCTCATGTGTCTCCGTAAAGAATCTTTCCTTTTCTTAAGCAGTTGTCAATCTCTTCCTCTGTACATAATTCTGCAAATAGTTTGCTACTTTACGCTCCTGGCAGTCCTTAATCTCCTGTTCTGATATCATCTTCTTGCATACATCTCAGACATATACTACCGACAATGGAACCAATTTTGTAATCTCACAGATCACATAGGGTTACCAATAATACATACTAAAACATACATACATAATAGAGACAAGAGATAAGAACAAGTAGATAGAATTACATATTATATTAATATGAGAGGGTCCATACAATACAGAGAACTGAACCAATTTCTCATCTAGCTCAACGGCCTAATATATATGAATTACAAACAGTTACAAATAACTACCTGTCAGTTCACTCAACCGACATGACCTTAGATGGCCGACCTAATCTCTAAATAGTCAGCTGACCGACTTAGTCTGCTGACCGACTTAGTCTGCTAATCGACTAAGTCGGCTTACTGACTTGCTCCTCCAACAAGAACCATTCGAACAATGGGGGATTGACATTATCAGAGAAATCAATCCAAATTCTTCATTGCAACATAAGTACATCCTGACAGCAACAGACTATTTCACCAGATGGGTAGAAGCCATTCCATTGTGGAAAGTGAATGAAGATGGAGTTATGGAGTTCTTACAAGACCATATTATGACTAGGTTTGGGGTTCCACTTTCCTAGTTTTTTATAATGCTTCATATTTTTCATCTATTAAATTAAATACATTTGCAAATGAAAAAAGAATTAAGCTACATTATTCTGCTAACTACTATCCACAAGGTAATGGTCTAGCGGAATCTACAAATAAAAACCTCATTAGGATTTAAAAAAAAACAGTCATAGAAAATCAAAGGAGTTGGCACCTAGCTTTTCCTAATGCACTATCAGCTTATAGAGTCATACCAAAGAACTCCTTAGCTATGTCACCCTACACTCTCATCTATGGGAAAGAAGCTACCCTACCTCTTAATATTTTTTTACCATCCTCTCAACTAGCCCAAGATTCTAGAGGAGTTGACAATGAAGTTCTGCAAATCTGAATCCATAGTCTGCTAAAGTTAGAGGAGTATAGTTCCAAATCAAGAGAGAGGTTTAAACATCAACAAGAGATGGTTTAGAGATGGTTTGATAAGCAAAAAGCCAGGAAAAAGGAATTTGAAATAGGTGATTTGGTTCTTAAGTCGGATCACTTGCATGATGAGAAGGGAAACCACACTAAATTTTAGAAATTATGGATAGGCCCTTTTCCGATTGCAGAGAAGGTAGGTCCCTCAAATGGACCATAATCAATGTTTAAAAGTTCATAAATCTTGTATTCTAGAAAATCTAGGCATTTTAAAGAAATATGGTAAAATTGTCTGACAAGATACTTTAAAACAGTCTTTTTTCAAAAGTTGGTTGTCTAGAGATTTGTGTTTTCCAATTAGTCCCCAACTGTTGTACCTGCAACTGTTATCCCCCGAAAAAAATTTGATTTTTAGGGCCCTCATCTTTTTAGTTTTTTAGAAGGCTTAGAAATTCTATCTTTTCTCACCAATATTTGCTTCATGACTTAAAAGTTTGGAAAAAAAAAAGTTGTTTCCTTATATTGGATGTACTCTTGAGAGTTTTTACGATGTATCGAAAGAGAAGTGGTATAGATAGTCGATGTTCTATATCGGATGCGTCACGAGTTTCCTTTCGACGTATCAGATGTTCTCTTATCTATTGCATTGGAAACATTTTGCTGAAGGCTCTGGGAGCTTAGTCCAGAGCTATTCTAACACACCGGATCGCCCATCTTCTATCCATTTCTGATATCCACAGAATCCTTGAAAAATTCTCTTCCACTGTGTCAGTTGTTTCTTTCAAAGTTGTCTAAGAACTTAGTGGTTTTCCTGGCAGGCATTGTGGATGTGGAGTCTGAAGTATATTCGATGCCCTCCCATAGTGATTTCCAATGCCGAAGCAATGTTATTGGCCTAGCATGTCGATGGTCATTTAAGTGTTTTTAACCATTTAAGTGCTTATTTTGTGAATCGTCCAATCTTTCGAGCCCGTTATTTATAAACCATCTGAATATTCCACGACCACTAGCAAGTTCGTATCCGATGTAGGTTTGCTGCTCTTTTTTACCTATCCAAAACTTCTTTTCATCCGCATTCAAGCTTATAAAATCCTGTAGAGGTTGTTTTACGGTCATTGTTTCACCATGTTGTTTTCCACTTGGAGCTATGGAGATGTCACTGTCTGACTGAATTTCTTACCAGAAGGGGTCATGCTCATCCAGGTAATCCTTAGTTTTCTAGGTAGGATCTTATGTCTTGGCCCATTACTCACTATTTCTGTAACAGAAGCCAAATTTAATTATTAATCTAGGATAATTAATGTAAATAAACTAAGAGGTGACTTAAAAATTCACCTCTCTTCTCCATTCACGGTATAAATTACAGGGGCCCTATTATGTAATACATCTTCTACATTATATAAAATATACAATTCTACATTACGTTCTCCTTTGCAACTTCTTTCCTCTTTCATTGGTATCAAAGCCTCTCAGCTCTCGACACTAGCCCATCACCACTCCCAACTACCACCTCTGCTACACCCACCTCCTCTTTACCTTCCTTGCTCATGCTGCACTCCACACCATCTTTCCACTCCTGTCACTCTCCATGCTTTGCTGCTCCATTTCCCCTCTATCGCCTGCTCCACATATCCCTTAATCCCTATTTCCATCTCCCACTCTTGCCGCCCTCCATCTTTTGCATCTAACGCTGCCTCTCCCCAGCACCCCTCCTCTCCATCCTCCACACGCCTCTCACCTCTCTCCATCCTCCCCCACTCCCACCTGCTCCCTCCATGCGCACTCTTCCATCCGGCACCCCTCTCCATATCCTCCATCTAGCATCATCTGCCGCTCACCATACCCCCTCCATCAACCTCCACAATGATCTCCCTCCATGCTGCCCCCATCACCCTCCACGCCGCTCTCCCTCCCGCTGCCTCCATCACCCCCCATGCCGCCTACTCCACCCCCAGCTCCGCTCCATCCTTCCCCAACCATCGCCGTTGCTCTCCTTCAATTGCTCGTCCACGTTAATTTTTTTTTAAATAAATTTTTTAATATTAATAATATTTATCTAATAATTAATATTAATAATATTATTATTAATAATATTATTATTAATATTATTATTTCATTAAAAAAAACTACATTATAATAATAATGATTATTATAATTATAAAAAAAGAGAGAGAATTGTGGCGAGTTGGCATCGTACACTTAATAAAAATAAATCGACGTTTAGCGCCGAGAAAATTCCAGCAATCACTAGATCAATGGATGCTTGATTCAATCAAATCAATGAGAAAATTAACAAGAACCATGAGGAACTCCATGAAAATATCAAACAAACCAGTGACAATTTGACATCAAAGTGGACACAATTTACATCACGAATTGAGAATAGCTTCCTCACTCTACAGGAATACCAAAAGAAAAATCAAGTAGTTTTAACCGCCATCTTGGACAGATTACAAATCTCAAATGACCTGCAACCAAACTCTCCCAGAACTCCGTAGCAGTCAGATCCTCTATTCAACATGTCATCCTCTAATGTATATACACAAGGACGCCAAATACAGGTGAAATTCGAGTTACCCAAAAACGATGGGGACGAACGACAATGCATAGTGTGGATTAACAAAGCCGAGGAATACCTAGACATCCACAACATCCATTACGACGGCGAGAAAATTAAATATGCGTCCATGCATCTAGAAGGAAACGCTTACAACTGGTACTTATGGTGGAAGAATACTGCAAGAATATGTTCTTACAACTGGGTTAGCTTCAGGAACGACCTCATCAAAATAGTCCATGGCATTGAAGAAAAAGACTTCTTTGCCAATATCATATGGTTACAATAAAAAAATAGTGTTGATGAGTACACCTGTGACTGGGAAGCACTGTCAACTCAAGTCCTAGAGTTAACTGATGAACAACAACTATAGACCTACATACACGGTCTAAAACAACACATACATGACGAACTAGAGTTACACAACATCTCTACCATGGAGGAAGCATGACGTAAAGCCAGGATTATTGAAAGCAAATCCATTCATACAATTGTCAACCAAGATGACCCCAAAAAGAACCCCCTCCAATCAGGATACACATGAAATCCAAGGTATACACCGCCTCAACTTAGGGAAGGAACAAAGCCCAATTTAGAGGCCCAAAGAATAAAAGAAGGAAAATGTAAGTTCTGTGGGGACAAATGGGATCCTAAGCACATATGCTTACATAAGAAATTATATTCTTGTGAAGAAGAGCTAGAAGTCAATGAACCAATGGAGAACGATGCGAATAGCCAACAAAAATACCGCCCAAGAATCGAGGACGACTCCCCACAAATCTCATTAGCCGCTCTTACCGAAATCGCCCAACTGCAAACATTGAAGATTAAAGGACATATAAAAAATAATAATGTCATAGTTCTCATCAACTCTGGAAGCACCCATAACTTTGTTAATGTCAACCTTGCTAAAGTATTTAACCTATTTATTCGTCTAGTACCTAACATGAAGGTTATGGTAGCAGATGGAAAGAAGATTGAGAATGTGGGGAAATGTCACAAGGTTAATTTAAAAATGTAAGAATATAACTTAGAGTCAGATTTCCTTATGGTACCACTGGGAGGAATCGATGTAGTATTAGGAATACAATGGTTACCAACCTTGGGTACATACTATGCAAATCACCAAGAACATTTTATTGAATTCCATGAGTTCGGGAAAACACACAAATTATATGGGTACCAACCACCTCCAACACAACTGGTTACATCACATCAAATGGAAAAGCTATGTTGGAAAGATACACCAACATACATACCTCAATGTCAAGAAATGGAGATTCTAACTAGTGAAGGAGATATGGAAAAACAACCAGAGACACAAGATCTAATTTGAAAACATCGCAAGGTGTTTCAAGAATTACCTATGGCACTCCCAACAACAGAAAAAATGAACCCATAATCGAAATAGAACGAAGGACAAAACCTTCCAGTAACAACCCATACAGATATCCACCTCAGAGACATTCTGACAGTTCACGTAGTCATTTTCATCAAATAAGCTTTGGGGACAAAGCTTCCTTAAGGGGAAGGCAATGTAACAAAATCTAAATTTAATTATTAAGCTAGGTTAATTAATGTAAATAAACTAAGAGGTGACTTGAAAAGTCACCTCTCTTCCCCATTCATGGTATAAATTACCAAGGCCCTATTATGTAATACATCTTCTACATTATATAAATTATACAATTCTACATTACGTTCTTCTTTGCAACTTTTAAGATTTTCTTCATGACTTAAATGTTTGGAAAAAAAGAAAGTTGTTTATTTATATCGGATGTACTCTTGAGAGTTTTTTCGATGTATCAGAAGTGAAGTGGTCTAGATAGCCGATGTTCTATATCAAATTCCTTAGGAGTTTCCTTTCGATGTATCGGATGTTCTCTTATCTACCACATCGGAAACGTTTTGCCGAAGGCTCCAGGAGCTTAGTCCAGAGTTGTTCTGACACACCAGATTGCCCATATTCTATCCATTTCTTATATCCGTAGAAGCCTTGAAAAATTCTCTCTCACTGTGTTGCATGTTTCTTTTGAAGTTGTCTGAGAACTTAGTGGTTTTCTTGGCCGACGTTGAGAATGCGGAGTCCAAAGTATATCCGATGCCCTCCCATAGTGATTTCCAATGCAGATGAAATGTTGGTGGCCTAGCATGCTGATGGTCATTTAAGTGTTTTTAACCATTTTGGTGCTTATTTTGTGAATCTTCTAATCTCTCGAGCTCATTATTTATAAACCATCTAAAGCTTCCATGACCACTAGAAAGTCCGTATCTGATGCAGGTTTGCCGCTCTTGTTTTCCTATCCGAAACTTCTTTTCATCCGCGTTCAAGCTTATAAAATCCCACAAAGGTTGTTTTATGGTCATTGTCTCACTGTGTCATTTTCCACTTCGAGGTATAGAGATGTCACTGTTTGACTGAATTGCTTACCAGTGGGGGTCGCGCTCATCTAGGTAATCCTCAGTTTTCCAGGTAGGATCTTATGTCTTGGCCCATTACTCACTATTTCTTCGCATGGTCTGGCAGGGTTAGGTCATTTTATTTTCTGCGAAGGGGGGGGAGATATTTGAACACTGAGTTGATTTTTCATTTTTATGTGGGTTTTTTCCCTTGCATGATTAAGCTGTGGCTGGCGTTTCTTACTCCTACCTTGGTTTTCCTTATCTATAGTCTGCCATGATTTTTTCTCTGACATTCATTGGAAGAAACAAGGGAGGGTGTAGACGAGTGTTTCGATGTCTGCACCGCTCCCTCATCTCCTCCACCATATTATGGAAAACACACATTTGTTGGTTGAACACGTAAGTGTTTTTCATGGGACCCCGAAAGAGAGATTTTCTGCTGTGGGTGAAGACCCAGTTTATTCATTCAAGGGGTTAGCAGTTTGGTGTTTTCAGGGTTTTTTCCCATTGTTAGTATTGATTCCTATGGATGTAAGGCCATAGTATAATCTTAGGGCTTCCACAGTGAAAGTTTTTCCCATAATTTCTATCTAAACCACCTTTGAAAGATTTATGGTTTATATCATCATTTACAGAAAGCATATTTTAGGTGGAAGCAAGGATAGTTAACATGCATTATGATGATTTGGTAAATGTTCTGGTTAACATTGGTTGTTGGTTTTAGTATACAGTTTGTCATTTATACGTGTGAATAGACTAAATTTAACATATTGTTATATGATTCACATAGCCTCATCATCCACATAGCAACCTGCCTCGGAAACATAAAAAGAAGGTGCAAACAACAAATGAAGAACTGGAAGTAGAGATCATAACCCGGGTCAAAGTTATCTATGAGGATACCAAATCCATCATAGGTGTTGATCCTAAATACAAATGGGGTAGAATATACAGAATTATCTTCAATGAGAGTGTTATAGATGCCATATTAGAGGATTTACCTATATATTCTAATATCGAAAGATCAGCAATCATTAAGGTGACCATAAGACCATAGATTTTACCTTGTTCAGAGGTAATAGGATGGATCCTTCCCAAGGCTGATGCAGCTCTAGAAGATATGGCTAATGGTTCCGATCTATACACAATGTGGACAAAAAAAAAATTCATAGCCTATCCAAGACATTAATCTTTAGAGATCAAACCTTGGCCATGTAAGTAGCCTCAACCTAAAGGAGAGCTCATTAGGAGGAGTTATACATGTCTTAACATAATTGTTTCACATAATCTTTAAATATTCTATAACTTGTAAAATTTATCTTAATTAATAAGTAGTGAGAAGTGGCTCTTAGGCATTTAGAATACTTTTGGGGATATTTACCTTAAAATAATATTGTGCCTACAAGGAATGGAACTGAAACTGCAGGTGATGTACTACTAAGAGTGAGATGGGAGGTTACCAACTCAAGGAGGTTACCTGTGTCTCTTTTGATTATTGTTGTGCATGTTATTTTCTCAGGTAACTTTATTCTTGAATCTAAAATTCATTTAAGTTCAGGGTCTAACCAATTGCCAATTTAGTTTGGAAATTTGAGTAGATTCAACACCCAATTTTTTTCTTTTAAAATTACTTGTGGATCTATCATCCTGACTTGAAATATAGAGTAGAAGAATGATGGATTAGGCCTCCTCCAGGTGAAAGGAACAAAAATGTTTGCAACGGCCCAAAGGGGATGGAGTTGCAAACAAATATTCAGAATCAAGGGTTGTTGTGGGACCTTCACAGGAAAGCGTTGTTGTAGGAACTTCTCAAGACAAGACAATAGAAATAAACATATTTTACTCTTATATGGGAGACTTTGTGAGGATAAGGAGGAAATTAGAAGGCAATCATAATTCCATTTGAAGGCATGCTTTAGGAAGGAGAAATTTATCAGTAAGAAAACAAATATGCACTCCTGTCTCATTATACCCCACTAAGAGATTTGATCAGGAAGAAACCAATTTGCACTCATGTCTCGTATTCCCTCGTTGGTTAGAGAGGACAACAACCTGCTTCTTGATTCAGTTTCAGAAGTTCAATTAGCTCATTTATTGATGAATAAGGACAAAGTTCCTAGATCAGATGGATTCCTAACTGATTTCTTCCAGAAAAATCATGAGATCATCAAGGATGATCTGATAGAAATGGTGGAAGAATCAAGAAGTCCTAAGAGAGTTTTCAAAGATATTAATAATACCTTTTTTATTTCTAACTCCAATATAAGAAAATGCTAACTCCTTAGCTACCTTTTAAGTGAATTTTCCTCTATAAAACGATCTATAAGGTGATTTCTGGGGTGATGGCATAAGATAAAACACATTCTACCTAAAATCATTTTAGAAACCCTACAATTTTCCTCTGTAAAACGGTCTATAAGGTGATTTCTGGGGTGATCGCAATAAAATAAAACACATTCTACCTAAAATCATTTTAGAAACACTGCAAGACTTCAAGAAAGGAGATTATGGAATGAGCTTATTCATTCATTGCTTTCTAGAAAAAGGGAAGGAATGATATGGCCAAAGCTAAGTTGAAAAAAACATGTATTGGTTTTAGAAACAGGAAGGTGTAAAAATGCAGTTACACAACCCCATATATATAAAACTTAAAACACATTATCTTGCAATAAAATAAGAATAATAAGTTAATTTGTAGGAGGTTTAGCAACGATATGGAGATTAAATTGTCTTACTTTACTATAAATTAGGGATTTTTAAACTTCCTATCAGTACCACACCCTTCAAGGGAACTTGGGGATTTCCAAGAATTTTTTGAGGTGTTTCCAAGTTTCCACAAGTTTCCAGTACTAGTACATGGGCAATTTCCGAGTTTCCAATTTTCCAAGTTTCCACAAGTTTCGAGTACAAGTTATAACCCATCTGAAATTCCAATCTTGGCTGGCCATGCTTTAGAAGGGATCCCCAAAAATATTATGAACCAATAAAAAACCCTCAACTTAGAAGAAAGTTAAACAAACCACATTGTGAAGCCGATGTAAAAATCTATCCTTTGCATCAATGGACACCCACCTTGCATTAGGAACCAAGGATGAAAATATCACTAATGAATAAGCAAATACAACTGCCTAGAGTCATAATCAAAAATCAAGCAGCCAAAAATCCAACCTTAATCTCTCCAAAAAGGCCTAACATCCCTATGTTCATTTTGAAGTTTTGAACACCTCACACTCTGAAATAAGGCTCCTTAACACCTAAATAGAAGGAAAATTAGGGGCAATAAACCCAAACTCCTATGGAAGAGAGCATCATTCCTTTCAACCACGAGAAGATTCCCACAAATATCTCCAAAATAAAATGTCTTTCTTTCTCAACTTTGCAAGCTTGAACAGTGAAAACAATGCATCTTCACAACATAGGGCCTTGAACCTACCAAACCCGAATGGACTTCCAAGCTAGATCCCACCCAAATCTCATTATCATGGTGAAGTTGTGTTTCTTGTTCTTCCTACATTTGAAAATGAGTGAGAAATTGAGAATATTTCTCAAGCATACTATTTCAAAAGCTGAATCAACTGTAGTCTTGTATACTAACTGAGTTGATGGAACAATTGCTATCCATTTCTTACTAGCACATGATATCACACCTAAGCCATCATGGATGCATAGAGAGGAGTATATTTCCTTTCCACTCCATATCCCATTGAATCAAAATCTAAGAAATATGATCAGCATAAACTTGTTACTTTTCACAAATTCAATCCCCAAGACCGAATTACCCTTTACATACCTCTCAAGCCACATTATATTTCTCACAGATTTAAGTATCTTAACAATCTCTCCTTTCAAGGTGTAAACAGACAGAGACTAGAATGCACATCGTTTATGAAGGCAAACTTAGTCTATATTGTCAGATAAGATAAGATAAGAGAATTGTAATAATGTCCACTGAATGACCACAAAAGTAGTTCAATGATACTAGAAGATACATCTAGTAAGAGTACAATCTGGGAGTGAGAAAGCAACTACTGGAGAATACTGAAAACAAGATAAAGAAAGTGTTAGCACTAGAATCGAACCAAAGATTACGGAAGGGCTCACTCCCAGGTAACAACAAAACCAATTTCAAAGAGAGAACTGGCCTTCTACTCTTCCGAGAAGGGATCTCTCACCAAATGTTAACAATGGACAGATATATATACACAGGTGAAACTATAAACTGCTTGTAAAATTGGTTGAAACAAAACCTAGAACCATTGGGCGATGGATTTAAGATATACAACAAAAATAATCAAAACTTAAATGAAAACGATTTCAACATAGGGGCAAGGTAGCCACTCAATCACAGTCGATTTATAATTGTCTGGTGGAAAGGAGGAACATGAACAGACCATCAACACAGAGCATTGTAAGAAATGAATTCTATATTAACTTTAGAAGAAACTTTGGTGAATATTTGAAACAATAGATGGAGCATAGCAAGCAATAATTTCGAGTTGTTATACCCTAAGTCTCAGATATGAAAGAAAACAAAATGGAAAGTCAAACTGTAATAAAATTCACATAAGAAAGGAAATAGCAGACCGTAAGTGCGAACGACACATGAATCCCTATATGAAAAACATCGATCTTGGCTCTACAATTATATTAAAATTACCTTGAAAAACATACACAACAAAATTACAATGGTTTCAACTGCTTCTCCTTCTTCAGGAGGTATATTTATAGTATTCTGGACTTCCTAAACCGACATTTGGGGATCAAAATTTGTTATAACAGAAGAACCTCTTCTAATAGCCTCTTAGGTGGCATATTGGATGCATCTTGTATGAAACGAACAAACAATGAAATGTAGAACATGGGAGCCAAAAAGGCACAAGGGTACTTCACACTCTCGTCTAGCGGATGATGACTGTACAGACTCCTTTGAGAGAAGCGATCGTTAGGGTGGGCATGCAACACCCAAAAAATCTCTCATGCACCGTCATCGTTACTTATACTGCTATGTTTTGAGTTTGGTTGACCCATATTGGGGGATGATTCTCCATGCATCAGGACCAGGAAGAGGTGCAATAGCCATGTCATAAGCTTGCACCTTGAGCTCCATCGCTTCTGGGTATGAGGCCTTGGGGACCTTGGAGTACATGGATTTAAAGTCAAACCATAACTTGAAATCATTGGCCAACTTGTCAAAAATGACCTTCCCTGACAACGCTTGTTGCATAACCCCGAATTTGCTGTGATCGAATCAGCAGTTTACTAGGCACTCCTTATAATCCTTCTGAGACAGTAAAGGACCCATTCCTTAAGATAAAAAGGGGAGCCCCTTACTCATCGAAGGTCTGAACAGCTTGATGACCTCTTGGAGTTTTTGCTCAGTGAGCTCTATTTTGGCATGCACTATCTCCCTCATCCTGTGTTTGGCTATCACCTTTTTGGCTTCAGAGACAACAACGACCCTGTTTTGAAGACCGTAACTACTAGAGGCCTTGTCTGATAAGAAGCTCAGGTGGGTTATGGAACTTTCTGCGGTCTCCAAAGGTTTTTTGTTCACTTCAGCCTCTACTATCTGGACTTACCTCTTGGCTTCTCTCATAGCAATTTCCAAGTAACACTGAGATAGGATCAGAACTTGTTGGCTTCTATGATGATCTAGTCCCATATCAGATGCTTCATGCCTTGCAAGGAAAGTTTGCTGATCACTTGTTGGCTCAACTTATCATTTTGTTGAGTCAGCTCTCGGCATTTTTTTTCGGCCCTTTCTCTACCTTGTTTCTCTTTAACTCTTTCCTTTTCTAATTCTTTGACTTGCTGCTTCAATTTAGCAAGCTCAGTGTCTTTTAGGCCTATCTGGGACATTCCTTTAGAGAGGGAGCTGGTGTCTACTTCTTTAGTCATACCTGTGGAGTCAATTTCCTTCTCTGTATTCCTACTATGAATCTCACTTTCCTTTGCTACGAGTCTAGCTTTTAACTTCTCCTCACTATTCCTCAGGAACTGGATATCTGCTTCCCATTGCCTCCCCTTTTCTTCAAGCTTCAGCAGCTTAGCCTAGTTATCAGTAAGCTTGGAATTCAATGCTTCTTTCTCCTTTTCAAAGTCAGCTAATTCATCTACTTGAGATAGCTAGGAGCCAGGGATTCTTAACTTCTTTTTCAAAGTTTGTATCTCTTTATCTCTGCCATCGAGCATTTTCTGGATCAAACTCCCTCCTCGATCTTAGACCGTAGATATGTGGGGCTCCCATTGCTACACATGTTCTTACTTTGTGCATATGCAGCTTGGTCATTGATCAGGATCGACTTCCTTCATGAACATCGATCTGAGTGGACCCCACCCCTTTGCACGTATCGAGGTTTCGTTTCCTCCCGTGCTACTCTAGATTGTGAAATGAATCATAGCCATCGATCTGCCTTTCCCCACACAAGCGCCATTGATCAAAACGGCCTGTACCACTTTTTGTAATCCATATTTGCATCTTCTTCCTTGCAAGTTTGGGATGTGAAATGGCTCTCAACCGTAGATATTCTTAGGCTCCAATATTGATCGTTGGATGCATTCGAGCTTTAAATGATTTCGCAAGGATGAAAAGTAGATTTTTGTCGGGCAGGTTCACCGTGAAAAATGATTTGACACCATTGATTTTCCCTTCAGTTGTCTACAGCCGTTGATCAAGACTCCTTTTTAACACACCCAACATTTCACCTTATCTCTGCTTCCCCGATCCACAAACTATCTTGTTGCTGAGCATCACCCTGCGTATGCCATCTATTCCTTCTGCTACCCTCTCCACACTTCTCGATGGGGACGAAGAACATGATTAACATTCATATCCAAAATTTAATTGGGTGTTAACAATAGGCTCCATGAGGGATGCTATCCTCCCAGTGAGGTAGCAAAGAACCCCGCGTATACCAAGTGTCGAAACCATTGAAACTCTCCTATTATCTAGCTTCCTGAAAAGAAAACTGACTTCGAAGAATGGTTGCCTCTCCTGATCTTAGGGCCTTCTCCACGGGCTTCAAATCTTCCAATTCACCATTTGTAATGATTAAAACATAAAACATATTTACACTTATGATACAAGGATCTTAATCCCTTCATTCTAAGTAGTGATTTAGGAACCTTTCACCATGCCTCCTTCATACTGTGACCCATCTGGATACTGTAAAATGAAGGCGTTGTTTCCTCTGTGTGTAGAAATAAGATAGGGGCCTACCCATAAATGGTCGAACTTACCATGCTTCCCTTTGTCTTCATGGGGGGCATCCCATTTCAGCACTAAGTCATCGACTTGGAAAACATCTTCTTTTATTTTTCTGTTGAAGGTATTCTTCATCTTCTCTTGTTGTATCTGGACCTTATCATAATCCTTGTCCCTTACTTCATTGAGCTCAATGATCTGGTTGATCCTTCTTTGAATGGGATTTGGCTTGTCCAATGGATCTTGTAATAAATTCATGACTGGGATTCCTAGAGAGGCAGGGAAAACTCCCTCGGCCCCACATACCAACTGGAAAGGTGACATACCAATGGCCCTTTTGGTGCTGATTCTGTTGACCCACAAGGCGTATTTTAATTTGGTGTGACAAGCTTTCTTGTTGTCCTCTAATAGCTTCTTAATAATCCTCACTAGGATCTTATTAGAAGACTCGGCCAACTCATTCCCCTGTGGTTAATAATCCGTAGAGTGATTCAGGCTTATATGGTATTTATGGCAGAAATTGATCATCTTCTTGGACTTAAATACAGGGGTGTTCTCAGTCACGATTTGCTTTAGGAAGCTGAACCTCGCCAGGATATTGTTTTCTATGAAATCCATTATCACTTCTTCTGTAGCCCTCCGGGATGGCACAACCTCGATCCACTTTGTGAAGTAATCAGTGGCAATCAAAATCCACTTGTGTTGTATGGAGGAGTTTGGATTTATCTCACCCATGAAGTCTAACCCCCATTACTGGAACGGAGCCTCCACAGATATAGGGTTGAGGGGGAGAGGCACCACCTTCATTTTTCCTTCAAAGATTTGACACAGGTAACACCTTATTGTTTCCTTATAAACATCTAAGAACAACGAAGGCCAATAAAATCCTGCCCTCAGGATTTTTTTGCGGTGACTTTCCAGGAATGATGTCCTCCACAATCTCCTTCATGGAATTATTTTGTCATGCGTCGAGCTTCATCCTCTAGAAGACAATTCAGCAATACCCCCCCCCCCCCCCCCCCCCCCCNAAGCCAGCAGGATGTCGTAACTTCTGTAATATGAAAACAATGTTATCATACAAAGGGGATGTGGAGAAGGCGGGCTTCACCTGCACCTTGGCTTCTTCTGGACCGACCTGACAAGCAAGAAAATTTAGCTGCAGAGAGACACAATGGGATTCCATCATCATCTTAGCTAATCCCTTCCCTTTAGCCAACTTGGTGGGCTTGATTTCTATGTCATATTCCGGGAGCACTGCAACCCACTTGGCTCTCTTTCCTTCTGGATTTGGCTATGTCAGTATGCTCTTCACAACACTGCACATCACAAAGGCAATGATGTGGGAATGGAGGAGATAGATTCTGAAATCTTTCAAGGCTTTAACCAAGGAATATGCTTGTTTTTTTATTATGCTATATCTCAATTCTTCGTCTCTCAATATCTTACTGAAGAACGCTATAGGTTGTTCTTCAACCCAATCATTCTTCTGTAGAAACAATGCTACTACGGTGTGTTCTGAAGCATAAGAGAATACTAGAAAATATTTTTCAAAGTCTGGGATGATCAATACAGGAGCTTCTGAAATGGCTTGGTTTATACCTTTGAAAGCTTTCTTGGCTTCTACCATCCATTTAATTTCACGATCCTTCCTTAGCATGTCGGTAATGTCCATCAGGATTTTGGCAAAGCTAGGGATGAACCTTCTTAAGAAGTTGACTTGACCGAGGAAGGATTAGATTTCTTTCTTGCTCCTTGGCTCTTCAAGCTTCAAGATACCTTTTACCCTGTCTGGATCAATCCTAATCCCTTCCTTTGAGATAATGTGTCCAAGCAATTTACCTTCTTCCAGAGTGAAGTTTGACTTTTTTGGGTTCAATGAAATGCCATACTTTTTGCATTTAATGAAAACTCTTTCCAGGTGCCTGATGTGATCTTTAGCCCACCTGGAGTACACAGTAATGTCGTCCATGTATATCACCACAAATTTTTCTTTCTCTTTTGCAAAAGCGATATCCATGGCACGTTGGAAAGTTTCTCTAGCATTCATCAACCCAAATGTCATCTTTGCATACATGAAGGTACCCTAAGGTGTGGTGAAAGTAGTTTTTTCTTGGTCTTCAGGTAACACCTTCACCTAGTTGTACCTAGAAAATCCATCCATCGTGGATATTCTTTCTGAACCTACAACCCTATGTAGGATCTGGGCCATTTTAGGAAAAGGGTAATTATCTTTCAAATAGACCTTGTTCAAATTCCTGAAATCCACACACAGCCGTATCTCCCCATTCTTTTTTCAAACAGGGACTAAATTGGCCACCCATTTGGAAAACCTCAGAGTCACTATTATCTTCACATCAAACAACCTTTTCAATGATGGGCACTAGCTTCAGATTGATCCTCTGGAGATTTTTCCTGAAAGGTTTTTCTCCGGGTTTGATTTGAATGGTGTGTTGGATGATGGAAGTGTCATATTCTTTGGGATCTTCATAACTCCACGGAAACACATCCGTGTACTACTTCATCAGTTTCACATACTCGTCTTTTTCTTCAGCGGGTATCTTCTTATACAACTTTATAGTCTTTGGGTCTTCTTTAGTGTTGTTGGGCTATAGGGCAGACCCATACTTTATACCATTAAATTCACACCAACAAAAGACCCACAGTGTTGGCCCTTTCAGAAACAACCTGCGAACAGGTTTCAGTCTCACCCGAAACAGCTATGGGGTGCCATAGAATCAGGTTTTTGCAAGCAGAAGAGGGATATTATTGTACCATTAGTTTCTAACACTTATAATCATACAATGAAAAACTTTAATAGTTACTTATTTAGCTTCGCGGTTACATAAACAAACAGTGCCTTGCTTAACCCTTTACTGGGAATTCCAACAAAGTTAATATTTAGCAGTGATCTTACTTATCAGATATATATTTATCAATGCATAAAGAACATAACAACAACACAACACAAACCGCAACACTCGATATAACGTGGTTCACCCCCAGTTTAGGGGTTACGTCCACAGAACTGTGTTTTATTCAACTCTTTACAAAAACCACAGTTCTGATCTGTGCACTTAGCTGCAGATCCCTTCAAGTCCTCAAAGTCGCGCACACAGCTATAGGCCTCTGTGCACACAGCTTCATATTTCCTTTATCACCCAAAACCCTCTGCGCACACAGCTGTAGAGGTCGTCCATGCACACAGCTGGGACTTAACCTTCTCTTACAAAATAGCCTTAGCTTCGCATGAATTCATATTCCATCAAAAAGCCTAAACTGACTTCTTTACAAGAGTGCTTATTTATAGTGCACTTATTACAAAACCATGGGCTTAAACCATGGGAACCCCAAACCCTAAACCCTTGACTTAAACCATGGGTTTATTACAAAAAGAGGTTTTTACTCAACCCCGACAACCCTAAGACTGTTTTCAATCATAACTCCACTTACAACTTCCACAAAAACCACAGAGTTACCAAAATTAGGGACCGTTAAGGTGCGCGCCCCAACAGGCCCCTAAGACTCACCAGTGGCCCGTCCCGGGACACTCTACTACTCATCTGGTAGGCGAACTTTGTCAGCAAAGATAGCAAACTGCTTGTTGAGGCCATGCATGATATTGTCGGTGGCTTGCTTCTTTTTGACCAACTCCTGCAATACTGTGGCTGATGCTTTGCTGGCCTTTGTCTGCGCAAATGTAGCATATTCCTTCAGAACTTTGAGTTGGGTGTCCACAGCAGTACTCAACTCAAAAGCTTCGCTGATAAGTGGCTACATAGAATTTTCCACTTCTGTTTCTTTTGCTCTGCACGACTCAATTTCATGCTGGAGTTCATTGCTTCACTTTACCTTGATCATTTTCTCCATAGGCGGTAGAGTCTTAATTTCCGCTTTTACTGTATCCAACTCTGTCTGTCGCTGCCTGATGGTTTCTTGCAGCTGTCCGACTTCTGGATGTTCCTGCAGGGTGGTCCAGGCCTCAACATTGTCTTCTAGCAGCTTTGCTGTGCTACTCACAGTATCCGAGATTTTTGCTGCGGAATCCTGAATGTCTGTTCGGCATTGCTCCCTGACCTCTGGTGGGCTCTCTGGGGTGATGTGGAGTTGAAGCTCCACAATCTGAGCCTCATGTTCTGCTTTGAGATTCTCTATTTCACTGCAAGACTACTGTGCATAGTCTTTAAACCTGACTAATCTTTGTTCTGGTTCTTCTACCAGCTGTACGTCGAAGTCAGGAAGACTTCGACATGCCTAATCCAAAACTCGTACCAGTGTAATCCGCTTATGTTCTGCATCCCTCTTTCTCTGCTCCGTTGCCTCCAGTTGCGCTGCGAAGCCCTACTACTAACTTATGGCATTTTCTAACTGTATTTATGAATATTGGTCTTGTGCCTGGATTTCCTTCATAACTGCTGACTGACAGAGACGTAGCTCCATCATGGATAGCTTAGTGTAATCTATTCCAACCTTCATACTCATCTTCGAATGAGACGCTACATCTGTTAATATGAGAGCTGTGCTCGACACTTGTCCTTTGTTATCCCTGGCTGGCCATTGCCTTAGGTCTGGCTGCACGCTTACTGGGGCACTGCTTACTGAGGTGCCAGTCAGTGATTTTTCTGCCAAGTCCTTCAACTCCGAAATGTGTTTTGATACACCGGTGATGGCATGCAGATGTATATCTGCAAATTATGACCATTTCTTGGTGAGAACTTTTGTGGACTTCGATAGAGCCTAAGCAAGCTCCTCACTTGTCAGGCTGGGCTCCTCGTCAATATTCTTGTCCTTCAACGCCTTCATTTTCTTTCAGGACTGGGGTTTGTTCACTTCCTCTGGTTCTGGCGACTTGTGCTTATCCTACTGATTAGGGTCTGAAGCAGTTTTAACCAAGTCTTCTGCTTCTTCTTCATTGCCATCATATCCACCCTGGTCACTTTCACTCTGCTATGACTCAGTTTGTTCTTCATTGTCTTCAGGGGGGTTTTGCTGCTGTGTATGACTAGGGCCTGTGCCCAGATTGGTAACTAGGGGAACTGGAATGGTGGTTTTTTTCCCTATATCCTTCAACCATTCCTCCGGCCATTATTGACTGACCACGAGGATGTCTTATTTGGTCACTACATATGGTAACTTAAACCATTCATGCTTTTGATCCGCGTGGGCCTAGATGAAAATATGATGCATGTTGGCACTGAAATGTGCTGCGCCGTCATATTGAGAGAATAACTCATTACTGAGTCGAGGGGTTTTTGTGATCTCATACGAGATACTCATCATATAAAAGGAAAATACACAGTTTGTCATCTGCTATAGGGTTTTATCCTGGGATACCCACAAAGAAGCGTACCGTACTGCGCTAGGCAGGTTTAGAGGTATACCAGCAAACTGCACCTCGGTAGGTTCTTGCCATCCTACCAGGGCGATCAGGACTATCAACCATGAATACTGAAAGGGCCTACCTTTCTCCTACGCATCGTGAGCATCTTCAAGGAATTCCTTCGCGATATATGCTGCCCAGTTGTAACTGTAGCCTTTGGCGCAGTTTGTAGCAATTCTGATAACCGGGGCAGGCACTTCATATGGTATGCACTTTCACATGAGCTTGCATGCTAAAAGCTCAACTGCGAAGTGAATATTATGTTGTTGAAACGCAAAAGTGTGATACCCTCATTTTCCCTTCATCAGGCTGAAGCGTTCCTTCATTCTTTGTGCGAGCTTCGTATCCTCATGCTTGGAAGGAAATTCGGTCCCTAGATCAGGCCCCGCTATTGGTAAGGCTGTGATCCTATGAATGAGCTCACCATTAATAAGAATTTTCTTGTCTCCTATCCATAGGTGGTCATCATGTACTAATGCCAGCAACTACTTGACCACTATGGTCACCTGTGTGCTGCGACCAAAATGGGGAACATTGAGCATCTTTAGCAGACCAGCTTGATCCAAGCCAGCAACCCACTATTTTACTTCCAGCAATGTCATGCCAGTCTCTGGATATTTGAAGAAATGCAAGTATTATGCTAGGGTGAACTATGAAAACTTTCCATGATCATTCGTGTTGTGGTCAGCATACTTAAGCCGGTATTTTTTCCCTGTCATGGTCCCGACCAACTGCACACCCAGGGGCAATGAACAGGTGCGTAATGTGAACTTCTTTAGCCGCCAAGGTGGATGAACTCCTGGTCGAACTGGTGGAAGATACAGTGGATGCTTCGGTGCAATATTCTCATCTTCTACAGGTGGGGCCTCTGCTGAACCAGACGGATGCATCTCGGGGCCCTCTGGCATTTTTCTTGATTGCTTGTGTCGGTCTTCGTTGTGCTTAGAACGTACTTCAGCCTTAAACTTCTTTCGGGAAAATCGTTTCTGCATCGGCTGAGTCGGTGCTAGGGGAGTTTCTTCATGGGGTGCAGATGTAGGTGGTTGGTTGAAAAGGTTCGGCAAACTCGTCTGCTCAAACTCTCTCAATAGTTCTTGGAACTCATGATCAGCGGACATGGATGCAATTGTAAAACTCAAGAAACTGAAAAATGCGAACCTTGCGGGTGTGGGTGTCTTCTTATAGAATCTATCCATGAAATCTATAATAACTGTGCATTGATGGCACCAATTATGACAGAGATCTTGTCCAAACGGTGGTAGATTTTCCAAGATCGCATTCATACCGGCAATTAATACAGAGAACGTACCAGTGCCGCCAAATTTGATTTCTCCTAACGGTCATTTTTTAAGTTCCGACAGACCTTTCCTTCTTCGGCACAAGCAGTAGCCGTGGCTGCGCGCTAATAAGGACATTTGACACCTCTGGACACCATCTGCGACATGGAGTCGAGCTTCAACCCACGACAAAATGTCATCCACAGCTTCAATGATTCCTCTTATTTCTAGGAACTTCATCAAACATAAGTCTCGACACTCATGGAGAAGTTGGGTCGCTTTGCTTACCGTGTCTTCATCCCAATAATCTCCACTGGTAGCATACTTAGGCTGGTCTTTTGATCCAATGTTGACTGTCTGCATCTTCAGGGGCTGAGTCACTTCAGGGGCTTCGACTGCTGATCCGTGTATGTCGCAGTGTCCTTCTAACTCAGGAATATCAATATTGCGGGGATCATCATCCTCGTCAATTGCGAGGTTATAATATTTGACTACATGAGCTTCTTGTGCTTTCCAATTAGGCTGGTATTTTACTACTTCTTGATCATCAAATACTTTAGTATGGACCAACCTGATAGCTGCATCTAAAGCTGGACAAACTTTATTAGTAGAAAAGGTAAGCACAAAACTATCAACAAGACAATTCCAACTTACAGTATCCTGGCAAAGCTCAGCCTCCGCGTACCAATTCTTTGCTATCGGCTCCAGAGTATGCACAAATAGATGTACCCATTCTACCTGAGGTACATGCTTCAATGCCTCATAGCATTGCACCAAATGTTTCTGAGGGATAGTCTTTCCATCAAACCTGCTTTGCACTTGCTGGGGCTGATCCATAAATCTCAAGCGAAGGAACTTCTGACAAGCTTTCCAACTAGGAATGTTCTTCTTATGGCCATTCCACCATATGGCTACTATGGCTCTGAATACTGAATCCAGAGTCTCCATTTTCTGTGAATCTGGTATCTGGTATGAGAATTGTTCAATAAACTGTTATGGGTCTAACAAGTCATCAAAAATAGGTAGGACTCTTACTTGTGCACCAAGCCATCTGATAGATTTGGTAATTCTGGCACATCTATGTCCATGCAGCTCATAAAGTCTATTCTGCCAGTTTTCTAACCCATCATCTGAATCCATCATACAGGAGCTGTCACACTGCCAATCCATGATACCTTCGGTAGTAGGATCAACATAATCTTCTTCCTTCGCTGTGATATTGTAGATGTGGTCCAAAACATCCTGGTCTTCATCTCTTACTGGCTCTATGTATCTCTCTCCTTGAGAAGGATCCAATGGGACTATGACTCTCAGTTATTTCCCTTCGAAAGTCATCTGTCTCTTCTTTAGGTTAATGATTGCATCATTGTCTAATGCCCACTCAATACCTAGAAATGTTGGATAGGGGTTGCTGTCGTCAATGATATCAATAAATTAGAAGTCTGCTACAGTACAGATGCCATCAATATCTACTGGGACCTTAGGGAGTTGTCCTAGGGGCACAATCTTCTGTTGATTGGCTAATCTCAACTGTATAGGGGACCAATCAAGGGTAGGTTTTCCCATTTGTTCCCAAGTTTGCTTAGTTAAGACATTTACCTCTGACCCTAGCTCCAAGATAACATCAGTCATATCATACTCTCCTATCTGAGCATTCAATCCCATTTCCCTGCCAGTTCTCCTGACTCTATTAACAGCTTTTACCTGACCAGAACTTTGCTGAGGTTCACAGGAAGCAATAACTTTCTACAACTCACTTAAAGCATTCTGATTTCTTAAGAGCTTCAGACAACTCTATAAAAAGGAAGACAGTGTACTTAATTTGTCTGTCGAAGCTTCTTGCGTCTGCGACTGCTGCTGATGTTGTTGCGCAGGTGCTACTGATGTGCTAGGAGCAGCAAAATATCTCTTGGATTCCATGAATGTCTCTTTTTCTCTTTCGATATCAAATGCTGGGACTTTTGCTAGGGCCTTACGAACCCAAGCCTCGTCAGGCTGTTTCTCCTTATTCTGTACTTCTATCATGGCGCCACTCTGGGTAACAACATTAATGGCTAGGGCAGGTCTTGGCTCGACAGAAATAATCTGAATATTCTGAGTAGGTGCACTGTTTCTTTCCTGAATCTTAGCTATCAACTACGGGCACTGCTCGATCACATGATCTACTGCTCGACAATACCAACATGTCGTAGTTGGGTTCCGATAGTCTCTTGCTAGATGCTCAGCCTGGTTACAGTTGTAACACACAACCTAGCCTCTTCCTCTTCCAGCCATACCACCACGACCACGACCTCCAAAAGAACCTCTACCTGATGCACCACTACGGTAACCATAGCCATCATTGCTCTGTCCCTCATTTTGTACCCGATAGGTGTCATAGGTGCGTTCTCTCATGAGGTCATAACTACGACACTCATATTCATTATGTCCTACGGACTTACAAAATTTACAATAGGGGTTCTTAGGTACTTGCCCATACCTTTGTAGCAGATAGCAGTCTTCAGGTCGATGCTGACCTACTGTTTTGCAGAGCTCACAATATAGGACTTGCGGGTTAAATGGGTTTGGCGCACCAGTATTCAGGTAATTTCTTACCACAGGACACTGTTCCTTGGCATGACCTTCTGTCCGACATTGTGTACACCAAACCTCTTCACGAATGGTTTTCCTTTCTTCATATCGCGAAGCTCCAGAGCCATTGCTGTCAACTACGCTTGGATTTGAGCAATACCAGAATTATCTTCAACAGGAGCGGTTTCTAGCTTCATCGTGATTTCCAAAGCCTCCTGCTGGTCAGCAACCTTCTGTTTCATGAGTGGAGTTCTGATATGCGGTAGCAACATTGCAATGAACCATTCCTTGTGCTACGCAGGTCCAATGGTGAAACTAAATTGGTCTAACAGAACTTTGAACCTCTGATCAAAGTCCCACACTGATTCACCATGCCTCTGCTGAATCTCTTTCAATTCAGTGATACACTGTGACTCTGACTTCGGCTTCTTAAATCCCTTTATCATTGCTGCTTTTATATCAGCCAAGACATGGTTTTGAGTGCTAGAAAACTTCATGACCCAGGTCAGAGCGCGGTCTCTGAAATAAGTAACCAGCTGTGCTCTTTTTGTATCTTGATCCATAATGTTCTTAGCAGTCCACACTGCTTCACATAAAAACCAGAACTATTCTAGATCCTCTGATGTGGTTCCTTTGAAAATAGGGAGCTTAATATCATCATGCATGTGGGACATAGTGGATCTAGGGGGGGTTGGAGGGGGACTGGAAGTAGGTGGGGGGGAACTTATTGGGGTAGACTGACCTGCGAAAGGAATACTCAAGCTAGGGTTACTTTCAGACTGCGATGGGTTCTCAGGGATAATAGGTCTATGCTGCGGGGTTACCGGAGGGTTTCCAACAGAAGGGGTTTCTTCGGGTTCTGAATCTGCGGGATTTACAGGGGAATACTTGGTATGCTGACCCTAGGAATAGGATCCAAAATATCTCTTGTACCTTTTGCCACTTCGTAGAAAACCACTTTGCTCGTCGAAGGTATTTTCACTTGCAAACATAGGTTAGTAATACTAAATCTAACAGTCTGATTCAATGAGCAATATGCCTTTTTCAGCTAATAGCATTTTAATTCTCAAATTAAATGAATTCAAAAACTTACCCCTTGGTCCTTTGAAAAACTGCCACTTGTCTTCACTAAAGGAAGTACTCGTGTCGATGGCGAACTCCGTCACAAATGCTTCAAGGGTTTGCGTTATCCAGAAATCAACAGCGTGGGATATCTCATTGTTCACCCTTTTCAGTATATTAATTCTTGCAGGGGTCCAATCAGGAAACTGACGTTCTTGGAAGTTCGACCTTCTCTCTGTTAACCTGGATAACCACTGGTGCAACTCTATGTGGATACTACCAAAGAAAATTTCATAAACATCACAAAAAACATACCTTTGTAAAAAGTCGTTTGCACTACGACGCGGATCTTTGTTCTCTTGCTCAGTGAATTTTAGATAAGTCTCATCAAGCCAATCACCGATTTCCTTCACAGAGGGTCTCCAGAACATAGCCCCCGAGGTACGACGTAAACCCCTCTTGAGCAGATACTGAGTTCAACCGGCAACAGAACCAATTTGTTGGGCTATAAGGCAGACCTAGGCTTTATACCATTAAATTCGCACCAACAAAAGACCCAAAGTGTTGGCCCTTTCGGCAACAACCTGCGAATAGGTTGCAGTCTCACCCGAAACAGCTATGGGGTGTCGCAGAATCAGGTTTCTACAAGTAGAAGAGGGATATTACTGTACCTTTAGTTTCTAACACTTATAATCATACAATGCAAAACTTTAATAGTTACTTATTTATCTTTGCAGTTAGATAAACAAACAGTGCCTTGCTTAACCCTTTACTGGGAATTCCAACGAAGTTAATATTTAGCAGTGATCTTACTTATCAGATATATATTTATCAATGCATAAAGAACATAACAACAACACAACAAAAACCACAACACTCGATATAACGTGGTTCACCCCTAGTTTAGGGGTTACGTCCACAGAACTATGTTTTATTCAACTCTTTACAAAAACCACAGTTCTGATCTGCGCACTTAGCTACAGATCCCTTCAAGTCCTCAAAGCCATGCACACAGCTGCAGGCCTCTACACACACAGCTGCAGATTTCCTTTATCACCCAAAACCCTCTGCGCACACAGCTGCAGAGGTCATCCACACACACAGCTGGGACTTAACTTTCTCTTACAAAATACCCTTAGCTTTGCATCAATTCATCTTACATCAAAAAGCCTAAACTGACGTCTTTACAAGAGTGCTTATTTATAGTGCACTTATTACAAAACCATGGGCACCCCGAACCCTAAACCCTTGACTTAAACCATGGGTTTATTACAAAAAGTGGCGTAGCAGCCATGTCATAAGCTTGCATCTTGAGCTCCATCGCTTCTGGGTATGAGGCCCTGGGGACCTTAGAATACATGGCTTTAAAGTCAAACCATAACTCGAAATCATTGGCCAACTTGTCAAAAATGACCTTCCCTAACAACGCTTGTTGCATATCCCTGAATTTGCTGTGATCCAATCAGCAGTTTACTAGGCACTCCTTATAATCCTTTGGAGACAATAAAGGACCCATATCTTCCCAAAAAAAGGGGAGCCCCTTACTCGTCAAAGGTCTGAACAACTTGATGAACTGTCGGAGTTTGTGCTCAGTGAGCTCTATTTTGGCCTGCACTGTCTCCCTCATCCTGTGTTTGGCTATCACCTTTCTGGCTTCAGAGAGAACAATGACCCTATTTTGAAGATCATAATCGCTAGAGGCCTCATTCGATAAGGAGCTCAGGTAGGTTATGTCACATTTTGCGGTCTCCAAAGGTTTTTTGTTCACTTCAGGCTCTACTATCTGGACTTACCTATTGGCTTCTCTCATAGAAAGTTCCAGGTCCTCAATAACACTGAGGTAGGGTCGAAACTTGTCAGCTTCTATGATGATCTGGTCCCATATCATATGCTTCATGCCTTGCAAGACAAGTTTGTTGATCACTTGTTAGCTCAACTTATCATTTTGTTGAGTCAGCTCTCGGCATTTTTCTTCAGCCCTTTCTCTACCTTGTTTCTGTTTAACTCTTTCCTTTTCTAATTCTTCGACTTGCCACTTCAATTTAGCGAGATCGGTGTCTTTTAGGTCTATCTGGGACATTGCTTTGGAGAGGGAGCTGGTGTCTACTTCTTCATTCATACTTGTGGACTGAATTTCCTTCTTTGTATTCCTGCTCTGAAGCTCACTTTCCTTCACTGCCAGTCTAGCTTTTAACTCCACCTCGCTATTACTTAGGAGTTGGATATCTGCTTCCCATTGCCTCCCCTTTTCTTCAAGCTTCAGCAGCTTAGCCTAGCTATCAGTAATATTGGAATTCAATGCTTCTTTCTCCTTTTCGAAGTCATCCAATTCATCTGCTTGAGCTAGCTAAGAGCCGAGGATCCTTAACTTATTTTCCAAAGTCTGTATCTCTTTATCTCTATCGTTGAGCATTTTCTGGATCAAACTCCCTCCTCGATCTTAGACCGTAGATCTGTGGGGCTCCCATTTCTACACGTGTTCTTACTTTGTGCATATGTAGCTTGGATATTGATCGAGATCGAATTCCTTCACGATCGTCGATCTGAGCGGACCCCACCCATTTTTGCGTAGTGAGGTTCTATTTCCTCCTATGCTACTCCATATTGCGAAATGAATCATATCCGTCGATTTTCCTTTTCCCACATAAGCGTCGTTGATCAAAATGACCCGTACCGCTTTTCGCAATCCATATTTGCATCTTCTTCCTTGCAAGTTTGGGATGCGAAATGGCTCTCAGCCAGAGATCTTCTTGGGCTCCAATATTTATCGTTGGATGCGTTCAAGCTTTAAACGATTTCGCAAGGATGAAAAGCGGATTTCGGTTGGGCAAGTTTGCCGTGTGAAATGATTTGACGTCGTTGATCTGCCCTCCGGTCATCAATAGCCATCAATTGAGACTCCTGTTTAACACACTCAACATTTCCTCTTAGCTTTGCTTCCCCAATCCACAAAATATCTTGCAGCTGAGCATCACCCTACGTATGCCATCCATTCATTCTGCTACCCTCTCCACACTTCCCGACGGGGCCGAAGAACGTGAGTAACATTCATACCCAAAATTTAATTGGGTGTTAACAGAAAGATACATGAAGTAAACATACCACCTAGATAAGTATTTGACTAAGCTAATTGCTAGTCCTAGCCAACAAAAAAGAAATGTATAACAATATCATAGGTGTTGTAGTACAAAATGAGTGCCCCAAGCTATAGTGGACAACTCGATACCAGTCAATAAGTGGAGAGAGAGAGATACCTATGACAGAAAACTTAATGAATTTCACTGGTGGTAGAAAATATTTTGTAGACAACATGGACAACAAAATTATATCTTGTTTTCTATTAATTGTTGTACAAAAACTTCAGAACCAGTTAAATTTTGGGCAAACTCTGGGCAAATTTTGGGCAAACTTGCTGGGGAAATTTTGGGAAAACTTGTTGGGCAAATTTTGTTTCTGAGAATTTTTTTATTTTATTTTATTTCTGTTGTGCCCTTACTCAACAACCTTAAAAAACATGTTTCATCAAACAAAATATTATTTTGTTTTGATGAAATGTTCGAATTTCTTATAGCAAATTTAAAGAATCAACAGCTACTGAAATGGTGACATTTCGCGAGCTACTGAATCGATGAAATTCTATGTTTTTTACAACCTTTGTGAACTATGGTTAATGGACATAAATCACTGCATTAAAATCATTACTTTGGATGAATTTGTCTTTACAACTTAAGGGATAATGCTTTGCTTGTTATAAGTCTTCACTTGAACATTAACTAATGGATATGTGTCATTGGTTTATTATAAGTTTGACAAGGTCCTAGAACATCGAAGGCTTAATAATTTATGCAAAGTATGCATTATCCTAGGTTCATCTTTTGGACTCCGAACCATACTAAATATCACCATAATCGTTTAATGTTGATTTTTCTAATATGGTCCATATTGCAAAGTTTGGTGTTGGTGTGATGGTTTATATTGCGTCGTATGCTCACCACCTTTGAAGGTTTAAATCACTATACAGTAAGGTCGACATAGGGTTATTGCTTATGGTTATAATAATTCATGTCATCGCCTTTGAATCCAATCCACCTGCTGCAAGGTTGATATGGTATTATTGCACCTGTACTTAACATTGTCAATCACATTCACTTGCCAATACGTGCTCAGTGTCGTGGCTTCCTGTTAGTTCAACACCTGTGATTCGTTTATGGTGTGATCGTATGTCAATCGGACCAAATAAATGATGGTAACATGAGTTCATCCAGATTCTTCACCGTTAGTTCCTTTATCGCTTGATTACCACTTTGCGTGGTTATTCTCCCTCCCTCATGCCGAGTTTACAGTGGTCTTGTCTGGTTTTATTCATGGTGCAGTTTGTTTATGAGAACCTTGGGTTCCATTGCTTTTGTGTGCTGCTCGGTTTACATCCTGAGTGCTCATTCTCTAGCTCGCTGTCATGTTTCGATTTGTGGTGCCTTTTCTGTGTGCGGTTTCGTGCATCTGCACAGGTAGTCATGGCTCCTGTGGTCAGAGTCAAACCCAGCGACATTAAACTCCTTGATTCAAACCCTGAGCTCTCAGCTAAGATTGAAACAGTAGGATGGTTGCCATTTATTTGCAAATTCTCGGACTCGAACCCTGAGGTGATGAGGGTGTTTGCTTTGTCGCTGGGTGACTCTCGGGTCAAGATAGCTAATCTCCAGTTTAGGGTTGATGAGCGTTCAGTTGCTCTTGCTACTGGTTTGTCGTTCACAGGCGAAAGATGGTTCAAGTATAAGTAGATGGAAGTGACTGAGTGGAGGCAAATGCTAAAGAATCCTTGTCAAGATGTTTCTTTCAGAACTGGGGTATCAAAGAAATACTTCAAGAAAGAATGGTGACCTGTCCTCGATGTTATCCATAGGTACGTGACCTACAAAGGTCGTCTCTCCTCTGCTTATATCTATCACCTTCGCTTGATGGCTGTGTTTATCGATTTTCCTATTAATTTGCCTTATTACCTGGTTCATAGTTTAAACAAGATGTCTTCGGCCATTAAAAAGGGGCCGAAGAACATCAGTCACAGCCTGTTTCATCACAGCCTGGTGAGGATATTAATAGAGAAAGAATGGTCTAAGCATAATCGGTCGTGGGATGAGTTTATCGAGTCGAATGGTTTCTTGGACTTCTGCCACTGTCAGTTTGATTGTCTTGAAGAATGTGTTAGGCATCAAGAGCCTAGTCGAGTTTTGGTTTTGCCTGTGCGCGAGCCTGTGTCAAACCCTAATGGCCGTATGAACCCCATCGTTTGTAATGACTCCGTTCCCACTCCTATGAGTAGTCCCGATACTCCTCTGCCTCTTAAAGTGCATGAGGAAGTCTTCAAATCTATCGCCGGTTACACCAAAGCGTAATGAGGATATCTGTGAACCAAAGGGCAAAAGGCTGAATGGTAAGTTCACTGGTAGGTTTACAAGAAGTATGTTATCCAAGGGTCGTGTTGTTAGGTCTGCAGTGAGAAATCATGTTGACATCGAAACAATTGTGCTTGACGATGAGGAAGAGAAAACTGTTTCACCTGATAATGGTCCCGATATTGATCATCAACCTTTCGTAAGCCCTCCAGATAGCAGTCCTCCTGTATCTGATAAGGACCTTGAATTTGATCTTGTGGTCGATCCCCCAACGAAGGGAATGTCTATTGAAGTTAATTTACCCAGGTCTTATCAAATTGATGATACTGTTCACCCGCTCTTTGTTAGTTGTCTGTTAGATAAAATCCACAGAATGGAATTAGAACTGACAAAGATGGTGACACGTGATAATGTTATTAAAGCTGAGAATTTGAGGATGAAAGAGAAAGTTGATTCAGATGATAATTGTCTGCTCCGTCTTAAGAAGCATAAGAATAGGTTGATTTGTAGAGTCCCGAAACTCCAAAATGAGAGTCATAAGAATGAGGAGAATATCCGTGAATTGAATGCACAAGTCACCCTGATGCAATTCAAAGGACATTCAAAGAAGTCGGCAAATGGTGTGGACATTCAGGTGTTTAACGCTCCTGTTAAATTATAATGTTTTGGGCGCACTTACTATTGATTTCAGGTTTGAAGTTGTAATCGAGTGACAATCAAGTTATGTTTTGTTACAGGTATTGGTGTGTATTGATTTTTTGCATTATGTAGTCTATTTTATTTTGTTTTTGCATGTGTTTTAATTATATTTCTTTTATGTGTAGTATCGCAGGTGATGTTGTTGGTGCTCTTTTTCGTATTTTGATGACCGCTTACCTTCAGGATGATCCCTGGATAATCGGGAACGAATCGATTGGCATTGATGTGTCCCAGGTGTCACTATATCATTAGTGCCTTCGTCGTTTTTATGATTTTGTGCTATAAACAGAGTCTTTCCAATTTCAAGACGTTATTACGCATATAGAAAAATAACATGAGGCATTTGTCATTTTTAATGGAATTGGTTATGATTTCAATTTTATGTCTCCAGTTTTGTAGAACTGTCTTCATGTGAGGTAATTGGTATTTAAAGAAGACATGTATTTCTGGATAGGGGTCGATAGTTGTGAAAAGGGACATGACAAGATCACTGTTATTTTTCCTGTGACTTCAGACAATTTTTTGTCGACAGCTACAACACTTTTAACTGGTGATATCTATATATATATTCTTAGTATTTATGCTATGCGAATGTGTTTATGATATCTTCTGATCTTGTCACTTTTTCTACAGTATTTATGTTTGTCATGATTTCTTTAATGAATTATGCAAATACATCATGTATAATTGTCGACTTAGGCTGGTTTTGATTTGCTGATATATGTCATGTTCTAAAATTGGTATTATCACCAATAAATATATGTGATTTACATGTTCACTGTGTGATCTTGTTTAATTTCTGAATTTCCTCTGAATATTTTCAAGAATATTAGCACAGTAGCCTTATTGGCAATTTCATTCTTGGTTAATGTTTTTTTACGCTCCTGATCATGATAGGATTTAGAGTAGGTTAAGAGTTTTCTTTTAATTATTTTATTGAAAATCCATTGAATCAGATTTCTATATCTATACCACTGTTAAAATTATTTTCTGATTTGGTGATTTGTGTACATGTGTTTATAATGTATTCCCTTTTGTAATCCATTGAGCATGTTAATATCACTTAACTATTTATTCTTGTATTATGAATTAACTGATTGAGTAGATTAATTTTCAGTGATTAATTTTGTAATATATTAATTAATTAGCAATCAGATCAATTTGTTTTATTTGTACATTCATAGGTATAGCGTAGATCTAATTAACATATAGTAGTTTAGTTTTCTTTTTGGAATCCTCTCCTGTATCTAGGAGTAATTTAGGAAAGGCAATGGGGCCTTAATCCCGTTAGGGACAGCCACTCAAATGACTGAGAGCATCTCAAAAACTCTTGGATCGGGTTGTCTCTTGGTTGACGCTCGTGCCAATTCGGCCCGTCAACAATTTCCAACTACTGTAATGTGTATGGTGGCTGGTCTGTGTATGGTTGCTATTGCTAGGATGTATAGCCATTTTTTACAGGTCTTTAAAAATTGGTTTTTCCTTTCTTTATAAATATTAAATGATTTCAAACATAAAATGGCATTGTTTGTTGTTATGTTTTCTAAATATTAAGCATGGTGCAAGCTCTAATCCAATCACTCTTCGCATTTTACAGCTTGAATATGATGTACTAGAATATGTTGTAATTGAGTGCCTTGCTCAAGGAGAGTGTGAAAAGATGAAAGATGACGGTCTTAACTTGTCACACTGGCTACAATCACTGGAATCATTTTGGGGTCACTTGTATGTTATCAAAGATGTACTATTTTACTGTTAAATATACAAGATGGGTTGCGAAGATTATTGTTTTTTTTTGTTTTTGTATCCTACCTATAAGGTTAGATTGTTCATTTTGATTCAATTTTGTTTGAAACACATATAGATTGTGAATATCTGAATTTTTTGAGTTGAACTATTGAACATGACTATCATCCATTGGTATTAATAAGAATAATTTTATGTGAAATAGCGTCCAGTGTTCATTCTATATTTCATCTAGTTTAGTGTATATTTTGGCATTTTGCAACTCTTTAGTTGCTAGCATATTAAGAATATCTTTACATCTTCTTTTTATATATTATATATGATGGTAAAGTATGTAAATATCATGTCACTCAGTATTTCTTTACACCTTGCAGCATTGAGTTTCTTCACCTGGCTGAGGATTTCAACGATGGATGTAAAGATCATGCCACTCAAGATTTGATCATCTCATTTTTATGACAACACAGTCATCTTTTCCTTCATCCTAGAGGGTTTACAAGGAGCACTTGATGCATTATCTAGTGTCTGCAATCTTTTTTAGTTGACAATCATCCTTGGTAAATCCAAGGTTAAGATCTTCCAGAGGGTCAAAGAATTCCCTCTCATAGTATCATTTCTACTTTAGGGGTGGGGATATCGAGAGTACTACTACTTACAGATATGTGGGTGTTAATTTCCTAGGGCACAAATTTGGTTTGATTAAATCTCTCCAGCTCTGTATCAAAAAAGGAAATGTTTCTCTTGCTCTCTCCTCGAGTGTCAGTTCTTTCATAAGACCTTCTAGGACAATTCATTCATGTGGGAACTCATGGACAGTGTTATTAGATCCACAATTCTTTAGAGCTCAGAGGTTTGGGAACCTTTTTTACTTGAGTTATATTACGCCATGATTCTTGAAAGGAACACAATTATCAATTATTGTCTTGTCCATACCCAATACCTTTTCACTGAGGGGGTTTTCCAATAATGGTTGAGCGATATGAAGGCAGGTCCATCCAGATGCATAACTAACGAGGAGAGAATCTAAGAGATTGTTTCAACACAATTTTCACCCTCCTCTCAAGAGTTTCTTATGTGTTTTCTTCTAACATGAGATCACGTTCAGGAACAAATAGCCGATTGTGAAATGCCTTGATTTTTTTATATTGGAAATATTTTATAATTGCATTATTTTTAGGGGTGTCGTAAATAAGGTTTTTCTATATTTTAAATTTTTCTAAGTTGCATATGTTTTCTAATGCTTTAGTTTTTTGAACTTCTCCAAAGTGTTTTGATATATATATATATAAAACTACTTAATTATCTCCATGGGACTATATCATGCAATTGTAAATTGAAGACATCACTTGTTAAATCTCACAAATTATTATTACGTATTGTTTGGTTGGCTATTTGTAAATACGGTGTTCATTAGCTTAAATTTTTCTCTCAATAATAAAATTATCTTATCTCCACTAATTGACCTCAGTTCCTGTTTTTAACAGTCTATCCCTCTAGTTGTTTTATGGTTCCACTCAAATTATAAGCCCACTGAACTTAGTGTTTGAGCTTCTTTTTGAAAGCTACAAGTCAAGTTGGTCTTGAAAACCGTGTAAGAGAGGCTACTTGCCCAAGTATTTTGTTCTATAGTAGTGTCATTGCTACTATATATAGATATCTTCCACATAATGAAGATATATGACCATATTTCATTGTTACAATGTGCTAGCGACTTGAGAGATTTTAATCATCAATAGAAAATGACGATTCTATTACCATTTTTTACAAAGAAAAAAAACACTATATTTTTTATTTCAAAATCTCAAATAGCGAAATCAAAATATACATCAGCGAGCCTCATAGCTCTTATGCAAAAACTAAACATGTCCTCCTCCTAAACTATAGTTATATAATATAGTTTTTCAAGTAACTATACTTTCTAGGCAAAAACCCCACTGACCATCTTTAAAACAAATTTTTTCAAGATATCACCAACTCCAAAAGACATTCTTTTTCTACCCATCTCTCAAATTACAAAATGAATAAAGAAACCTTTAAAGTGTCCTGGACACCCCTAAATTCTTTGATGTTTCAGTGTTCCTTCCTGCAAATTAAATGCATCCTTCGAAAGAGAATCTTCTTTTTTATTAAACTCCTTGAATATATGTGTAAGAGATGTGATCAAACAAAAATTTATCCTTCATGACTTTGTTCATTATTGGATCAATTGCCAGATTGAAAATTTGGGATTTTCCATTGCACCAATCAATCAACAGTTTCCAGCCATCCATAATCTGCAAGTCTCCTTAAACCTTGGTTTGTAGCAAATAAATTAAATTTATATCAGTATGATCCATATACTAAAATAGAGAGCATCTCTATAGTTAACTAATATCAACCTGTTTGAATGGATTTAATGCATACCAAACTTTCGTAGGATCAACATACTACTAGAAATAATTCCTGTAAATTTTACCGAGCATAGAGAAATTTCATGCATGAGAAATATTAAAGTTAAACAAACCAAAAAGGAAAAAGTTGTGATCTCAAAGCAAGTTTCCATAAAGACATATCATTACTTTGTTGTAGCAAAAATATAGTTATTGAGTGGTGATCCTAGACTTAAAAATATAGTTAAAACCAAGTTCACAAGATTATTCATTTTTACCAAGCCCAAAAGGAAAAACTTTTCCTATTGAATTGTTAAGCTCTTGGACATTGCAAGAAGTCTAAAACCAAATATTCTTCCATTTGAACTGTCAAAGTATTTGACATTACTTGAAATTAGCTTCAAACTCTTAAGGGGGCCTAAAAGTTGCTTCTAGATGGCAACTACATTATTTCCAATGATCAATTGATTCACTTGTTAACAATTTTCAATTCTACCATAATAATGTACAAATATTTCATTTCATATTCATTTTTGAGAATTTTCTGCACCAATACCCACACCACCTATGCTCACTTTTCCCACTAACAAGAAAACAGACCTTCTGCAATACACTAGGCAGACTTACACACTACCTAACACAAGTCTAATTCCGATCCACTTCCACATATGACACCACTTAATACAAGTTCAATTCCTATCCACTTACAAACTTCTTCCAAACTCAAAATAGAATTTAAGTTATAACCCATATGAAAGTCCAATCTTGGCTAGCCATGCTTTAGAAGGGATCCCCAAAAAGATCATGAACCAAGCAAAAACCCTCAACTTAGAAGAAAGTTAAACAAACCACATTGTGAAGTCGATGTAGCCATCTATCCTTTGCATCAATGGAAACCCACCTTGCATTAGGAACCAAGGATAAAAATATCACTAATGAAGCAACAAATACAACTACCTAGAGTCATACTCAAAAATCAAGCAGCCAAAACTCCAACTTTAATCTCTCCAAAAAAGTTCTAACATCCCTATGTTCATTTTGAAGTTTTGAACACCTCACACTCTGAAATAAGGCTCCTTAACACCTAAATAGAAGGACAATTATGGGAAATCAACCCAAAATCATGTGGAAGAGACCATCATTCCTTTCAGCCATGAGAAGATTCCCACAAATATCTCCAAAAGAAAATGTCTTTTTTTCTCAACTTTGCAAGCTTGAACAGTGAAAACAATGCATCTTCACAACATAGGGCCCTGAACCTACCAAACCCAAATGGACTTCCAAGATAGATCCCACCCAAATCTTATTATCATGGTGAAGTTGTGTTTCTTGTTCTTGCTGCATTTGCAAATGAGTGAGAAATTGAGAATATTTCTCAAGCATACTATTTCAAAATTTGCAGCAACTGCATTCTTGTATACTGACTGAGTGGATGGAACAATTACTGTCCATTTCTTACTAGCACATGATATCATAGCTAAACCATGCTAGATGCATAGAGAGGAGTATATTTCCTTTCCACTCCTGCTGAATCAAAATCTAAGAAATATGATCAGCATAAACTTGTTACTTTTCACAAATTCAATCCCCAAGACCGAATTTCCCTTTACATACCTCTCAAGCCACATTATATTTCTCATAGATTTAAGTATCTTAACAATCTTTCATTTCAAGGTGTAAACAAACAAATACTAGAATGCATAGCTTTTACGAACGCAGACTTAGTTTGTATTGTTAGATAAGATAAGATAAGAGAATTGTATTAATGTCCACTGAATGACCACGGAAGTAGGTCAATGATACTAGAAGATATATCCAGTAGTGGGAGTGAGAAAGCAACTACTGGAGAATGCTGAAAACAAGATAAAGAAAGATACATGAAGTAAAAGTACCACCTAGATAAGTATTTGACTAAGCTAATTGCTAGTCCTAGCCAACAAAAAAGAAATTTATAACAATATCATAGGTGTTGTAGTACAAAGTGAGTGCCCCAAGCTATAGTGGACAACTCGATACCAGTCAATAAGGGGAGAGAGATACCTATGACAGAAAACTCAATGAATTTCACTTGTGCTAGAAAATATTTTGTAGACATCATGGAAAACAAAATTATATCTTCTTTTATGTAAACTGTTGTACAGAAACTTCAGAACCAATCAAATTCTGCGCAAATTTTGGGAAAACTTGCTAGGCAAATTTTGGGCAAACTTGCTGGGCAAATTCTGTTCCTGAGAATTTTTTTCTTTTATTTTATTTCCAACTGCTGTAATGTGTATGGTGGTTGGTCTATATGTATGGTTTATATTGCTACGATGTATAGCCTTTTTTATGTGTCTTTAAAAATTGGTTTTTCCTTTCTTTATAAATCTTAAATGATTTCAAACATTCAATGGGAAAAATAAAATGGCCATTTATGTTTTTCCTTTCTTTTTTACAGACCTGCTTATGGAATTATTGCATTTTTTTTTGTTATCTTTTGTAAATATTAAGCATGGTGCAAGCTCTAATCCCATCACTCTTCACATTTTGCAGCTTGAATATGATGTACTGGAATATGTTGTAATTGAGTTCCTTGCTCAAGGAGAGTGTGAAAAGATGAAAGATGACGGTCTTAGCTTGTCAGACTGGCTACAATCACTGGCATCATTTTGGGGTCATTTGTATGTTATCAAACATGTAATATTTTACTGGTAAATTTACAACATGGGTTGTTAAGATTATTGTTTCTTTTTGTTTTTGTATCCCGCCTATAAGGTTACATTGTTCATTCTGATTCAATTTTGTTTCAAACACATATAGATGGTGAATATCTGAGCTTTTTGAGTTGAACTATTGAATATGACTATCATCCATTGGTATTAATAAGAATAATTTTATGTGAAATAGCGTCCAGTATTCATTCTATATTTCATCTGGTTTAGTGTATATTTTGGCATTTTGCAACTCTTTAGTTGCTAGCATATTAAGAATCTCTTTACATTTTCTTTTTATATATATTATACGATGGTAAAGTATGTAAATATCATGTCACTCAGGATTTGATCATCATCTCATTATTTTAAATCATACCATTCACATTAACCCTATCTTTGAACAATTTTTCATCCAATTCTAGCAAGAAAACTGAATGGAATCACATTTATGCTCTATAGTTTCCTTCGCTGGGTAGATTGTAATCAAACTCTACCCAAAAGTCATATTTTTGCTGTAGTGTTTCATATGAAGGAACTCTATCCAGGATTTGGCCCTCCCTTATTCAACCAAAACCTTAAAAATTTGAAGAAAAAAAATGAGTAAATCTGCTGAATTCTTGTATAGCTAATAAAAACTGGGGTGTTTTCAATGCCCTGAGGCTGTTGCTACTACCAAAAAAATATGTTTACATTATATGAATCAGGAACCCATATTTCTTTTGTGTTTAGATTTTTTTAAGATAGATTCATCTTATGTGTAGGCTGATTAATCCACCTATGGTAGATTTACATCCAAGTTCTGTGCTTTTTAATATTGTTATTTGGGTATGGTTGACGGTATTAACAATTGATTGGGTGTGCTGACTGTTTATTAGGATATCTTCAAAGATATCCTGTCTGAGCACAACGAGAAGTTTAACACTATGCTTAAAGAGTCGATTCAAGATCTTCAAGAAGCAATCTCCTATTTCTTGGACGAACTGAAGTTTAGAATCCTGTGTATTAATTATCACGACCAAGTTATAGTGCAACCATAAATTCGTGAGAAACTCATCAAGTCGACACTGATGGTAGAGGTTTCTATGGACTAGCAGATTCAACTCGTCGACAAAGAGAAGAAAATAATTTATTATGTTTGAATCCAGTTTTCTCAGCCCATTTGAAAAAAAAAATAGGCATGTTTCGCAATTTCTCCTTTACCTAAGAATTTCATCACCATGTCATGGTTTAATGTTGGGCCTGGAAGTTTAATGGCATGTTCTAATCTAGGGTTCCAATTCCTACTAGCCATGATTTGACAGAGATTAGTAATAGGGTCTGTAGGTTATTTGGACTTACCTTTTTTTACTCTAGGTTTGACTATGCCCTCTGTCGCTTCAGCTGCTTCTTCTTCTTCTACCATATCAACAACACCTGTTGGAGTTTCCAAGCTGAGGGTATCCTCTATCATATATTATTTGCCTGGATCAACACTAATTACTGATTTCATAGAACGAAGGAATGTGGATCCAGAGATGTGAGAGATCCTCCCTGTGCAAATAATCCTGTGAGGAACATTCACAATCCTTGCCGATAACATGTTGAAAAATTTTGTTATGGCAAAATTCCTAGCATATTTGGAGATTGAAGCCATTTCTAGGTCTCGACTAGATGATAAAGAGCTGGACGATTTTTGATATTGAAGCCATTTCCAGGGCTCGACTAGATGATAAAGAGATGGACCAAAGGGGGGAATTTTGTTAATAACCCGATCAATGTTACCCACAAAATTAACTTGCTTCAACCATAGCTTGAGACAATGTGACATCAAGATGCATATCGATTGAGGAAGGATTTGATCTTATACCCGCCAAAATAACTTGCTTTTGTAGCAGCTTGAGCCAATGTGACCACGAAATGGATATTGTTTGACTTTAAACATGACCTCATTAAAAGAATACAAATTCTCTATCTTGTTTGGTGGATTTTCTAGTTTGAGAGATAACACAATATAGGTTAGACAATTTATTTCTTAAACTAGTGAATTTAGTGAATTTTGTATCTATACTTTGAGTAAAATAGATAGAAGAGTGAAGAAATCTTGTGTAAATGTATGGAATGCTTCAAGTCAAATGATATGGAGGAAATATTTTTCAATAAATTATATGAAATTCACTTTCAAATTAAATAAACAAAGAATGCATATTTAGGTTATAATTGGTTCCACTTATTGCTATGGCCTAATGGTTGTGAGACTAATATAAATTGAAGACATCAAATATATGATGTATATTTAACATGTTCACTATCTTTGTAGGATATTTTATGTTGACAGTAATGACGACATGCCAAATGATGGATGAACCCAAAATTAATGTGCTCATTGTCAAAAATCATAAAACATTTGAGGTTAGTATCTACAAATTGATTTTATATATTTCAGGTTAGTATCTACAAATTATTTATATATTAGCATATTGTATAATATATATTAATTATATATATTATAATACTATAAATCAACCCCCCATATGTGGTGACAACATGACAAATCAAGCAAATCAGTGGTGACAGTATGAGAATTTATACTAGGACAAGGTATGAGGTGGATGGAAATTTAATAGAACTCCTATCTGAATGCTTGAACCTACTAGGATAGCGTGAACATTTACTATGATTTATGGATACTGAACCCGGTGCAACCGTGGTAGCAGCAGGACCATCGCCTTCAATTTCTAGGCATTAGATTCATTCCAGTTTCATCTACACAGAGAGGAGGGTAGACTTGGGGATTAAGCATAGAGATTGCATAATTAGAAACAAGATTTATCGATGCATTGATGTTGTAGACATGGTAAGGGAGCGTTAGGGTTCTTTGTTTTGCTTTGAAAAAAAGGCCATTGGTGTTTTCTGCAAAGAGGTGCTTACGGAAAATTTTGGACATTTTGAACATAGTCATGATGAGAAGACTAGCAAATAGGTAAAACCGATGAATTAACAAAGGACTCAAACTTGGTGAATTTCACTAATAAGACCTAAAAGACTCTTTCATGTCGAAACTTCAACCGACTATCGAAAGGGTCAAACGATGATGGTTTTGTCAAACGAGATACAGGCATAGCCATTTTGATGAGCTAAATTGGATGGTGTAAAAAACAAGACATGACAATGCACAGAGCGGGAAATGATGAATCTATGAAACTCGACTTGGCCTCTAGTACATTATATGTCTTGAAAGAAGAAACTGTACTTGTCAAGTGACACAGGGGGTCATTCATGAATCAATCTACATGAGCATTAGTACAATTTTACTGAATTTTTACACTACAGATGGATTCCAGGACCCCTTGAATCTATTTGTAGTGTTAAAATTCACTAAAATGTACAAATTCATTGTCAAAATTGTAGTTTTATATTTTCAGGGTGCACATGAACGTCTAAATAAAATCGCCTACAATAATCCACAAAACCCTAACACTATCCCCACCTGGAAAAAACACTAAATATTCCTAACCCCGCAAATTCCATTTTGGATTTAGAATTGTTAACCTACACATGGTCAGAGATAGAAGGTAGACAATTTACAAAACTTACTAAATTATAACACTTCATTGTCACAATTGCAACTTTCCAATATTGTAGGAGTGACACAATTAAAAATGACTAATTCATATTCTTCTAGCTAGTCATTTTTTATGCTGTGACTAAATTGGTCGTTTATGTTAGTCATTTTTAACTCTGCCACTTATTATCTAGTGATATTTGTTAAATGGTGACTAAATTAGTCTTTAATTTTATTCATTTATAGTTGGGTCAATCAAAATTGCTCATATTTAGTAGTAAATCACTTGAAAAACATGTGGTGACTAGAATTTTTAGTCACCTAGTAGCTAATTCCTCGTTTTGTACTAATGAAAACAGAATGGCATGGTAATCTATTCCAAGAAGACAGTCAAGATTCAGGTACCAAAACTTTTTCAGTGGATATTGTTATTGTTGTTTTGACTTTGGTCATAAAGCTGCAAGTTATGTTCTTAAATTTAGAAACATACAACGAAGAATGTTTAGCAATAACCAAATGCTGCAGCATATAGTGAAACAGTCATTAAGCAAACAAGAGCATCATTCTACTCCATATCCAACTAGAAGAAATGCTAGAAATATCAATTCTTTTGAGATTTTGTACAATAGACCATAATGTTATATTTATCAGAATTTTGGACACAAGGCCACATAATGTTATTTAAAGAATTATAAATCAGATTCAAGAGTAGATTATTCAATTAAAATGGCAAAAGTATGGAAGAAAAAAGAAAACAACCGGTGTGGGTTAGTGCTTTCTTCTCAAACACAAACAGACCCATAGTATATTGACAGTGGTTGTTCCAAACACATGACTAGGGATAAAAGTACATTTCTGTCTTTGAGAAAACAAAAATCAGGAAATGTAAATGCTTTTGGAAATGATGCTCCAGGGAAAATCAAAGGCAAATGATTGGTAAGCCTACATAGTAGTAAAGGGAAATCTCAAGATGTATTGTTTATAGATGGGATGAAGCATAATATTCCTAGTGTCGGTCAGCTATGTGATAGAGTATGTGAAGTTGTTTTCACCTCTAAAGATTGCAAAATAAAGGATGTATCTTTAGGACAATTGGTTTCCAAAGGTATAAGAATAGAAAACAATGTCTATGTTTCGAAAGAAGATAAGGAAGAATGTCATGTAAGCAAGTATGATGAGAGTTGGATATGGCATAGAAGACTTGGACATTTGAATTTTGATCATTTAATCAAGCTTAGAAACAATGGAGCAGTAAAAGATTTTCCAAATATATAAAAACCATATGCTTCTGTATGTAAACCCTATCATCCCTACCAACTCCTGGAGAGCACTCAAACAATGTCTTCTCAGGACACCCGAGCCTATTCCTGGTCTCCTTGGCTGAGAACTAGTGGAGCAAGCAACAAAATACTAGTCCAATGATTCAGTAATCACTCTGCACTCAGGAGTAAGATCCTTTAGCTGAAAAGCTACACTAGATCACTTTCTGCAGTTTACCCCTCAAACACTTTCCACCAAATTCCCTTCCCAATGAAATCGTCTGAAGTACATTCACCTAAATGAACACTTCCCTGGAATGAGCAGCCTCAGCTCTCTTCAATGGGCATTTTTATTAATATTTCCTAGGTCTTTTGGGTCAATTGTCATTAATTGAGCCACCTGCTATGATCCCACTTTCTTGGGGGATCATGACCCCAAATGTAGGGAGGTTGCCACCTGCAACATTGGAAGTGTTTGAGGATGATGCCACTTGTCTATTTTCTCTCCACCCAGTCTCCTCCACCAACTTGACCAGTAAACACTCTTTTAACAGCTCTCCCAAGCTGTTGTCTGCACTTTTATTTATTTATAATTAAAATATTCACAATTAAATTCAACATCCTTGACTCTGCTGAGTCATCAATTACAACTTAGCATAAAATTTAACATATTGTCTTGAAATAAAATCAAATATGATAATATTATTTTTGCAAAATTGGGGCATGTGACAGTATATGTGTCATAGAAAGAGGCGAGGGTGACCTACCTTATGATAGGTGTCCCTTACCACCTCTAGTTCACTCTAGATCACCCCCAATATTCTGAAAAAAGATCCAACACTTGGAAAATTCACCCCCTAGGGTTTGAGCTCCATTTTTGCTATAAAAGCAAGGCTTTCTTCCTCATTTGGGAGGATGTATTGAAACTTTGCTCATTGTATTGTTATTATTTATTTTTTAATAATATTGAAGACTTTGGAGGCTTATGGTGGAATTGTCTCATGGTTATGAAATTGGATAATTTCAGAGGTGATATTCAACTAAATTAGGATTTTTTGGTCAAGTTTGGTAGTATTGATCTAGCATATTTTGGATGAGCATTTGTTTTTGTCAATTTGTTCATTTATGTTTTATTTTTAGAATATTTTGGGAGTAATAGATTGTATTCAATTGTACTAATATTCTCCTTGTCTTTTATGATGAAATGTACTAAATCAACCATGCTTGTTTGAAGGATTTTCTAGTTTTTGCAGGTTGCTTAAGGTGAAAGAATTTTGGATTTCAGTTGAATCCACCTTCTTTTCCATTACAATATATCAAATGCAATATAATTTGTTTTTCCCCACATATTCTTCTTCTCTTTCACACTTTTCAAGATCAGGGTTGAGGACCTCTAAAATTCAAATCTTTCTCGGTTACCGGTTATTTGTGTTTGAAAATTTTTAGATATGAAAAGTTTGATGTTAAAATATGTTTTTTTTAAGAATATTTATATCATATCTACAATTTATTTAAATTATCATCTCAAACTAGATCTATATTCGCACTTAAAGTGCTTGTTTTCATATAAAATTCACAATTTTTCAAGTACTTGAGTTGTATAAGTTCTTGTAATTTTATTTGATCAATTCATGGGATTCTAAAATAAATATCTCACTTATTTTTATCAGGCCTGAGAAAAAGGAGAAGGAAACGTTGTCGAAAATCAAACTTTTCATCATTCGAAGCACCTGAAATCCTTCCTTCTTCCCTCTTCTGCATTCCTCTTTTCTTCCAACTAGTGTGTAAGCATTTTGTTCCATTTTCAAGGGTGAAAAGGTATTTTATTTTCTTATTTCATCATTTTGTAAAGTCCATCAATAAAGAAAGCAAGTGGGCTACACAATGCCCACACTCCATCCCCCTAGGGGGGGGATTCACAATCTTTTTCATGGTTTTCATTTTACTAATCAACACTTGCACACACTCTGCTTTCTAGAAAGGTTGTATAGTTTAGTTGTTTTTCTTTAATTCCATATTTAAATTTCGCACTTGACTCATTGCCATGAAGTATGCTCTCACCACCAACCAAAGGATTGTTGTCAATTATTGGTGGATGATCAAAAAGAGACACATAGTTGCAGTTCTAATTTGTCATTAATACATTTGATTTTACAAATTATTTGCTGCATCAAATTGAAATAAACATTTTCTCATGAAATCGTGTATGCTCTTTCCCTCCGTAGGATTTGTCTAGTCGTTGGGAAATCAAAAGCGATTTTTGACACCTTCTAATATATTCACATTAATCTAATAATTCATTAATAAAATCAACTCCCCTTAGAAAAATTATGAAGATTAGATGTATGATAGTTGAAAAACATCAGAAAAATATTCAAAGGAAGTGGGAACGACTCAATAGTGATCTCGAGATACAGTCAGGCTACACCCTTGTTGGTGTAGTGTTGGACACCTTCTTAGGGACTCCAATTCAGCCCACATTTCTGAGTGAGGAACCAATTTAGTCATCTTTCAGACAATACTTAGTACTTCTAGTATATCTAGAATTAACTTCCCGTAACTCAACTCGTCTTTTAATAATTTAAAACTGACCAAAATACATTGCAAAACATTTCACTACAACAACACTATTTCATTTTGAATCCATTGGCACTAAGGTGATTAGCAATTATTTCATTAAAGATTTATGTATTGATGTTATTTTGTTGAATATTTACTTATTTTGGAAACAATATTATCTCGTAATTTACCTCAAAAAACTCCTAGATAACTTACTTCCATCAATAATGATTAAAATTTAAAGATCCTTAGACAAATCTTTCTTAGGAACCACCCTCTTGGCATTGTTAGGAGTTTTCCTAAACGGAGGAGTCAACATCAAGTGACAGCACTTGACTCAAGACTTTCCCCTAAGGACACACCTAGAAGATTGAAGATTTCTGTTGTGCTTAACCCCCAAGTGTGTGAAAGGAGACAATAGTTTTTGGCGTTGTTGTCGGTGATAAATCTTTTTTATTCTTGAGTTATGACTTTCTTCTTTATTTTTTGTTTTTACTTTGTTTGATGAATGATTAGAGTATGTCTTTGATTCTTTGTCTAACAACTCCACTAACCTTTTTTCCTTTATACAAAGAAAAGAAAAAAAGAGAAATTTTTGTGAAATATTTATGATGCATATTTTTCTTTTGACATGGCGAATCCATTGAAGGGATAAAGCCCTTATTTCTCACAAAAATTGTTGAGATTTATTGTGTGTAGATGAGCTCATGCAAATAATAAAATTTTAAAGCTCATTATTTTGACAGCTTTGTGGTTATATAAAATTCTTGCTATTGAGTAAACGATATGGATGAGGAAAGAGCTCATATTTCCAGTGCATGTCATTCCATTAAATTTCAAAACCTCCCAGGATTCCCTAATTATCATAATGGTGAAGACATATATGATCATCTACCTATATTTTGGGGAAATTAGCATGCAAAGGTTTGACATGTCATATCTTTCCTTAAAATTCTGGTTGACTTCAATGTTTTGTATGAAGATAATGTCATGGAGATGTTTGTTATTACTCTACAAGGAAATGCTTGTGAATGGTATCTCAATGGTCTTCCAAATAATGGTATTATTTCCCTTTCAAGATTCCTCAGAATATTATTGAGGCAGTGGCATATAGGAGAGACTGACATGGAATATTTAGACAAGTTCCTGGAAGGGTTCCTATTTGCTTCCTTTCCCTGGATAGAATACCATGAGGAATACCCTAAATTACCTCGTCTCATCAGGATAGGAAATTATAGGTATTAGGCGCTACCTCCAAGAGATCACAATGAAGAAGAAATCCATTATGATTCCATTGAGTTTGTGCAGGAAGAACCATTAATTGAACATATTGTTGAAGACCCTCATCATGTCACATCAACAAATAATAGTGATGATTGGGAATGCTTTCATGATTATTTCAGTGATGATGATCACATTTGTACTCCAAATATACCTTAGGATGAAACCATTACATAATATTATAATGAAACATATGAAGAAAATTGTAATGTGCATGATGGCACTCCTACCTATTCTCCATATAATGATGATAGTCTGGAAGGTTTACTTTCTTGTGACATTTTTTCTGAATAATATGGGTATGAAGATGCAGAAAAGTATAGCCTAGAGCATGATACAAGTGACAAAGACTCCCTTATGTCCAACAAAGATGTTGATGAGGATTCTTGGACATTCATTGAAAATCCAATCTATGACATTTTTAGGAGGAAAATAATGAACAAAAACTTTCGATGGTTTTGTTGATAGTCTTGTCTATGACATATCTAACAGAGGGACTTTTGAGTCCCTTGATGGTTTTTATTGAAAATACAACCTATGAGACTTTTGAAAATATTTTTTAAAATCCCATCTATGATATGTATAGTGAGGGGAGTGTTTATTACGAGACTTATGAAAGTTATAAAGAATATCAATCAAAATTTTCATATGATTAGTCAAAGCATTATTTGAGTATCTTAAATGAGGACTTGGAGAAGCAATGTAGTGAAGAGTCATATTTGGTGCAACCAATTGAAGATTTTTTCATCCATCATCTTGGCATATGAATTTTCCTTATGATTTAGAGAATTTTGGAGCTTACACACATATTTATGAACATATAATCCCTTTGGATGGGTACAATGACCTGCCTCATCATATAGATTTGTACATTAGTCCTATCTAGTCTTGGATAGAAGAAGTTTGCAATAGGACTTACCAGTTTGGGAAGTAGTTCGATGACCTTTTCCATGATTGTATTTTCCTGTGTAACCTTCCCATCTTGAAGTTCCATGCAGCTTTGCATTTCTTGAATAATGTTTCCTTTCTTTGGATAATAACCAAAGACAATAAAAAAAAACTTTAAAATTGATAAAATGCTTAGGTGATTACACTGGATTTCTGATTACACCTAACATTTTTTTCATGTCATTCCTAGAGTAGGAAAATAAGCTCCTTAAGTGAGAATTTACTTTATGAAGTTCTTTTATGTATGTTAGGATTACTGAATCCTCCTTTAACTAACTTAGTCTATTTTCTATTATTTCCTATCTTAGGAGTTTATTTATCACCTTACTGAATTTTTGGTGCCACCGATGCCATTGGTGCCACCAGTTCCATTGGTGACATAAGTTCCAATCCCTACAATTTAGGAGGCACTCTAAGTGCCACCAGTAGCCTCCATCAGTTGGTCATGGTTGGTAAGCTGTTATGCTGAGTCAAGCTCTAGTTACAATCAGTTAGATCAATTTCAGTTAGTCTAGCGCCATATTTGCATGATTTAAGGGAGAGTGGTGCTTTTTTCCACCTACCCTAGCTGTTAACTAATTGTAGATTGATTTAGACATCAGGAGTTAGACTTGTGAGTTCTATGCAGTTATTTAGACACATTGAGTTAGCTAATCAATCAGGCTTAGTTGGTAAATTCAAATCTTATCCACATGATTCAAATTCTACTTATTGTAACACCATTGTACTACTGATTAATGAACATGGATTAATGTTCTGATTAATTGATAGTTGTCTGTTTTATCTAAAAAAATTATCATGAGTTTTATTGTTTAGTGTAGATTTTCCTTGTTAATTCAACTGCATAATTTCCCTTCGCAATTCATCTCATTTTCTTGTAGATCAATGGTTCAATAATTTAACATGTTATCAGATCATTTTTCAAGCTAGCAACAAGTCTTGTATGATCTCCATTGTACACCAGAAGCAACTGAGTTTCCAAATAAATACTGGAATCATAGCGTTGCTCCCTCTGGATTTTGTCCAAATAAGTCTATCCAGGTGTGAAAGAATATGATAAAGTGTAAATGTCGAGGTGGAAAGGCTTGAACTGACATGATTGCAAATTGAATTGGTTTTACAATCAGGATACAGAAAGATGGATTCTTCATTTCTTGTACCTCGAATCCTTACAGCCTTTGACTACGTTTATTAGAGGGGAGATATGCAGGTATCCTTACATAATCTTGGTTTGTTTAGGATGAAAATGGGTAGAGAAACTGAGCCCCAAGAGTATTTTGAGAAGAACAAATTTTTGAATTGGCTTAATGAGCCCTTCGGCTTTGTGTGCACACATATCTCCTTGGATATTTTGTTCCACCTTGAGGGACAAAGGACTTTGAAGGAAGCTTGAAAAAATATTCAATATTATTTGTTTGGAAAATAAGATGAGCTTCAAGGGAATATTTTGTAGAATGAGCCCATTTCTCTACATCCCAACAGTTTCAAATATATTAAGCGATTCTTTACAAAATACAGGTCACTAGTACTGCAATGTAAACAATGTGGATTAGAGAAGAAATATGAGAAACTTTTGTTTCCAGTATTGAGAAAGCTTGTAGACAGAATTTTATAGCTTGTTTTTATAATAGAACTCTAGGATATTTGTCTATGCTTCATCATTGAAGACTTCAATGAATGGAATGATTAGTTAGTATTTTATTCGTGTGTACATTTTTTCTTCTTCCATTTGAATGTGATAATCTATTGGTATAGTATATATTAGTGTTATGTCTTACGGATTCTTGAATAAGTAAATGATTTACTAGTGATTTCATGCATTACATAAGTAACTCATTCAAATATTTATGTTATTAATAAGATAGGATTTCCAGTTAATAGCAGTACAGACTTATAAATATATCTTTTGAACATTTTGTGATATATTTTCTTCGTGTGTACATTTCTTTGCATCCATTTGAATGCGATAAATTGTTGGTATAGTATATATTGGTGTTATGTATTACAGATTCTTGAACCAATAAATGGTTTACCAGTGATTTCCTGCATTACATAAGTAACTCATTCAAATATTTATGTTATTAATAGGATAGGATTTCTAGTTAATAGCATTTCAGACTTACAAATCTATAATTTGAGCATTTTGTGATAGTGATATATTTATAGTTGTGCTCCTATTAGTCTTCCTTATTCTATTTTCATTCTAAGCATCTGAGCATTGTGTTCATTGGCCTTATTTTGATGCATATAGTATATGATCCTAATAGCTATTAGTAAGATAAAACCCAAACTTCAACTAATCTGATCGACATACAAAAATTAGTAATCAAGTAGATTGATCAAGATGTTCTGGCCATGCCCTCTATAGGAGTCTATAGCATATTTTAGCGCTAACATGATGTATTTTTGTGTTTATGTTTATGTTTATGGTTATGATGGTATGATTATGTTTATTTTTATTTTTATGATGATATGATCACGATTTTTATACTTATGTTTGTTTGGTGTTGAAAATGATGATGATTGTATCCTTATGTAAAATAAATGTATACTAATCAAAATGTGGGTCTTTACATGACTAACTATTTTAGTCGACAAAAACATCACAATTTTCATTGTAAATTATGTGTGGAAATTAAACCCAGTGATAGATCAATTTTACTCACAACAATTATCAATTGATCATGCAAAATCACTCACAAAAGAGACTGAAAATGGAGCTGAACACTAAACCGTATTAACTCAGTGTACAATAGCCAACCCTGTAACATAATAGGTTGCTGCATTAAATAATTACATAGGATATTCAAATGCATGAGGAGGCAATTTGAATCTAGTCAAAAGTAGGCTTACTAAAATTAAGCAAATCCTCCATAGGTGCATAAAGTAGTTTCCAAATCAGTCATGGAGCTCACGAATTGGAAAAATCACTTAGGAAAGCTAAAAAGTGATGGAATGAAAACCCATACATGCTTTTCATAGGAGAAAAGAGTGGAGGATGTGGAGGACAAAAAACTAGTTAACCTCACCTAGTCAAACTTTCCCAATTGCCTTAAAGCACTGAAAAAGCAGGCAATAAAGCAGAAAAAGTAGAAGGGCTCCTAGGAGACTAGGAATATAGTAAAATTGATTCCTTGAGGTTTCCCATGCACTACATGAGTCAAATTAGGCAAGTTTGACCACTATGGATAGGAAAATGACAACTTCCATAAGGTGGGACACATGAACTAGGCAAATAAGACAAAAATAATTAAATTAATGTCTAAGGTAGCTAACTATGGGTTGATTATTCTAACACCCCCCCTTAAGCCTGAATTATGAGTAATATATCAGAAAATTATAGGGCCTAGTAATAAGGCTTAGTCACTCTTTACATACTGCATGTCCATTTAAACAAGGAAAGAGGCAAAAACCACATGGGAAAATCCTCCCTTAAACATGGACTGTAAAACAAAATTTGAAAATCTTGTCTTCACTCATGCTTCATAGCATGATCAGCAATCCCCAGCAGTGATTTGAGATTGCTGAAGGTATTCTCACAAAATGCTTTGGTGAAGATATCAGCTACTTGTTCTGAAGATGATCAGAAGAGTAGGTGAATGGTGCCATCATGCACAAGCTCTCTGATGTAGTGCATATGGATCTCAATGTGTTTGGTTCTCTACTTATGAACTGGATCTTTGTAGATTCGAATGGTACTCTGGTTATCACAGTATATGGTATTTGAGTACTCTAAGTCGAAGCCACACTCTCCAAGTAAACCCTGCAACCATAAACATTGAGTTGCTGCATTAACAACTCCTCTATACTCTGCTTCTGTAGATGAGAGTGCAATGGCACTGAGTTTCTTGCTTGACCAACTGATTGGCCCTTCTTCAAGCATGCACACATATCCTGATGTGGAATTTCTATCTGTGCTATCACCTTCCCAATCATTGTCAGTAAATCCAATCAAATCAAGATCAGATTTTGATTTATAGAAGATCCCATGTGTCCTTGTTCCCTGAACAAAGTTAAGGATCCTTTTGGCTGCTTTCCAATGGATCTCATGAGGCTGATCCATGTATCTAGAAGCCACACTTGCTGCATAAGAAATATCAGGTCTAGTATGTGTAAGATACAACAAACATCCAATCAATTGCCTATACAGTGTATTGTTTACCATAGGTAAAGAATCAGCTTCTTCTAGCTTCACTCCTGAAAAGAAAGGAGTCTTGCTTGGTTTGCAGTCCTTCATTTTGAAATTGTTCAGCAAATCCAAGGCATACTTGGACTGGTGCACCTTTATTCCATCTTTGTTTTGAGCAATCTCAAGCCCCAAAAATTGGCTTAAGAGCCCCAAATCTGTCATGGAGAAGGCTTGGTTCATTGCACCCTTCAAGGAAGCAATCTCATCCTTTGAGCTTCCTGTAATGAGGAGGTCATCAACATATAACACAGTGATCATTAATGAACCATTAATTAACTTCAAATAGACATTTGGATCTGATTTTCACCGAACAAAATTCAGTGATAGCAAGAAGCTATCAATCTTGGCATACCAAGCCCTAGGGGCTTGCTTTAGCCCATACAATGAATTTCTCAACCTGCACACAAGAGAAGGGTTAGTAGAAAATCCTTGAGGCTACTGCATATATATATCTTCAGCGATATCTCCATTCAGGAAGGCACATTTTACATCCATGTGATGTACCTCCCATTGCTTTGAGGCTGCAATGGCTAAGGCTAGCTTGATGGAGTCCATCTTTGCCACTGGTGCAAAGGTCTCATTGTAATCTATCCCATGAACATGTGAGTAGCCCTTGGCTACCAATTTGTCCTTGTACTTTAGAGGTGAACCATCAGCAGAAATTTTTTTCTTGTAGACCCACTTACACTGAACTAACTTCCTCCCTGGGGGAAGATCCACTAGCTCCCATGTGTTGCTCTTCTGGAGTGAGCTGAACTCTTCCTTCATGGCTGCTTGCCATCTTGGATCTCCTGCTACTTCTTCATATGTTTGAGGATCTGATTCCACCATCAAGTAGCATTTCTCAGCAAAGATAATATCCTTCATGCACATACCACTCTCAAATTGAGATCTAGTCCTCCTTGGGTCATTGGGATCCCCAGCTAGCTCTCCTACTGCATGTAGTGTCTTGGCTGACCATTTTGGCCTTGTAGGGCTGTTAGGGTATGAAATAAACTCATCACTATCAAGCATATCAGAATCAGCATGTTCAGCAAACTCTTCACTTACTTTCAGAGGTTCAGGTGGTGAAGAGGTTTCTCCAACTTCCACTGCTGCAAGGGGTTCTTCTTGAAACTGAACACACCTTTCAATGAAGAATTTGTTTGTGCTCAAATTTATCATATTGTACCCTTTTGAATCTTCAGAGTAACAAAAAAATAGGCACTCTTGGCTTTGGGGCTGCAAAGCCTTTCTCTTTTCTGTTGGAATTCTAGCCCAAGCCCTTGAGCCAAAAATCCTAAAATGGGTCACATCTGGCTTGTGCCCACTCCATGCTTCGAAAGGAGTCATACCATCAAGCTGTTTATGAGGTACCCTATTATGGATATAGGCTACACAGTTGATAGCTTCAGCACAGTACTTTGGTGGCAAAGTTTTGGCCTCCATCATGCATGTTGCCATCTCCTTCAGTGATCTGTTCTTCCTCTCAACAACACCATTCTGCTGTAGTGTGTAAGGGATAGAATGCTACATCTGAATACCTACATCTGCACAATAATTAATAAACTCAGACTTGACATACTCACCACCATTTTCAGGTCTGAGGACCTTGAGTTTCCTCCCAGACTGGTTTTCAACCAAAGCCTTAAAGACTTTAAAGAGGCCAAAAACTTCAGACTTGTGTTTCAGGAAGTAAACCCAGCAATACCTAGAAAATTCATCTATGAAAGTCAATGCATATTTGTCCTGACTCATGGACATATGATGGAATGGGACAGCAACATCACTGTGGATCAGCTTGAGGGGTGCAGAGGTTCTCTCATGACTAGCTCTCTCAAATTTATGCTCTGGGTGTTTTCCTAGGATACAACCTTGGCAGACTCCTTTGGAAATTTTTATCTTGGGAAACCCTATGACCATATCTTTTTCACTAAGATTAGAAAGATACTTGTAATTTAGGTGGCCAAATATTTCATGCCAAAGCTTTCTTGCCTCATTAGCATGAATCAGAAGAGCAGAGGGGCTTGAGTAGGGTAGGAAGTGTGAGAACATGTATACCTTTTGAGCATGATTTGCAACTCCTTTTGCAATGAATTTACCACTATAGATCTCTGTGATCTCAACTTCATCAAGGGAGAATATGAACTTCTTTGGAGACCCAGTGTGAGTCATCTGGTACACTGATAAGAGGTTGGAGGCAAGACCAGACACATACAACACATTGCTGAACTGACCATGATCAAGATCAATCCCCCCTTTGCCCAAAATTTTAGTGAGAGAGTCATCTCCCAGTACTATAGGTGGTCCTTTCGACATGTCAAGTGAGGAGAATGCCTCCTTGGTCGAACCCATGTGTCTTGAAGCTCCAGAATCAATGATAAAATTAGGTGAGCTTAATGTGCCAGCAACCAATGCATGAACTCTCTCTTTGTCATCTAAACTTGATCCTTCTTCTCTCTTCTTTGAGCTGTCTAGAAGGGAGATGCCATTCTTCTCCAGGAGTTGGGTCAGCATGTCTATTTGCTTCTTCATACAAGATATTTCAGTGTGATTTCCCTTATTGCAGTATCTGCACTTGCTCATTTCTCCTTTGTTTTTCTTCTTCTGGTAGTTCTTCTTGGAACCTTGTGGCTCCTCCGAAGACTTGTTCTTGTCTCTCTTTTTCTTAGGTGGATTTTTAGATTTCTTTTTTCTTTTTGAATCCACCTTCAAATCTCCAGCAACCAGAGCTTGGTATTTGGATGGTTTGATGGTGCCCATCATCACCAGCTTGTCCTATTCTTGTGTGAGAGATTCCATGAAATCTGCAAGGCTAGGCATCTTCCAGGTTCAAGCTGTCAAATTTGTGGCATAGAAGGTTGAAACAAACACTGAATAGTTAGGGACAAGCTTCAAGATAATGGCCAAGACCAGCTGATCATCCTTCTTTTTGATCCCACATTGTTTTAGCTGCAAAACAAGTGCTTTGAACTTGGATAAATAGAGTTGCAATGATTCAAAGCTATTGGGACTCAGGGAAATCAGCTCATTTTCGATTTGATGTCCCTTCATCTCATCTGTCTTTCCAAAAAGATCAGTAAGCTTCTCCCATACTTCATTCGGTGATGTCAATCCATCAAGATGGAAAAGGAGGTCTCTGGAAATACTTAGACACAGGAGACCATAGGCCTCATCCCTCCTGTTGTGCCATTTTATCTTCTCTGTAGCTGCATTGGGCTATGCTTCTGTTGCCATATTCACCTTGTAGAGGCCTTTCTCTCTCAACAGTATCTCCATATCTTCCTTCCATTCAAATAAATTGAAGGGAGTCAAGATGATCTTCTCAGATTGATCCATAGCTTAGAAATTGCCCCGGCTGTCAGTAGAAGGCTCGCAGTCACTGATGTCGAACCTGCAAAACAATTTTGAAGGAGATAAATTGATCTACAATGGCTCTAATACCATGTGGAAATTGAACCCAGTGATAGAACATTTTTACTCACAACAATTATCAATTGATCATGCAAAATCACTCACAAAAGAGACTGAAAATGGAGCTGAACACTAAATTGTATTAACTCAGTGTACAATAGCCAACCCTGTAAATAATAGGTTGCTGCATTAAATAATTACATAGGATATTTTAATGCATGAGGAGGCAATTCGAATCTAGTCAAAAGCAGGCTTACTAAAATTAAGCAAATCCCCCATAGGTGCATAAAGTAGTTTCCAAATCAGTCATGGAGCCCACGAATTGGAAAAATCACTTAGGCAAGATAAAGAGTGATGGAATGACAACTCATACATGCTTTTCATAGGAGAAAAGAGTGGAGGATGTGGAGGACAAAAAACTAGTTAACCTCACCTAGTCAAACTTTCCCAATTGCCTTAAAGCACTGAAAAAGCAGGCAATAAAGCAGAAAAAGCAGAAGGGCGCCTAGGAGACCAGGAATAAAGTAGAATTGATTCCTTGAGGTTTCCCATGCGCTACATGAGTCAAATTAGGAAAGTTTGACCACTATGGATAGGCAAATGACAACTTGCATAAGGTGGGACACATGAACTAGGCAAATAAGACAAAAATAATTAAATTAATTTCTAAGGTAGCTAACTATGGGTTGATTATTCTAACATTATGTTATAAAAAAAATAGTTGTATGGCTTAACAAGCTTTCAAACCATTAGAAAGTTTTCAAAGTTTTTAAAATTTTAGCATCCTTTCAACTGTTTTTCATATAAAGTAATTATTGATTTGAGAATAACTTACATATAGTAAACACTCATAAACATAACATATCAACTATCATTACATCACAAGTCAATATTTATACCTTTGTAAATAAAGTTATTAGGTTTTTAATATTGGTGAAAATTTTAGCATCATTTGGACCGTTTTTCATATTAAATAATTCCAACCTAAATTTTGTAGACAAATTGAAGTATGGTTTCATATATAAGTTGAGATATTCGTTATAAAATTAATTTGATAGTATGGTTGGTTGTTAGGTCATCATAAATGTGAAAATATGGATTGGAGTAATGGTGATTGAAAATGTGGAAAATTGTTTCAAGTAATTTAATATAGGTTACATTTTTTATTTTTACATAATATAATTGAATTTAAAATATCATTAAATTAAATATTTTTTTGTAATTCAATATAGGTTAATTTTTTTATTTTTACATAATTTTATCTGCTAAGTTTCACTTAGGGGATCTTTCAAGTGAGACACCAAGGATGAAAACAAATCGTTTGTTCTTACTCAGTGCTCAAGAAGTTTTGTGGTTTCGTTAGGGCCAGTTGTGGTCACTGTTATAGCTCAAAATGACACATCTCTACCTATGACCACTTTCCTATGTTTTCGTCACATGTCAACACTTCCTTGACGACACTTCATGAAAAGTCACTGATTGTCACTGAAAAAACACCTAACTTGGATGACCCATATCTTGTATTTTGTAACCCCGTTTGACCTCATATTTACACTGTTGGAAAGGTATTTCAGTTAGATAAAACTTTCTAGAATACATCAAAGTCTGAAAATGCCCAAAAATACCCTAAAAATGAGTTTTTTTTGTGTGTACACGACTTTCCTTAAGGCAAACCTGCGTACGTACGCGAGTTTCTATATATAATAGTCGTGTACACCTTAAATACATGAATTTTTTGCATTACAACCCACGTGTACTCCTTGTGTATGCGACTGTTGTTTCTGCAACCCATGGACACCTCTTAAAATGTCAAAAAACACATCTTTTGAAATTTGGGTAGTTTGGGTAGTTATGCAACTGACTCCTTCAGGTGTAACTACTTTGTATTCGCCCCTAACTTTTCCTTAAACATATAAATAGAGGTAGGGAGGTCCATGAGAGGGGACTTGAATCTTTGCATTGTTATGCTGGAGGATTTGGAGCTCTCTTTATCCACACCTTTTCCCTAGAAGCATTCTCCTTGTGTTGCAGAGCTTGGAGGCTGAGTTCCAGAAGCAGCAGAACCAGATCAAGGTTTTGTGAGGTGCCGAACTTGAAGAGAAGTTATACTTGTACTTGTTTTCAAGATTAATAAAGATGTGATGTCCTTATTCTTCCCAAATCATTGTTCAATGTGTGATTGAATCTGTGTTTATGATCATATTATGATGTTAATCAGATTATTATTTCAGGTTTATTTGATTATCATTGCTTTATATGTGGTCATATTGGTTTGAGGAAGGTATAATTTGTTTTACAGGTCTCTTGGAGCAAGAGGAGAAAGAGGAGAAAGAAGAGGATTGAAGGGCTGCTTGGATCAACCTTTGTTTGGCTAAGGTATGAACCATTCTAATCTCTGAAACTTGCTTATATATACTTGCAGAACTATATGCATCCACCTTTCAACCCTAGTACGTTGATGGCCTCTTAAACCCTAGCCATAGGATACTTTCCTTTACAACAGAACGGGTGAGCTATGTGGCCTCATGTCCTTTGCATTCAATTACTACTGAGAAGCAGCCTATATTTTCGTGCTTACCTTCTCGAGACTTGGTCCCAGTAGTTGACCGGGTGAGTCATCCTATACAGACTGTAAAGCCTTCTCTCCACTCTGTCGATCCATTTGAAAGTTTAGATATGTGTCCTATCTTGGATGATCTCATTCCTTCAGATGAAGTCTTCCTAGAGTCTTTGATATAGTTTGACCTTCTTTTATATGTTGGTTCAGTTGTGACTAAGTCTAACCCTGATTTTCCTAGTAAGCATGACCTTTCTTCTTATGTTGGTATTGTCGAGTCTTTCGATTCTTCCTTTGAAGAAAAAGTCAGTGATCCTGATGAGTTTGATTTTTCTAATGAATTTTTCAAATCCTATGATACTGAGTTTGTTCCTATAGACTCTATCTCCCTTGTTGATTTTTTCTCTCCTTTTGAGGTTGATCTTATTGATTATAAACCCTCGGATCTTGGCACTATAGAGTCCTCTTTCTTTGATTCTGCCTTGACTACATCTTTTGTAGAAGATAGCAAAGCCACATGTGTTTCTGCCAAAGTGACCCACATCATATATTTCATTTTGAATATGATCCTGATGTTGTTGTTTCTTGGAGACACGATTCTTAGTTGGATTCACAACTATTTACTAGCCTTGTCTTGTTGTTGAAGCTGTAACTGCATTTGCATGTATCCTGCTCGTGCTTTTGAGCTTGATGCCGGCTTCCACGCTTTTAGCTCGTTGTATAAGCCCTCATATTTGTTCTCATTGTCGCTAAGCCTTGTATCATTTTTGCCTTTGCAACTTGACACCCTTTACCTTGAAGAGACGTTCCCCGAGTGTTCTTATCTCGCTCACTTTCCTTGCATTATGCATAGGTCTGTTCCTTGTGCTTGGAACTAGTTTCTCCTGCCTATGACACTCATCTCCTCGCATTTAGAGAATTATTTTTTCTCTCCTTCGAGCTCATTAAAAATAGTAAGGAGGCCTCGAGTTGACTTTTTAGGACTTGTTAAAACTTCACGGGAAAGATATTGAGTTTCTTTAGGCCCAAGTTTGACTCCTCAAAATAGACTTGACTACCGAGTAAACTTGTCCATTTAGGCTCGTTAAGAATATGTGAACGGGCATCCACATTGGTGGTAGGTTATCACTTTATCAGACCATGTGGAATAATACGAGAAAGGAACACTCTCTTTTCTTTGGAATTGAGAAGAGTATTCTTAGGCATAGGTTTATCTCTTTTCCGGACTTGAGGGACTAAACTTACGGAAAAGGAACCCCCAGTATGAGCTTAGTTTTCTCTTTTTCATGCTCTGGACCTATACATGAAAAAGATTTTGGGTGTACTTTATGTCTTTGTCATGCACGTTAAACCCTAAAGAACAAAGCATCGATTTTATTGTTGTAAGCCCCATTTCTCATAATCAAATCGATCTTTCCGAAGTCACCTGTTCTGTTGTAAAGGAAAGTATCCTATGGCTAGGGTTTAAGAGGCCATCAACGTACTCGGGTTGAAAGGTGTATGCATATAGTTTTGCAAGTTTATATAAGCAAGTTTCAGAGATTAGAATGGTTCATACCTTAGCCAAATGAAGGTTGATACAAGCAGCCCTTCAATTCTCTTCTTTCTCCTCTTGCTCCTCTTGCTCCAAGAGACCTACAAAATGAATTATACCTTCCTCAAACCAATATGACCACATATAAAGCAATGATAATAAAAAAAACCTGAAATAATAATCTGATTAACATCATAATATGATCATAAACACAGATTCAATCACACATTGAACAATGATTTGGGAAGAAGAAGGACATCACATCTTTATTAATCTTGAAAACAAGTACAAGTATACCTTCTCTTCAATTTTGGCACCTCATGAAACCTTCATCTGGTTCTCCTGCTTCTCTTCTCCAAGGAACTCAACCTCTAAGCTCTGCAACATAAGGAGAATGCTTCTACGGCAAAGGTGTGGGAAAAGAGAGCTCCAAATCCTCCAGCATAACAATGCAAAGATTCAAGTCCCCTCTCATTGACCTCCCTACCTCTATTTATATGTTTAAGGAAGAGTTAAGGGCGAATACAAAGTATTTACAACTGAAGGAGTCGGTTGCATAACTACCCAAACTACCCAAATTTCAAAAGACGTGTTTTTTGACATTTTTAAGAGGCGTATGCGGGTTGTAGAAACAAAAGTCACGTACACGAGGAGTAAACGTGGGTTACAATGTATAAAAGTCATGTATTTAAGGTGTACGTGACTATTATATATAGCAACTTGCATATGTACGTAGGTTTTCCTTAAGGAAAGTCACGTACACACAAAAAACTCATTTTTACGGTATTTTTGGCCATTTTCAGACTTTGGTGTCTTCTGGAAAGTTTTAGCTAACTGAAAAAAATTTCTCATGGTGCAGAGATGAGTTCAAACGATGTTACATAACTCAATATATGGTTCCTCCAAGTTAGGTGATTTTTCATTGACATTCAGTGACTTTTCGTGAAGTGTCGTCATGGAAGTGTCGACATGCGACAGAAACATAGGAAAGTGGTCACAGGAAGAGATGTGTCATTTTGAGCTATAACAGATGCCCCCTAATGTATGAGGTTAGAGGGTAAGACAATAGCTGAAATACATTATAAATGAAATAGTTGAGTATGGAGAGAGAAGAGAATCCAAGATCGAAATGCTTGAACAAAGGTACTTGAAAGATAGATAAATGTCAGAAAAAACTGATCTCTGGGACATACAAGTCCATGTACAATACATCGCCATAAATATATAGGCGGATCCAACATATGTATAAATGATGAAACTATCATGGTCGCTCAATATGCAAAAAGGCGCCATATCAAATCTAAAGGAGTCATGGCCACAAATGAACAAGGCGGATCCATTCTCGACAATCGATCATAGCCACAAAAATACAAGGTGGATCTATGTCTCAGAAAAATGTCATATAAAATATAACAAGGTCTTGCACAACTAGGGCAATAGAAAAATGACGATGCTATTGTCATCCCAAGGTCTTCAATCCAAACCGCCCAAAAAAGGTACGAATCCTAACCATGTGTTATAGCTGATTTCACCACTCCAGGTGAATCACACTTTGTATGGACTTCCCCTGTCCCGCTGCAGACTCTTTAGACCCCATGGATCATTTTTTTTCCTTTGATGTTTCCTTTACCATCCCTAAAAACATGTGAAAAATGATACCAGTGACTTTTAAACCTATAAGCACATATATACGCGGGTTTGACCACTAAAACCGTGTACATTGGGATATGTACAAAATCCAAATCCTTTTGGAGTTTTCCTTGACATAGATCCAACTCACTTGACTCATGGCCTTCCTTATGCCTTGAGATCGCTCATATTCAACCTTTCATTACCCCTTTGAAAATCTATATAAGGAACTCTATGGTACATTGAAGGCATATGAGAGAATTGAGAGCAAAGAAACTATAGTCCATTGTTGTCGGAACTTATGCTTGAGTCTGCATCCCTTTGTCCCTTGGAGCACTAGTGTCTTCTTCCCAAGCTTGCCTTTTGCTTGTGAGCTTGCTATTGAGAGATGGAGGATTGAGGTGGTGGAGGCCCAAGTGGGGGATTAAGTTTCTCCAGTTCGCAGATGTGTCGTCAGAGGTTGTATCTTGTAATCTCTAAATTATACGAATAGAAATATCTTTTCCTGTCCAATGATGTGCGTTTGAATGAATATTTTATCCATTGGATTATGTCAAATGCTTATACATTATTGATTATATATGCTAGAATAGATCTAACACCATGATATATAGAACGCTTGTATTATTTACTTGTTGTTGAGGAAGTAATCTATCAATTCAAGCCGAAGTTGGAAAGCTCAACGAGGATCTACTTCAATCGTCCGGAATAAGGTACGAGGTCTGATCCTTTAGTGTTAGACATTTAATTTCTATTGCATATTGGAAAGGATTGATTTCTGGAGTCAAGTTGTCTGTTGTGGTACCCCAAGCCATAGAAATTTCTCTCCGTAACAGAATTGGCGACTCCACTGGGGATGTTCCTTGTTTATATTTGGGGGTTTGCGGGCACAATCGGCTTGATATTATTGACTTGCTCTTTGTTTCTCCTTGTTTCTATGTTGAATTTTATAATATGTTCATCCATTGACACTCCCCTTTATTGGTTTGACCCTTGGCCTGCTTTTTACCACTGCCTTCTCTGTATATGCAGGTTTTTGGCCAAAAGTCGTGTATATACGCAACTGTTCTTTAAACAGTCGCATACATCCTCCCTTTTGTTGATTTTGATGTTGTGGGAAGTTCCTGGGTGGGTTGTGAGTGTGGTTGGGTCTGATGTTGTGTATTGTATGCTTATTTTGTGACCAGAGACCGCTTTTTCATTGATTTTTCTTTGAAAGGAGTTTTAGTCATTTATCCTTTTTGTTTTGTCATTAGTGCATTACTCTTTTTTGTCTTGGTGTCTTGCTGGGCTTGTCTTTTATACTTGCTACAGATACTGAGAGTTTTAGATGAATTTTATTGCATTTTTCATTCTTTTATATTGAAAAATACAAGGTAGTTGCATTTTTTGCATATGGATTTGAGGAGGACTTGCATTGGATTGCTTGGATGAGAGTTTTTTTTAGGCTTTCATATAGGAAGGATTGCATTGTCATTTAGAAAGGAATATATATTTATGCATCTCATGTAGTGGAATACCCTATTTTTCATTTGACAAAGATTGCACTTAGCATTGTTTGTTATGGTGTGCATATTTATTTCACTACTGATTCATAATATCACTAGTTGCACAGCCAATTCCCTTTGAGTAATTACAGCCATTAAAATCAACGCATAATAAAATGAATTACACTCTTTTGTTTTATAGGGTGCACCAACAAGATTAGGTTTTAGGGTCTTGGAATAGTTCATTATGAGTAAATTCTCCAATACCACTAAAAAACAACATCTATGTGTCTGTCCAGGTGAGAGTGTGAAAATCCTTGGTATAACCAGTGTTTCTCAGGATCCTCCTCTCAAAAGGGAGTTAAGCACAAGGTAGTGTGAGCGGTTATTGATTGGGATGACCCCTAGTCATAACTGAGTAGCACCAGATATATTTCCAGGATTGTATTTGTATCTAGGGGCTCTTTCGAGAGTTTCGGGCTTTGCTACCCTGCCCATACGATCAATCCTGCCTGCGATTGTCCACCTGAGCATTGATTATATTGAGGTGACCTTAGTGGCCTTACCTAGCATATCGAGGGGGTACTTTGCAGGGGTTATTTTACGGGTGTCCCGACCAGGTAGAGGTCAGACAACACAGTCACTTTATGCGTTGACACTGAGGGCCACTATAATTGGTTACGTAACTCCACTTGTAGTGTATGGGAGTTTCAAGCCTCTCCTACGAAAGACATACCTGCTGCATTCGAGAGATCACACATCCTCCCCTTGTTTTGCTTGTATTTTGGCTGTAGATTTTCTTAGGAGTGTGCTCTTTGTGCGCTAGTTTGCCTTTGGGATCGTGGTTAGTTGAGTATATTTATGCTCTATTGAGTTCAGGCCCTTTCATTTTCAGCATGCCTGGTATCCTATCACCCATCCTTGGTCCTAGCACAGACCTTGGTGTTAGACTTAGGGGCATCACAGCCCCTTACCGTGCTAATAGATTTGGGAATGGTCATATTCCATCCTCAACTCCATTTTTGGAAGATTTTTATTCCTTTTGCTCGATATTTACACTAGTGGTCACCCTCATGGGGGTGGTAATGGATTCGTGAACGTTGGGTATACACTTTAATTTCCTTTTTATGTCCCGTCGTTCACTGCATTATTTCCTTTGGGTGCATTTGTCATGATCATTACTCCCTATTCCCTATATTTTGGATTCTTTATTGACTATTTTGGGTTGTTTTGGACTAATATGGTTGTGTTGAGGCCTGGAAATTCGCAGGCGGAAACAGTAAGGGATTCTCCCCAATCAACGTTCCCAACTAGCCCGTTGACTGTTTGGAATAGGGAATCTGTCCGGTTTGCGGTCTGGCTACCGTAGGTCAAGAAACAAAAATTAAAGGGGTTACCGGTTGCGTCCCGGCCCACCGAGTTTTTGTATTTTCGACTTAAAGGAATGATATGCAAGTGCCTAACTAAATGCAGGGTGGTCAAAATGCAGGGAACGCTCACAAAGTGATGCGCAGGTTCTTACCTCTCGTCTTACTCACAAGCATTCAACCAGATACAAAAGAGATAAGGTAACTATCTACACTATCCCTAGGGAGCATGGTTATCATTTTTGGCTAAGCAATACATTATCACATACAGTAAGAAAAATCATAGATAGCTGATACTTCTCCTACAGCACATGAACGCTTACAGATATTCAAATAACCGGATAGCCGATCATTCTATAACAACATTTATTGCTCTTAGTGGAAATATATTCCAGAAAACTACTGAAGAATCATTTAATAAGAACGTAGGTTCAGAACATCAAATATTCTTACAGCAAATGAAATACAGCTGAAAACGAAATAGTTCCTCTTCAACAATTATTCATCGAATTGCATTGATACATTCCACTTCTTCGCTCTTTCTAGCAGACAAATTGCAGTTTCCTCAGCAAAACAAAGTAGTTCCTCTTACAAGCAAACCATTACCAAATTTCTAAGGGAAAAATCCCTTTCCCAGTCCTACTTCTCTATATTTAAACTAGAACTGCTGCCCCCTGAGCTGCCCTCCAGCGTGTGGCTTTTCAGCATCCTTGACGATTCATCTTCTTCCCTGACTGTTGCATTTTCCCAATCATTTCATATGCGTTTATCTTCTGCACAGTAACGGCAGACGGCACTAAGGTCGGAGATAGGCGACAAGCTGAAAGAAAAAGTTCAGGCAGGGAGGACAAGGTCGGACGTCGGATGACACTTGAAACGGAGGCCGACTTCCTTTCTCCGGCCGCAATGGCGGGCGAATAGTAACTTTTGAGCAAGCGGTCTCAACCTTCAAAATGAATTGGGCGTCGGCGAGAACTGGACTTCGGATGAAAGACCGCTTGGGGAGCCGCAACGGCGGATGAGCTAGAACATCATGGCTTCCGATCTAACAGCAAAAGGCTCGATCTTAAGGAAGAATAACGATAAAAATAGTACTAAGGATCAATTACAGCTAAAATCACTTTTCCTTTACTAAGGAAAGGTTTTACTCTTCTATGACTGGTAAACCAGACAACACGACTCAAAACGCACTACGCATGGCGCACAAAATAGCGGGTGCTTAGCTTCAAAATAAAACGAATAGAAAGCATGCTCGAGGGGTTCAGGCAATTACCGATCAAACCACAAAAGATGAGGAGGGGCCCAGGAAATTTAAGTCAAACTAAATTCGGGGAGAACCGTTGCGGTAGCAACAACTGGCGATTACCTGGGGAACCTAGATCTCTGGGTGATTATTGTCTCTGAGTAGTAGACTATTCCGCAACAGCTGCATCCACCGAATTATTTCAGCTATCAAGATTTCTCATATCACCCAAGTGCGTACCTTAATAATTGATGCCAGTATTTTGGGGAAAAGGAAAACCGAGACCCTCAAGTCCAAATAACTATGCCGAGGCCAGGGTATGATTTTCATTATTACCTCTGTTTTTAGGTAGCTAGCAGTGTGGACACCACAATATTGCAGCATATATTAAACAGCAGTATCCGTTTGTTCCTCATTTCCATGCTACTTTAGCATTTTGGCACTATAGGACTTTTGTCCTTTCATTTGAGTCTTTCTGTGCGCCTCTTCTTACTGAATTTTTTAACTCAGGATCCTCTATCCCATAGTGCCCTTTTGTGTGAGTGGTGTACTTTAAGTCTCAGCTCACGAACGGAGAGGATCTTTTGGCAATTTAGCATTTATGCTTTTATAGAAGTTTGACTCTTTATCTGCCTTTTGGCATTCGTTTCCAGGCATGGGATCATTTATATTTAATACGCTGTTCACCTTGCTTCCTCTTATGGTTCCTTTACTGTCGATCCTTAGAAAATTTGAATGTGAAGTGGATGGAGCCCCAACATAGTACTCCAGACTCTTTGAATCCGGTTACTTCAAAGGGGTTGAGCAGGACTTCAATGCACACACATTTTATTCGAGAAAACCGTTAGGCTGGAAGAATTCTTTGAGGAATACACAGGCTGATACTCAACATATTTGCCCTTCCCAAAAGACCTTAGTACCCTCCGGATGACCACCAGTTTGTTCCCTTATTGAAAATCAAGACTAAAATTAAAATGACAGAAAACGTGACTCGAAACCACTACACAGCTTATTTATGTACACATCAGAAAGCTCAAAGTGATTTAAGAAAAATAAGGTTTGAGAACCAAACCATTAACTGGCAAGTTCTCCTCCCATCCCTGTAAATCTTGTAACATATAAGTAGCAGGGCCAAGTTTTGCGGCAATTTGGAACGGGCCTACCCATAACTGCTGGAATTTGGTATGCTTTCCTTTTTCATCATGGGGGTGGTCCCACTTGAGAACAATGTCTCCTACTTCAAAGTCCCTTTTCTCGGCTTTGTGCTTATCAAACCATCTCTTGACTGACTCTTGCTGCTGTTTGAAGCGTTCTCTAGCTTTGGATCTAGCTTCTTCTGCTTTTAGGAGATTATATATTCTTATTTGTAGGACCTCATCATCCGACCCCCTAGACTCCTGAGCCAGAATGGAAGAAGGTAACAGAATATTGGGAGGCAGGATGGCTTCCTTTTCGTACACAAGGGTAAAGGGTGACACTCCTACGGCAGACTTAGGGGTAACTCTATCAGCCCACAGGGCATTGGGTAAGGCTGAGTGCCAACTTCGCTGGTTTTCTATGACGGTCTTCCTTAGGATCCTAATGAGGTTTTTATTGGAGGATTCAGCCAGGCCATTCCCTTGTGGATAATAGTTAGCAGAATAGTGTAATTTTATCCCTTTCTCATGAGCAAATGTAGTAATCTTAATGGATGAAAAGAATTTAGCATTATCAAAAACTAACGAACTTGGAACCCCAAACCTGGTCATGATATGGTCTTGTAGAAAATTGATGACTTCGTCTTCATTTATCTTGTGCAATGGAATAGCTTCGACCCAGCGGGTGAAATAATCAGTTGCAGTAAGAATATACTTGTGTAGCAGGGAGGAATTTGGCTTTATTTCTCCAATGACGTCTATTCCCCATTGCTCGAAAGGCTCAGTGATCATTACAGGATTTAGAGGTGCTGCTGCTCTGGGTTGTCTTCCACCACATCTTTGGCAAGTATCACATTTTCTGATGTGCGCATGTGCATCCCTGAAGAGTGTTGGCCAATAGTAACCGGCCCTAAGTATTTTGTGGGCTGTAGTGTCTCCTGAATAATGTCCGCCGGCCGGACCATCGTGTAATTCAGACATTACTTTCTCAGCGTCTTCTCTTTCCAGACATCTTAGAAGGACTCCATCATAGTTTTTTCTAAATAACATGCCTTCTACGAGTTGGTAGGAAGCTAACTTTAGACACAAATCTCTTCTTTGTTTGGAACTCCAATGTTCAGGAAATACCCCTGACTGAAGGTAATGTACCAGGTTTCTATACCAAGATTCAGGAGCAGTGAATAAAGGACAAACATCCATTACATGCAATTCAGCTTCATTATCCTATGCCTGTTCTTCACTATTACTGCTTCCAGTCATTAGCTTGCATAGCCCCTGACCTTTCACTATAGTGGCTGGTTTGAATTCCAAATCGTATTCTTGAAGGGCTGTTACCCAGTTGCCCCTTCTTTCTCCCAATTCCTTTTGAATGAGAAGGGATCTTACGGCTGGGTAAGGGACTATTACCTTGGTTCGATTTTTTAGTATATAAGGTCTGAATTGCTTGACTGCCTTAAATACTGCGTATGCCTGTTTTTCAATGGCTGGGTAGTTTAATTCAGACCCCTGTAGCCCAGTGCTTATGAAAGAAATTGGGAATTCATCACCCCCATCTCCCTTTTGTGTAAGTACGGCTACCAATGAATCATCGGACGCAAAAGTATACATAATAAAGTCTTTGTCAAAGTCTGGACTTTTAAGAGAGGGTGCATGTGCAATAGCGGTCTTGATTTTACTGAAAGCATTCTTTTCAGTCTCAGTCCACTTAAACTGTGCATTTTGCTTGACTATCTGCTGCAATGGTTTGACAGTCTGGGCAGAATTAGGCACGAATTTTCTTACAAAGTTTATTGTTCCCATAAAGGATTGCATTCCCTTCTTATTATGAGGCATGGGAATTTGTTCAATGGCCTTAATCCTTTCTGGGTCTATAGAGATACCTTTCTTTGAAACTATATGCCCCAGTAACTTGCCTTCTGTGACAGTGAACATACATTTTTTAGGATTGAGGGAAATGCCATATTTCCGACAACGCTCGAAAATTTGCTTTAGGTGGAACGCATGCTACCCTCTTTTCTTGGAAAATATCGTGATATCATCAAGGTAAAATACCACACTTCATCCTATCAGTCCTCGAAAAGCTATGTCCATAGCTCTCTGAAAAGTTGCCCCTGCATTAATCAACCCAAAAGGCATTCTTCTGTAGTCGAAAGTTCCCCATTTAGTTCTGAATGTTGTCTTTAATCTGTCTTCCTCGGCTACTAGCAATTGGTTGTAACCAGAGAAACCGTCCAACAATGAAAACATTTCAGAACCAGAAACCATCTGAAGCAATTGCTCCATGGGAGGTACCGGGTAGTTGTCTTTGTCTGAGGTGCGATTTAGATTTCTGAAGTCCACGCACAGCCTGATCTCTCCTGACTTTTTCTTGACAGGCACTAGGTTTGACACCCATTCAGAATGCCTGACTTTAAAGATAATCCGAGCGTCTAGCAATTTCTTCACCTCGCTTTGAATTAGTGGTTCCAGCTTTGGGTGTATCTTCCTCAACGGCTGCTGATATGGTTTGACGCCTGCTTTCATAGGAATGATATGTTTGATGATATTAGTGTCATAAGTTTTTAAATCTGCATACATCCATGCAAAGACATCTTTGTACTGTTTAAACAAACTGAGGAACTTGTCTCTTTCTGCTGGTGAACAACATTTGCTAAGGTTCACAAACTTGGGCTCCGTTTCAGTCCCTAAGTTTATTAGCTCGAACTGTAAAGTCGAGCTGTGTGTCTTCACCTTAGTGGGTCTCCTAAATTTCTCATCCAAGTCAAACATTTTCTCCAGCGTCCTGACTCCTTTGGGAATGAAATTGTCATATTTCATTTCAGCTTGATGCTCCTCATCGTCTATGATAGCTCCTTTAAAGGTCTCATCATTTGTCAAGCATTCAATTATCTGCTGATCATCGTCAAATACTCGCAGGTTGGTGATCATGTCCAGTATTGAAGGCCTCAAAAGTAGTTCAATAGAACATTTGTTATTAGTGGGAACCAGCCTGGTAGCTGATGTGGCTAAAAGATCAGCGGCTGCATTTTTTATCCTTGGAATTGAAATAATGTTAAATGCATGAAAACATTTAAGCAATTCCCATACCTCATTTTGGTAAGCTTTCAAATGAGGGGAGATACAGTGTATTTGATTTTTTATTTGCTTTACAACTATTTCTGAGTCCCCAAAAACTTTTAAATTACTAACCTTCAGCTCAATCGCTTTTTTGAGTCCCTGCAGTAGTGCTTCATACTCGACTGTATTGTTAGTACAATCAAACTCTAATCTACAGGACAGGAAGTATTTATTTTTTTGTGGATCAATAAGGACACAGCCAGCCCCTGACCCTTCTAATGTTTTTGAGCCATCAAAATATAAAGTCCAAAAAACATTGTCTACTGAAAATGAATCTATTCCTACAGCTAAATCTACTATTTTACAATCAAGCTCATCAGCCTGAGAAAAACGAAGGAGATCAGGCTGGGTGTTAGGTGTGCTACTAGCCTCTTCCGCTTGATAATTCCTTGGTTCTAGTTCAAGAAAGTAGTTTCCCAATATAGATTCAACTGGTACATTCTTCTCATCCAATTGAGTGACATTGTACTTCATATGAGGTTCTCTGAAAACGTTGATCTGATTAGGACTCCCTTTGTATGGCAACCAAAGATGTGACCAATCTGTGGCGAAATACCCATTTAATTTGGCCAACCAATCTCTGCTCAAGACCAAGCCGTAAGCATCTGGTATGTCAGCCACTACAATGTTGATGACTTGGCACACTCTATCATCGGATGCCAGGCAGATTAGCACGTCCTCCATTTTGCCAACTACCTTGACGTCCGTCCTATCCAACTGCACCACTTTCCACGTGGTTAGCTTGGGCTGCCCATTTATTTTCTTACATACTGATATGGGCATGACATTAATTGATGCCCCTGAATCCGCTAGACAATTGTGCACGTTATGATTAAAAATTTCAAACGTCAAGAGGAAAGGTGGATGTTTGGTTTTAGACTTACCTCTAGTACTAGCTTCCCTGATTTCTTCTTCCTCCCACGGCTGATTGTCTGTGGGCAAATTCTTTTCTGATGTTTCCAGCGCTTTCAACAATTTTTATTTTTGTTGAGGCACTTTACACATTTCGAAAAGCGGGACATTCGCCTTTATCTTCTTTAAATCTTCAACAATGTCATATTCGATTAGTTGTTTAACAGACTGAGGTTTATTAGCGCTCACATTGTCTTCATTTGGCTTAGGTGGCGTTCTGTTTTGCTTCGGATCCTGGCTGGTAATAGTAAACTCAGGAATCTTATCAACTAAGGATTTGTCTTGAAATTTCTTTTTGATATTTCTTTGCAACCTTCGAATCTTCGGGAGCAAAAGACTGGCATCACTAACCGCCCCTTTGCTCCTAGTTGTTACGTTAGCCTCCCTAATATCTTTGCATCCCTGTGTATTTTCTTCCTCTGCGTCGAGTACGGAGACAAAACTCCATAAAGCCATAGTCTCTTCCTCCTGTTCCTTCGTAGAAGTGGATGCAACATTTTCTTTCCTTTCATCATTATCTTCCTCCGTCAATCTCGAATCCAACATCTGATTCATGACCAATGTCATAGAATTTATCCATTGCGGATAGTTCTTTTCAGAATGAGGCTGTTGATGGAAAGTACAGAAATTTTCCATCCCTATTTCTGTCAGATTCATGGATGCAGTTTTCTGAGGAGGAGTTTGGGTTTGGTTGCTATCTTCTCTTTTCTTATAGTATGGCCTGAAAAACTTTTGTGCTTCTTTTTCCTTTTCTAAGTCTATGATCTTATTGGACAGCTTTTGCATCATTTTAGCCATGCTATCATAGTCTGGCATCTTTTCTTCTTTAGGCTTGGTGAAAAGTAAGGTTTTTCTCCCCACACCTTTCTCTCCTGACTGTTCAGGATAGTCCTCAACACTCTCTCTTTCAGCTTCCACCACTTCTTCTTCTTCATAGGTCTTCGTCAAAGTAGGCTTGGCTCTGCCTTTTGCAAACATGGCTAAATCAGGACCCAAGGCTGAAGTATAGTATTCGATCAGTACTTTGTCTGAAGGCTTATCCGTTTCAGAAAAATTTCTGAGATATGCTGCAAACCTTTGTGTGAAGCTATGCACTTTTTATTTTTTCTCTTTCTTCAATGCACACAGTCCTTTCATGAGGGCAGCATGAGTCTTTTGGATGGCATACTTACTTCTGAACATTCTCTCGAAAGTATCCCAGTCCGAGATCTAATTGGCGGGCAGTCCAAAATACCATGAAGCCACAGCTCCTTTAAGGGTATGCGGGAACAGTCTACACACCACATCTTCGTGTTCCCCAGCCATCAGACCTTCTATCACCAAGTAGAAGCTCTGTAGATGATCATCCACCAGGATTTTATCATTTGGGTCAAATTTGGGCAGTAGCTTCTCAAAGGCCTGGGGTAGGTCATGCAAAGGTGGGGTCAGATTCAGAGGTGATCTGGCTTTCCATGCAGGTGGTGGGTTTGGAGGATTAGGTGGCTGGTTGGCGTTAGCTGTTGCCATAAGTCGAGGTGGGGAGTGCGGAGGTGAACCAACCGGGGTGTGAATAGGAGAAATGTAAGGGGTCTCGGGGCCTTCTTGATTCAAAGGTAGCTCAACTTCTTGTAAGGCAGTCTCTACAAGTTCTTGCCAGTCTCCAACCAACACCGAGTCTTCTATTATAGGACGGTCTTTCCTTTTGTACTCTCTTCTAGGCAACTCGGGAATGATAGGCAATCCTCCAATCTTCTTTAAGTATTCCCTGGTGTGTCTTCTTAGATCATTTACAATTTCATTGCGAACAGGATATAGATGTTCTCTGTTTTCTTCTTTTGGCATTGGATTTCGTGGTCCACCACTTTCAGAACTGTAACCAGTGGAATAATCTCTGTAAAATCGGTTTCCTCAGCCAGCCATGCACTGGTGGCCCTCCTTCTAGCACCAAAACTGTTGAGGCCTAGAAATTCGCAGGCGGCAATAGTAAGGGATTCTCCCCAATCAACGTTCCCAACTATCCCGTTGACTATTTGGAATAGGGAATCCGTCCGGTTTGCGGTCCGGCTACCGTAGGTCAAGAAACAAAAATTAAAGGGGTTACCGATTGCGGCCCGGCCCACCGAGTTTTTGTATTTTTGACTTAAAGGAATGATATGCAAGTGCCTAACTAAATGCAGGGTGGTCAAAATGCAGGGAGCACTCACAAAGTGATGCGCAGGTTCTTACCTCTCGTCTTACTCACAAGCATTCAACCGGATACAAAAGAGATAAGGTAACTATCTACACTATCCCTAGGGAGCATGGTTATCATTTTTGGCTGAGCAATACATTATCACATACAGTAAGAAAAATCACAGATAGCTGATACTTCTCCTACAGCACATGAACGCTTACAGATATTCAAATAACTGGATAGCCGATCATTCTATGACAACATTTATTGCTCTTAGTGGAAATATATTCTAGAAAACTACTGAAGAATCATTTAATAAGAACGTAGGTTCAGAACATCAAATATTCTTACAGCAAATGAAATACAGCTGAAAACGAAATATTTCCTCTTCAACAATTATTCATCGAATTGCATTGATACATTCCACTTCTTCGCTCTTTCCAGCAGACAAATTGCAGTTTCCTCAGCAAAACGAAGTAGTTCCTCTTACAAGCAAACCATTACCAAATTTCTAAGGGAAAAATCCCTTTCCCAGTCCTACTTCTCTATATTTAAACTAGAACTGCTGCCCCCTGAGCTGCCCTCCCGCGTGTGGCTTTTCAACATCCTTGACGATTCATCTTCTTCCCTGACTGTTGCGTTTTCCCAATCATTTCATAGGCGTTTATCTTCTGCACAGTAACTGATGGATCTGCCTCGTCGGTGGCTCTGTCGTTTGTTTGTTTTGTCCTTTTCCTCGCTCCCGATTGCTTCAGCGATCTATGGGAGTCTGCCTGCAAACAACTTTGGTGCATTATCCATTTCACTGAAAACTTAAACACTCAAACTTTCCAACCCAAATGATAGATCCACAAGGGGCTGGCCTAGTTTGTCCGGGTGAGTACTTACTTAGGCTTAAGGCGGAAAACTGTAAATCAGCGGTCGGCCAACTTCTGCATTGGGCGGGACAAGACCTCAAGGTCCGCAACGGCGGAGGAGCACAAGAACTAGATGATCGAGGACACGGGCGAACAAAGGAGGAGATCGGGTGTCGGGAAAAGAGCGCTTCGGGAACCAGGAAGGGTGTCACAGCCGCAACGGCGAACGGCACTAAGGTCGGAGACAAGAGACGAGCTGAAAGAAAAAGTTCGGGCGAGGAGGACAAGGTCAGACATCAGATGACACTTGAAACGGAGGCCGACTTCCTTTCTCCGGCCGCAATGGCGGGCGAATAGTAACTTTTGAGCAAGCGATCTCAACCTTCAAAATGAATCAGGCATCGGCGAGAACTGTACTTCGGATGAAAGACCGCTCGGGGAGCTGCAACGGCGGATGAGCTAGAACATCATGGCTTCCGATATAACAGCAAAAGGCCCGATCATAAGGAAGAATAACAATAAAAACAGTACTAAGGATCAATTACAGCTAAAATCGCTTTTCCTTTACTAAGGCAAGGTTTTACTCTTCTATGACTGGTAAACCAGACAACACGACTCAAAACACACTGCGCATGGCACACAAAATAGCGGGTGCTTAGCTTCAAAATAAAACAAACAGAAAGCATGCTCGAGTGGTTCAGGCAATTACCGATCAAACCACAAAAGATGAGGAGGGGCCCAGGAAATTTAAGTAAAACTAAATTCGGGGAGAACCATTGCGGTAGCAATAGGTTGTCATGTAGGGTCCAATTTTTGTACACTCTCTCCAAGGTTTCGACTTGTTCATTCCTATCATAGGTATTATGTCTGAACTAGAATATAGGTTAGGATGTCACATGCACTTGCACTTATGCATTTCCTTATGACCGTTCCATCTTAACCTTAGGAACGAACCCACTCCATGGTATCACAGAACCTTCATGCTACTATTAGAAGTGATACTATGTGAATGCTAGAGCTTTCCTATACATGGGTGTCCTAGTTAGTTCCCCTTTGCATTTGGTACCCATGCTGTGAGTCCTCTCTTAGGTCCGGGAGTCTGTTTTATAGTATTTCTATGACATTTCGCAAGAGCCTCATAGTACTCTTGATATTTTGGGGCCTATTTCCCTTAGGACTCCCTTATGTCAAGTTGTAATTGCATTATCATGATCTTTTCCTACCTTATTGAGCTTTATGCCGGCTTCCCTGGCATTGCGCTTCAGCCATATATCCCAAGTTTGTCTCATGTCTAGCCATGCAGAGCCATTTTATATATCCTTTGCAGCTTGATTCCCTTTTTACTGGGAGGGGATTTTCCCCTGAGTGTTGATATCCTACACCTGTGTCCTTGCATTGAGAATAGGTATGTTCCACTGCTTGGAACTAGTTTGTTTTCCCCTATGACAATCGTCTCCTCCTAGTTTGTAACTATAAAGTAGTTTTATTCTTTTTCAAACTTTTTAAATATTTGAAAAAGTCCAAAAAAATCAAAAAACCAAAAAGCCGGACAAGGAAAGATGTTATCTATGGCAGCTGTCGAGTCGTGTCGCCTTTGAACAGAGCACTGTATATCACATCCATTGGTTGGGTTATAGTTTTACTTTAGGAGTTGTACTCGTTTATCTTAGTTTATCTCCACCGACTTGTTAAGCTCCCAATCCCTATGGAGCCTCTGTCGATGCCTCCTATGTCATAGAGATGTCCCAGTTTGTATATCGAGTCTATGTTGCCTTCATTCAGTCACCATACGTCGTTATGCTCTTGTTCGAAGGAAGTTGAATCCTAAGTTGGCCATTCCTCATTTATCTTGACTTTGCATGTCAGCCATTCCCGATATAGTTACTGGTTCGTGCACCTTATGATCGAGTCCTTCCACATTATACAACTTTCCTGAGTACCTCGTGTTAGATGATGGGGGATGCCTTAATGCCCTCCTTCCAGCGGATTTCATCCCATCGAATTCATATCATTTATTATGGAATTGTAATCTAGAGTCATTTTGAGTGCCTTGAGACTTGTAGTCATCAGTGGTAGGTTATCTCGCCATTGACAATATTTGGGAATACATCAATGTCCCCTGATCGATGGATCCTCTCAAGTGTTTGACCTCAACACATTTATTCACACTTGTTATTTTTCACTCTAGTACCTTGATTCCTATTTTCATTATCGATGGGTGATCTCGCGTCTGTTAATGGTATACATTAATGACCGGTAATCAGACGATGGACTACTATGTTCAACCTTGACACCTCTATTCACATAGTAGGACATGTACTCGTAGCAGTTTGTGTAGAAGACCTTCCAGATTGGTGGCGTCTCTTATATGCTACCTCCTTGATCGTGCCAGTGTTCATGAGATTTCCGCTCTCATGACTTGATTCCAGTATATGTCAGACATTTCCATCCATTATGGAGATCTTGATCTGTTATATATCTTCAATCATTATGAAGATCATGGTCCTTTGTATATCTTCATCATGGAGATTCTGATCTATGTATATTGTACATGGCGATGAACACTTATGTGATATCTTGTATCATGCCTATTCATGGCGATTGTACTCTTATGTATCCGAGATTGCTATATGTATTTGTAGTTATATGCAGAGTTGTATTATTGTACTATGCTGATTGGATGGCTGGCAGGGATGATTTTAGGGGCGAATTTTAGCCCAGTGGGCTATTTTTTTATGTTTTTCTCCCAAAAAACATTCGCCATTTTGCATTTTTATGTTTTTCTCCCAAAAAACATTCGCCATTTTGCATTTTTTGAAGCCCTATTTCGCCCAATTTCGATGGGGTAAAAAATTTTCACCCTAAAAATTGCCAAATTATTATATAAACGATATAAAATCCTTGGAAATTAAAATACTTTTTGAAAAATATCACTAAACATTTTATAGTTGGTGTTTTAAGAATTGGTAATATTTGCCAACATTTATACACTTTTAAATAAGTATGGTTCCTTAAAATCATCCCTAATGGCTGGTCTTCCATTTGGGATACTTCATCACTCCACTTCTGGGTGTTATATCTGATTTCACCACTCCAGGTGAATCACACTTTGTATGACCTTCCCCTGTCCTCCTGCAGACTCCTTAGACCCCATGGACCATTTTTTGTCCTTTGATGTTTCCTTGACCATCCCCAAAAACATGTGAAAAATGATACATGTGAATTTTAAAACTATAAGCGCATATATACGCGGGTTTGACAACTAAAACCACATACATCGGGATGTGTAAAAAATCCAAATCCTTTTGGAGTTTATCTTGACATGGATCCGACTCACTTGACTCCTGGCCTTCCCTATGCCTTGAGATCGCTCGGATTCGACCTTTCATTACCCCTTTGAAAAGCTATATAAGGAACTCTATGGTACATTGAAGGCATATGAGAGAATTGAGAGCAAAGAAACTATAGTCCATAGTTGCCGGAACTTATGCTTGAGTCTGCATCCCTTTGTCCCTTGCAGCACTAGTGTGTTCTTCCCAAGCTTGCCTTTTGCTTGTGAGCTTGCTATCGAGAGATGAAGGATTGAGGTGGTGGAGGCCCAAGTGGGGGATTCAATTTATCCAGTTCGCAGACATGCCTTCAGAGGTTGTATCTTGTAATCTCTGATTTATATTAATAGAAATATCTTTTCCTGTCCAATAATGTGTGTTTGAATGAATATTTTATCCATTGGATTATGTCAAATGCTTATACATTATTGATTATATATGACAGAATAGATCTAACACCATGATATATAGAATGCTTGTATTGTTTAATTGTTGTTGAGGAAGTAATCTATCAATTCAAGTCGAAGTTGGAAAGCTCAACGGGGATCTACTTCAACTGTTCAGAATAAGGTATGAGGTCTGATCCTTTAGTGTTAGACATTTACTTTCTATTGCATATTGGAAAGAATTGATTTCTGGAGTCAAGCTATCTATTGTGGTACCCCAATCCATAGGAATTTCTCTCCGTAACACCATGCGAATAAAGGGGCTGAAGTCGAACATGGAGAAAACTGTTTGATTATCGATCAATAATGCGAACCATTAACAAATGCAAGGGAAACCACCATTAATGAAAATGGTCCCCAAGGTACCTAGTACATTCTAACAAGTGTGAATACAAGGACTTGAAGTCCAACACTTCAAGAATCCATCGATTAGGAGACATTAAGGTATTCCCAATACCCAATAGCGAGGGAAATCACCACTAATGACTATAATCCCCAAGGTACTATCATAAAACTCTAAATCTCATCCCTAAAGCAAGATGTGTTGCAGTCGATAGGAAGAGATCCATTGGAAGGAAGGCATTAAGGCATCCTTCATCATCTAGCACAAGGTAAGTCAAAGAATAATTGGATATGGAATTGGTACTGAATTTCACGACAAGGACCACTGAAGACAGGATGTAATGAACTGATACCAGGGAATGGCTGACACAAAAGGTTAAGGAAACTATAGAATGGCTGAAAAAGGTTTAATTCTTGAACAATGAGCCTGACACAAAAGTGACTTAGGAAGAATTTGACACAAAAGGACCAACGAAACAAATCTGCAATGTAGGAGACATTGACAGATTCCCCATATAATTGGAAAAGAAACCAACTGGAGGAGTAAAAACTCTGAATCGGGATAAGATTAAAAAACTAGGACCCAACTGTTGATAGACTCAAAACTAGTGCTTTGTTCAAGGAAACAAGACTTGCTTCCATGATGTAAAAAACATGTGAATGAACTTCCCTTCCCCTCTTTCTTGTAAAGGTTTAATGAGTCCAAGAAAGCAAACTCGGGACCATCTTCATTTTTGGCAAGCTCGAAAAGAAATAAGAATGCTTGATAAAGCACTGATTCGTGGATTTTACGAACCCGAACTAATACATGCTCGACGGTGTTTTCATAGTTTAGAGAGTCTGAAAAACTCCAAAGAAGACTCCATGGGGGTGCTTTTTGGTCCAATTTAGTCTCCTGAGGCCAGAAAAGTATAAAACAAACAAAAAAGAACTCTCTTAGCTTTAGCTTTCAAAGAAGTAAGGCACACCTTTTTCGTATTTAGTCAGGAAAGTCTGAAAAAGGTTAAATTACCACCTACCCAACACTCCTTCAAAAGAAGCATATAGCCTGAGTTTTATGAGTGTGAAGGAAGGAAATATCACTCAGAAAAATCCATTTGATTATGATAAATGGGGCTTACAACAATAAAATCGATGCTTTGTTCTTTAGGGTTTAACGAGCATGACAAAGACATAAAGTACACTCGAAATCTTTTTCATGTATAGGTCCATAGAATGAAAAAGAGAAAACTAAGCTCATACTAGGGGTTCCTTTTCCGTAAGTTTAGTCCGTCAGGTTTGGAAAAGAGATAAACCTATGCCTGAGAATACTCTTCTCAATTCCGAAGAAAAGAGAGTGTTCCTTTCTTGTATTATTCCACATGGTCCGAGAAAGTGATAACCTACCACCAATGTGGATGCCTATTCACATATTCTTAACGAGCCTGAACGGACAAGTTTACTCAGCAGTCAAGTCTATTTTGATGAGTCAGACTTGGGCTTAAAGAAACTCAATATATTTCCCTTGAAGTTTTAATGAGTCCAAAAAAGTCAACTTGTGGCCTCCTTACTATTTTTAACAAGCTCAAAGGAGAGCAGAAAGAATGCTCTAAATGCGAGGAGACGAGTGTCATAGGCGGGAGAAACTAGTTCCAAGCACAAGGAACAGACCTATGCATAATGCAAGGAAAGTGAGAAAGATAAGGACACTCGGGGAACGCCTGCTCAAGGTAAAGGGTGTCAATTTGCAAAGGAAAAATGACACAAGGCTTAGCGACTATGAGAACAAAGATGAGGGCTTATACAACAAGCTAAAAGCATGGAAGCCGAAATCAGGCTCAAAAGAATCAGAAGGATACATGCAAATGTAGTTACAGCTTGAACAATAAGACAAGGCCAGTAAATAGTTGTGAATCCAACTAAAAATCCCGTCTCCAAGAAACAACAACATCAGAATCATATTCAGAAGAAATGATCCGATGAGGGTCACTTTGGTAGAAACACGTGTGACTTTGCTATCTTCTATAAACGGTAAAGTCAAGGTAGAATCAACTAAAGAATATTCTATAGAGCTAAGGATCGAGGGTTTATAAGAAGAAAAATCAGGATTACTAGGCAAATTAGGGTTAGACTTAGTCACAAATGAACCAACATCCAAAAGAAGATCAGACTGTATCAAAGACTCTAGGAAGACTTCATCTGAAGGAAGGAGATCATCCGAGATAGGACAAATGTCTAAACTTTCAAATGGATCAACAGAGTGGAGAGCACGCTCCATAGTCTGTATAGGATGACTCACCTGTTCAACTGTTGGAACCAAGTCCCAAGGAGGTAAGCATGAAAACCAAGGCTGTTTCTCAGTAGCAATTGAACAAAAAGGACATGAGACCACATAGCTCACCTGTGGCAGGGTAGTGTCTATAGAAACACTGGGAATTGATAAAACAAATACCTGGTCTCGAGGTTGGTCAGGAGACAGATCAAGAAAATCCAATTGATCGATAGTGACAATTTCTTTGCCATGATTAAAGTACATCACATGAAAAAATGTTGACACCACAGCTTGCATGGCATAGACATAATCATGTCCAAGGAGCATATTAAATTCCAAGGGGTCTTCTATCACCATGAAGTCAACTAAGATGGTCTTCCCACCCAAAGTAATAGGTTTTTGAGCAAGAATTCCCAAGTCTATACAAGTTCTTCTATCAAACGCCAGCAACTGACTAGCAGTTGACACAAGGATGGGAGATCCCATGCCTCGCCAACCATGAGTAGACAAGATACTAACTAAGGCTCGTTCATCAACAATACAACGAACAATCGTGTATGATTCAACTTTGACCTTTATCTAGAAAGGTGCATCAGAAGGAAGGGGCATCTCAACTAGGCTATCCCAATCAAAGAAAGCAATTTGAGAGCTTGGTGGGGGTTGATCCAAAGTGAGTTCAGTGCCCCCTTGTTCAGTAAGTTCTGAACTGGCAGTGAAGAAAATGTGACTAGTAGACACTTCACTCTCCAAAGGAAGAGTGGGATTGATCGATAATGGAATCAATTCAACTACATCGAGAAAGTCACTCTCCAAAGGGAGAGTGGGATTGAACAAATATGACATTGGTTCAATGACATTAGGATCACTCTCCGAAAGAAGAGTGGGATCAACCAAATCTGAGATGGGTTCAACCACTTGATCCAAAGGTCAAGTAGGTTGTTGAGAAACTATAGGTTGTTCAGGAGAAGGAAACTCTTGAGTCTCGGACCACACTCTTCGTACCTCTGCAATAGCAGGGCACTGGTGAGTAAGATGATCTCCCTCACATAGCTTACAAGGGAACTTAAGTTTGCACTTCAAACGCCCAATTTTCTCAACAGTGTGTGACATGACTAGCAGTGGATGAATTTTTTCTCTCAACATGATCTACAGAGGTTGAGAGTTTTCCCCCAGCATGACCACCAGAGGCTAGGTGACTAGATCTGACGTGACCTAGAAAGGTTGGAAGGATCCCACCAGCATGATCAATAGAGGCTGGATAGTGAAGATAAACTTGACTTGCAGAGGTTGAGTGCTTAGATCCAACATGACCTGCAGAGGTTGGATAGGTTCCCACAGCATGAACTGCAGAGGTTGGGTGGTGAGGTTCAACTTGACTTGCAGAGGTTGAACGAGTTCCCCCTTGCTTATGCGCCTTCTTCCTATTCCTCCTTCTTTTACTCCTTTTAGACTATCGGTTACTAGTATCGGTACTTTCACTGCATGAGGTAGAAGGAGGAGGAGAATCAACTACAGGTGAAGGGGAAGCAGTATTTTGATGCCCTTGATATAAGGATCTTACTTGAGAAGCATTAGGAGCATTCAGGATATTTGGAGTGGAAAACAACCACACTGGTAGCCCTAGGGTGAATCCAGGTAGATTCAGGGTGGCCATCAAGGGAACACCAACATTCCCCGTGAGAGGAATAGTACAAGGAGTTCCTAGCATGGGGATATTTTGGTTGGTGTTCGAAGGGGTGTTAGCCATAGTTTCAAACCAGGAGACAAAGTTTGAGGTTGATAGGAAACCAAAATTACAAATAACACACCTAAAGGCACACTAAGTACAGACAAACCACACAGCACTCACTAAAAATTCCTAAAGCCAAACAGACAAACATGTATAAGATACACTTTCCAAAAGAAAGCTGATAGATAGTTACTTGGTGTCCCTATAGATGTTCTTAGGCACAAGCAGAGGAATCACCCACCACCCTCCCACACCTTCTACCGGGGTTACCTTCCAATCCCGTCCAAGGTCAAATAGAAATAGCCTTTCAGTTTACCTATGTATGAACCCTAGATATTAAAGAGACTAAAGGCTACCTTAACTATATTGACAGACTTGGGGGATAGTCACAATCCTGGTTCATACGCATGGGCAGGGTAGCAAAGCCCGAAACCCTGTCTAAGACAGAATCCTCAAATGCGCAAAAACCTTGATCTACGCTTTGACAAGGAATCGGAGGGTTATCTCCTCAGTCCAAGCCTCCACACGGCCTCATGCTTAACTCCTGTTTGAGAGGAGCTTCCCAGATACAAGCAACATACAAAATGATTTACCTAGTGATTGGCCAACTATGTCTAAATTTTTAACACTTATGGAGAGTTGAAACTCCCTAATCCACAAGTCTAGCCTGAGCTAGTTGGTGTATGACCCTATAAAATAAAACTTACTAATAATTTTTAAATTATATCGTTTATTTTAAGGGTTGTTTTTAGTCAGAGGGTAAATGGCGTGAAACTTATGTGGTGTTTTGACTCAAAGTTGAAACAAAATGACTAAGCAAAGAGATATGAAATGCAAAAAGCAAAAACTATTCTCTTTTTCTTTTTCAAATAGAAACTTGAAAGCCATAAAAGAACAATTTCTTTTTTATTTTTATTTTTTCAAAAACAATGATATGCCATGCAATCTAGACTAAAAAACTAATCTACATGCATATAAAGAAAACATGTGTTTTTTTTCCTTTTTCTTTTATAAATGCAAAATAAAAAACAGCCTAAATGCAAGTAAGTACTGTAAGCAAAGCAAATAGACAACTACTCTACACCCCACAAACAAACCCTAGGTTTCCCTAAAGTTGGATATTAACCTCTCTTGAAAGGAAGGCTTACAAAGGTAAATAAGTCAACAACTTTGGAATGAAGAGACTGAGCAATAAGATTGACATAAAAAAAAGGTCAAGAAGTCCCAAGTATCAATCTAAACCTACAAACAAAGGTTGCCCAGTACCTTGTCCAACAAGGTCAAGCCAAAGAAGGAGGTGGGGGGGAAGTAACAAAAACAAGTATATGTTCTTTTTATTTTTCTTTTATAAATGCAAAAGAAAAAACTACCTACAAACAAAAGTATGCAGGTAACAAGAACCAAGCAAAAGGAAATTTGCTATACAACCACCAAACAAACTCTAGAATGAACTAAAGTCAGTATAAACCCTACTTGGAAGGAAGGATTGCATAAGAGACAAGTCAACTACTTTGGCATGGTGAAGTTAACCAACAAAAGAAGAAGGAAACCAACACCAACAAGCTTCTGAAATCATAAAAATATCACCAACAGAGGATGACCAGAAACATAATCCAAAAATCATGCCAAGCAAAGGAGGTGGGGGGAAAGAGCGAAGAGAAAACCCTAATGCTATAAAAGGCTTACCACATAGATAAAGAACAACTAAAAGGGATGACAATAACTCCCTGGAGTCATGCACCTGTAGAGGACACCAAAAGATCTACGAAACAACCTTCAAACAGAAGAAAAAACCACAAAAGAGGAAAAACACTGTTTAAAGGGGCATACGTGAGTTTCACTACTGACAGGTCACGTGTCACACGCGGGTTGACAATACAGCAAGTCGCATGTACAAGTACATGTGGGTTGTACCACTGACAAGTTGTGTATCATACGTGGGTCAACAATATAGAAAGTCACATGTACCAAACCAGACACGCGACTGTTCAGTCTGCAAGTCACGTATGGGTGGAAAAACTCCCCAAAAAGGTCAAAAAATGCCTTAGGAAGGCAGGGGAAGTGTGCTATCAGAATTAGAAGGTGTTCCTAAGTGGAAAGAAAGACCTGAAACAATGAAAAAGACTGAAATAAAGATAGAGAAACCCCAAATAGACAAGGCTCTCCCTAGTGGAGTCGCTAGTTTTGTTGTAAAGGAAAGTATCCTATGGCTAGGGTTTAAGAGGTCATCAACATACTAGGTTTGAAATGTGGATGCTTATAGTTCTGCAAGTATATATAAGCAAGTTTCAGAGATTAGAATGGTTCATACCTTATCCAAATGAATGTTGATCCAAGCAGCCCTTCAATCCTCTTCTTGCTCCTCTTGCTCCTCTTGCTCCAAGAGACCTACAAAACGAATTATACATTCCTCAAACCAATATGACCACATATAAAGTAATGATAATCAAGTAAAACTGAAATAATAATCTGATTAACATCATAATATGATCATAAACACAGATTCAATCACACATTGAACAATTATTTGGGAAGAAGAAGGAAATCACATCTTTATTAATCTTGAAAACAAGTACAAGTATGCCTTCTCTTCAAGTTCGCCACCTCGCGAAACCTTGATCTGGTAGTGCTGCTTCTCTTCTCCAAGGAACTCATCCTCCAAGCTCTGCAACACAAGGATAATGCTTCTAGGGAAAAGGTGTGGGAAAAGAGAGCTGTAAATCCTCCTGCACACCAATGCAAAGATTCAAGTCCCCTCTCATGGACCTCCCTACCTCTATTTATATGTTTAAGGAAGAGTTAGGGGCAAATTCAAAGTAGTTACAACTGAAGGAGTCAGTTGCATAACTACCCAAATTTCAAAAGACGTGTTTTTTGACATTTTTAAGAGGCGTACGCGGGTTGCAGAAACAAGAGTCATGTACACAAGGAGTACATGTGGGTTGCAATGTATAAAAGTCATGTATTTAAGGTGTACGCGACTATTATATATAGCAACTCATGTATGTACGTGGGTTTGCCTTAAGGAAAGTCGCGTACACACAAAAACTCATTTTTAGGGTATTTCTAGGCATTTTCAGACTTTGGTGTCTTCTAGAAAGTTTTAGCTAATTGAAATAACTTTCGAATGGTGTGGAGATAAGGTCAAATAGTGTTACAGAACTCAAGATATGGGTCCTCCAAGTTAATTTTTTTTTTAGTGACATTCAGTGACTTTTCATGAAGTGTCGTCATGGAAGTGTCGACATGTGACGAAAACATAGGAAAGTGGTCATAGGCAGAGATGTGTCATTTTGAGCTATAACAGTCACTATTCGCATGTTCACACCCCTTCGAGGAAATTTTAATAAATGTCATAGCATGATGGTTTCTTTTTGTAAAAGGCTTGACCTTCGTAGTACTTGGTCATTAAACTCATCATCCTCAATTGTTTTTTACCTTGTCAATTATGTGATGCTTTTTAAAGAAACATTGGAGTTTTTCACTCAAAATTCTCCAAAGTCGGGATGGTGAAATTGGTGATTTTGTCTTAAAAGGTTATTAAAGAATAGATTCTATGTATTATAGCATGCTAGGCATAGTCCTAAATTTTTGTGGACATACACTAAGTCTTTCATATGATTTTTTAATTTTTTTATTTTTAATAAAATCATCGATAAGGTGTATTTTAATTTTAATTGTAATAGTTCAAAAGGTCATAAAATTGGGCCAAGGGAGCCAATTTGGTCACGAGGATGCTCATTTTTGGACCTAGAGCAACCCCTAAAACCCTAAACCCACTTTTGAGAGTCAAATTACTAATGTTAATTTTCTCTCCAAAATGACTCAGAGGGTCAAATAAATGGGAAAATTGTAGAAAATCCAATTCTTAAATCAAAGGCATCTTGTATGGCATTTGTCTATGAGGTGTCGGGGTTGTTGAGGATATTTTATGGCAAATTTATGATCATAGAGGATCATCTTTAGTCATTAATGGATTGGATCCAATCGAATCCAGGAGGGGGTGAATATCTCAATAGAGGGGTATATTTATCCATGATAGAACTCACCTCTTGTTGTATGTGTCACAAAAAGAGGCAAGGGTGACCTACCTTATGATAGGTGCCTCCTACCACCTCTAGTTCACTCTAGATCACCCCCAATCTTCTAAAAGAGCTCCAATACTTGGAAAATTCCCCCCCTAGGGTTTGAGCTCCATTTTTTCTATAAAAGCAAGGCTTTCTTCCTCATTTGGGAGGATTTATTGAACCTTTGCTCATTGTATTGTTATTATTTAATTTTTAATAATATTGAAGGCTTTTTAGGATTATGGTGGAATTGTCTCATGGTTATGCAAATTGGATAATTTCATAGGTGATATTCAACTAAATTACGATTTTTTTGTCAAGTTTGGTAGTATTGATCTAGCATATTTTGGATGAGCATTTCTTGTTGTCAATTTGTTCATTTATGTTTTACTTTTAGAATATTTTTGGAGTGATAGATTGTATTCAGTTGTACTAATATTCTCCTGGTCTTTTATGATGAAATGTACTATATTAACCATGCTTGTTTGAAGGATTTTCTAGTTTTTGCAGGTTGCTTTAGGTGAAAGAATTTTGGATTTCAGCTTCATCCACCTTCTTTTCCATTACAATATATCATCTGCAATATAATGTGTTTTTCCCCACATATGCTTTTTCTCTTTCACACTTTTCAAGATCAAGGTTGAGGACCTCTCTCTTCTCTCTCTAAAATTCAAATCTTTCTCGGTTACCGGTTATTTGTGTTTGAAAAATTTTAGATATCAAATGTTTGATGTTAAAATATGGTTTTGTTAAGCATATATATATCATATCTAGCATTTATTTAAATTATCATCTCAAACTAGATCTATATTCGCACTTAAAGTGCTTGTTTTCATATAGAATTCAAAAATTTTCAAGTACTTGAGTAGTATAAGTTCTTATAACTTTATTTGATCAATTCATGGGATTCTAAAATAAATCATTTTCTAGTTTTTATCAGGTCTGAGAAAAAGGAGAAGGAAACGTTGTCGAAAATCAAACTTTTCATCATTCGGAGCACCTGAAATCCTTCCTTCTTCCCTCTTCTTCATTCCTCTTTTCTTCAAAATAGTGTGTAATCCTTTTGTTCCATTTTCAAGGGTCAAAAGGTATTTTATTTTCTGATTTCATCATTTTGTAAAGTCCATCAATAAATAAAGCAAGTGGGCTACACAATGCCTACACTCAATCCCCCAAGGGGGGATTCACAGTCGCTTTCATGGTTTTCATTTTACTAATCAACACTTGCACACACTCTTCCTTATAGAAAGGTTGTATAGTTTAGTTTTTTTTCTTTAATTCCATATTTAAATTTCATACCCGACTCGTTTCCACGAAGTATGCTCTTGCCACCAACCAAAGGTTTGTTGTCAATTATTGGTGGATGATCAGAAAGATACACATAGTTTCGGTCCTAATTTGTCATTAATACATTTGATTTTACAACTTATTTGTTGCATCAAATTGCAATAAACATTTTTTCGTCAAGTTGTGTATGCTCTTTCCCTTTGCAGGATTTGTCTAGTCGTTAGGAAATCAAAAGCAATTTTTGACACCTTCTAATTGCTTCACATTAATCTAATAATTCATTAATTAAATCAACTCCCCTTCGAAACATTACGAAGATTAGACGTATGATAGTTGAAAAACATCAGAAAAATCTTCAAAGAAAGTGGGAACGACTCAGTAGTGACCTCGAGATACAATCAGGCTACACCCTTATTGGTGTAGTGTTGGAAACCTTCTTAGAGACTCCAATTCATCCCACATTTCTGAGTGAGGAACCAATTTAGTCATATTTCAGAAAAATACTCAGTACTTCTAGTATATCGAGAATTAACTTCCCGTAACTCAACTCGTCTTTTAATAATTTAAAACTGACCAAAATACATTGCAAAACATTTTACTACAACAACACTATTTCTTTTTGACTCCATTGGCACTGAGCTGATTAGCAATCATTTCATTCTTGATTTATGTGTTGATGTTATGTTGTTGAATATTTACTAATTTTGGAAACAATCGTGTCTTGTAATTTACTTCAAAAAACTCCTCCATAACTTACTTCCATCAATAATGATTAAAATTTAAAGATCCTTAGACAACTCTTTCTTAGGGACCGCCCCCCTTGGCATCGTTAGGAGTTTTCCTAAACAGAGGATTCAACATCAAGTGATAAGTACTTGACTCAAGACTTTCCCCTAAGGACACACCTAGCAGATTGAAGATTTCTGTTGTGCTTAACCCCTAGGTGTGTGAAAGGAGACAACTGTTTTTGGCGTTGTTCTCGGCGACAAATATTTTTTATTCCCAAGTTATGACTTTCTTCTTTATTTTTTAATTTTTCTTTGTTTGATGAATGATTAGAGTAGATATTTCATTCTTTGTCTGACGACTCCACTAACCTTTTTTCCTTTATACAAAGAAAAGAAAAAAAGAGAAATTTTTGTGAAATATTTATGATGCATATTTTTCTTTTGACATGGTGACTCCATTGAAGGGATAAAGCCCTTGTTTATCACAAAAATTGTTGAGATTTATTGTGTGTAGATGAGCTCATGCAAACAATAAAATTTTAAAGCTCATTATTTTGACAGCTCTGTGGTTATATCAAACTCTTGGTATTGAGTAAACAATATGGATGAGGAAAGAGCTCATATTTCCAGTGCATGTCTTTCCATTAACTTTTCAAACCTCCCAGGGTTCCCTAATTATCATAGTGGTGAATATATATATGATCATCTACCTATATTTTGGGGAAATGAGCATGCAGAGGTCCGACATGTCATCTCTGTCCTTAAAATTATGGTTGACTTCAATGTTTTGTATGAAGATAATGTGATGGAGATGTTTGTTATTACTCTCCGAGTAAATTCTTATCAATGGTATCTCAATGGTATTCAAAATAAAGGTATTATTTCCCTTTCAAGATTCCTCAGAACATTATTGAGGTAGTGGCATATAGAAAAGACTGACGTGGAAGATTTAGACAAGTTCTTGGAAGGGTTCCTATTCACTTCCTTTCCCTAGATAGAATACCATGAGGAATACCCTAAATTACCTCATCTCATCAGGGTAGGAAATGATAGGTATTGGGTGCTACCTCCAAGAGATCACAATGAATAAGAAATCCATTATGATTCCATTGAGTTTTTATCATGAAGAACCATTAATTGAACATATTGTTGAAGACCCTTATCATGTCACATCAACAGAGAATAGTGATGATTAGGAATGCTTTCATGATTATTTTAGTGATAATGATCACATTTGTACTCCAAATCTACCTCAGGATGAAACCATTACATAAGATTATAATGAAACTTATGATGAAAATTGTAATGTCCATGATGGCACTCTTACCTGTTCTCCATATAATGATGATAGTCTGGAAGGTTTACTTTCTTGTGACATTTTTTCAGAAGAATATGGGTATGAAGATGAGGAAAAGTATAGTATAGCCTAGAGCATGATACAAGTGACAAATACTCCCTTATGTCCAACAAAGATGTTGATGAGGATTCTTGGAAATTCATTGAAAATCCAATTTGTGACATTTTTTAGGAGGAAAATAATGAACCAAAAAATTTAGATGGTTTTGTTGATAGTATTGTCTATGACATATCTAATGGAGGGAGTTTCGAGTCTCTTGATGGTTTTTATTGAAAATCCAACCTATGAGACTTTTGAAAATATTTTTTAAAATACCATCTATGATATTTCCAGCGAGGGGAGTGTTTATTCTGAGAATTATGAAAGTTGTAAAGAAGATCAATCAAAATTTTCATATGATCAGTCAGAACATTATTTGAGTATCTTAAATGAGTACTTGGAGAATAAATGTAGTGAAGAGTCAGATTCAGTGCAACCAATTGAATATTTTTTCATCCATCCTCTTCGCATACGAATTTTCCTTATGATTTGGAGAATTTTGGAGCTTACACACATATTTATCAACATATAATCCCTTTGGATGAGTACGATGACCTGCCTCATCATACAGATTTGTACCTTAGTCCTATCGAGTCTTGGATAGAAGAAGTTTGCAATAGGACTTACCAGTTTGGGAAGCAGTTCAATGACCTTTTCCATGATTGTAATTTCTTGTGTAGCCTTCCCATCTTGAAGTTTCATGCAGTTTTTCATTTCTTGAATACTATTTCCTTTCTTTGGTTAATAACCAAAGACCCCAAAAAACCATTAAAATTGATAAAATGATTAGGTGATTACATTGGATTTCTGATTACACCTAACTTTTTTTTCATGTCATTCTTAGAGTAGGAAAATAAGCTCCTGTTGAGGCCTGGAAAATCGCAGGCGGCAACAGTAAAGGATTCTCCCCAATCAACGTTCCCAACTAGCCCGTTGATTGTTTGGTATAGGGAATCCATCCGGTTTGTGGTCCGGCTACCGTAGGTCAAGGTAACAAACAAAGGGTTTACCGCTTGTGGCCTGGTCCACTGAGTTTTTTTATTTTTTCCTTAATTTATGCAATGCGAATGCGTAACTAACAGTGCGGGGTGATACAGATGTAAGGAACTGCACAATGTGCTGCGCAGGTTCTTACCTCTCGTCTTGGGTTCACAAACACCTAAATCACATATGCAGCCATGGAGTAAATCAATTAACTAACTAATTACCTATCTATTTATCTATCTATCCCCGGGGAGCCAACTTGTGATTAATATATGAGTAATGTGGATGTGCACACATGATAAAAGCACTTACAGATAGCTGACATTTACTTTTACAGGCATGAACAATGAGAGATATTTCAACAATTAGATAGCTAATTATTTATGATCAGCACACATTACTCATGGTGGTTATTTCATAAAATAAATCAGAAATCATTTAAACAAAGACATAGGTCGTAAAGTTAGAACGATCTCATGATTCATGGATATAATGCTGAAAAACAAAATAGTTCATCTTCCGACTATCCATGCCAAAACATTTGAAACCCCACCGATCTTATTTCAACAGGAAAACTGTAATTTTTTATTGCGAAAGGAAGTAGTTCTTCTTACAATATTTCATCACTAGTCTTACTGGGGAAAAAGCCCTTTTTCCTTCTACGCTTCCTACTTTTATACAAAAGGTAAAAATGGTTGGGCTGCCCAAAGTGACCTTTGGGATTCCCAACCTTTAGTATTCCCAACACCTCACTTCTCAAAAAGCTTTACAGAATTATTAAATTATTACAAAGTTGACTGGTCCTTTATGAGAAGGGTCCCGCCTGACTATCTAAGAACTTTTTCCACGCTGCTGCTTCAGTTGCAATGCCTTCAAATGCGCATGGCTCTAGGAACTGGATGTTGATTTCAAACTTTTCAACTTGGTTCTTGATGGCCTCTATCCTTGCTGGCCTCAACCGAAGTTGATCTTCTAGAAATTGCATGCTAATAGCTGCGTGTCCTACTAGGTCATCAATGGTTCTAATCTGTTGAGTTCTGGCCTCTGCATTTTGATACCTTTTCTGCAATATTTCCAAAAAGGCCTCATGGTCCAGGAACTCTTCAAGCCTATGCTCAGCCTCTGTTTGACATCGGTTGTACGTATTCAGGAGATTTCTGAAATATTCTAAGCACGCTCCCTGCGTCTTTTTTACAGCCTTCTTGAAGTCCTCTGCAGTACTGATGGCAAACTCTACTAGATTGTGATCTCTCCTGAGGGCTTGATGGTGTTTTGCTGGTATCCCTTCTGGAGTCTAGGCATCATCTTTCGGCCTCGCCATTCTGGCACTTAAAACCTCAAGAACATCCTGAGATCGATCAACGAAGTGTGAGGCAGTTTCCATGGTCTCTTCAAGCCTGCTGTCAATCTGAAGGACTTTGCACCTTTCTTCTTCCAGAGCGGTCTACAGCTGCAGCATTTTAGCCTTCTGAGCCAGGATATATTCTTTAAATGGCTGCATATCAACTTGCTGTTCCTTGGCTTCCTCCAGGTTAGCAGTCAGAGACGCTAGCTTCCCTTTCAGTTCTTGGACCTATGAATCATTGGCCTCGTAGATGATCTTTTGCTGCTCTTCTAGCTCTACCACCTTTGATAGTAACTGCTCCTTCTCCTTCTTCAATCCTTGATCTTCTGCTTGTACTTGTTCCAGGTGTTCCTTTGTAGTCTCCTGGGCCTGTCTTTCTTCATGGAGAACCTACAGTTCAGCTTCAGCAGTCTTCATTTCCCTTTGTAATTGTTCAAACTTGCGCTTTAGTCTATTTCCCTCTTCTCTCTCTCTCTTTAGGGTATCCTTTAGCTGCTCAGAATATTTCTTGTATGACTCTAGTTTAGTCATTACCTTGACTATGTTATCCTCTGAGGCATGTAGTATTGCAGTTCCGGCCCTTATGGTAAGTCTTGGATCCACGTCTATCCCTATCATAACAGCAGTATCTGTTACGATTTTGCCAACCATTCCTTCTGATTCTACCTTTCTTTCTGTCCTCTTCATTATTCTTTTGGTATCCCTATCATAATACACCGTATTGAAATCAGGGATTTCTTTCCCTTTTCCTGAATGAAAGGCCTTAGCTGGAGCATAGGAGTCACAAGGGTGCTGGCAGCAGGTATTTGAAAGGTCTGCACCTCGGGGTTTTCCTCCCCCTGGGTCTGTCCTGCTGGCGTTTCAGAAATTGACTGTTGTGTTAACTTCATTCTTTCAGCCTCCTCCTTTTGGAGCTCTTCATCTAGATTTCTCTTTGCTTCTTCAATTGCCTGTCTAGCTGCCTCCTCTGTTTCTTTGGCTGCCTCTTGTGCTTTTTCAGCTGCTTCTTGGGCAACTTTTCTTTTTTCTTCTTCTCCTTTCTGCAGCCATTCAGCAGCTTTCTGTTCTAGATTCTGCGCCTCTTCTTGTCTCCTCTTGGCCTCTTCTTCAGCTCTAGCCTGCTCAGCTCTGGCTTTCTCATCCCCTTTTCCACCCTTGGTGGGGTTCTTAGGCTTAAACCTCCTTCTCAAAGCTGTCAATTTAGGGGCACTTCAGAAGACAGATTCTTCCTTGTCAAAGTGGTGAGTGTACTCAAAATGTACTTTATGTTCTTTACATTTCTCTGCCATTTTACCATGAGTATCATTCCTTCGAAAGGGCATCTCACCAAAATGGAACTTCCCCAATTCTTCTATGAACTCCGCAGCTTGTTTTACCTTGGCAAATCTGTAGCTACCTAGTTTGAATGGCAGCGGAGGATATGTAGCCTTCTTTTGTTCAAAAAGGTAATTCCCTATTCCATCAATGAATACCTGCCTGACTGCCTCTTTATGAATAATATAATCTGTTGCATATTTGGGCAGCAACAAGGGGCATTTTGTGGCACCAAACATTCTGATGTACATGCCATTCTCAGTCAGGAAATAGTCTGCATGCCCTTCTATTACCTGCATAGCCTCCTCTGACATACAGTCACATTCCTTCTGGAAGATGAGTGTGTAGAGTGGCATAATGAACTGCTTGCAGACCTCCCTGTACTAGCTATGGCACTACTAAGCCCACAATGGTCTATAGGCGGCATACACAGGCATCCTTTCCCTGTCCCAGACACACTTGAGACCAGGGAAAGGCTGGTTGCACAGTATACAATCTACTAATATTGAGCTCATGTAAAATTCAGACTTTTTCTTGGATTCTCCTCCCAAGGCAGCGACCACGCAAGAAGAAAGACTCCTTGATACCAGGCTGGCCCAATTGAAGACTGTTCCTTGGGTTGCCACATGGAACATGATGGGTATCCATTCAAATTTGAAGAGTCTGCCATGAGCTCTCCCAAAGATCCTGTTAAGCATCAGGGCTACAAATTTGTAAGGATCCCTCAAGCTCACTGTATCATACTCACTAGTTTCTCTATACCGATAAAGCTTTATCGGCAAGAGCATCTTCTTCAGGGTTTCCACCAGGTCCATTCTGATGTTAGGTAGCCAGTCATCAGATAGAAAGATTTGAGGTTCTGGCAGATGATAGGCCAATGCCACATATCCTGGGCTAAATGCAGCATAGCCCTGGCCTTCCACATTTCCCATGAGCATGGTGGCTATATTTGTATGGGGAAGAATCCATCTAATCACCTCAGAGCAAGGGAACAGCTCTGGTCTGGTAGCCACCTTCATGATGGCAGATTTTTCTATGTTCGCATAGATGGGTTCTTCTTCGAGACCCATGTCGGGAATCTCCCTGCGGGAAATTAATCTATAAATCTCACCCCATTTGTATTCAGGCTCGACACCAGAGACACATTGGGTGTCTTCATATGTGTATTCGGTCTTTGTGACGACCTCTACATCTGGTTTTTCTTCGACCATAGGGGCTTTCTTCTTCTTCCTTTTGGACATTGTAAGTTCCTCCTGCCATGTATAACATTGTGACATGAGCAATTCGAATTTCAGACATTATCTAGTAGTTTATTCCTTCTCAAGTGTATCATGATAGTAACCAGTTAATGGAACTAAGACATAAACCCTTTGGGCTGAGTAATCAAACTAGTATGCAATACTGTGCAATGTGCTATTATCCTATGTCTAGTATGCTAATGTTCAATGCAATAAATGCATACATTGTTCAGCTGTATAATGCCTTAAGACTAGGGTGCGATATTCTATGACCTGATCTATATGAAGCACACTCACTCCTAAACAATCTACCACTGTTGCATAATACCAAGCTTATCAACCATACTTATATCAGTACTAAATCTACACTATTTTTCAACATGCCACTTTTCTCATGATAACAATACATTGAAACCAACATGTATATCATATGCAAGGTGTGACATTTAGCTATTATTCTATTGCATAACAAAACATAGTGAAGGCTCGTGCTAGTCAACATTTTAACCATAAATCCCAGCAGACCCAAGACCCATGAAGACTCATGCAGCTTACGACGGAATAGTTACATTGACTTGACTATTCATTTTGCGGGGATAATTTTCACTTTCTACACCAGATACTTCCATAAAACACTACCCACACTGCTTTCAATTAACGCATTGTAACGACAAACTCTCCCCTTTAATCAGATAGGGTTTTAGGTGACGGAGCACAAAGGGCTGCGAGGGGTGGTGCAATCGAAACAGGCTATGGCTTGAGCTGTGAAGGAACAACACTGGTGACCATAAAATCCTCTCAAAAACCTAGCACCCCCGAGGAAACTATGGGTCCAACATCAAGCCTCGGCGAGGCCGAGAAGAAACGCGTAGGTGAAATGGCTATGGTGCAAAGGCTGGGTAACGCGCCATGAAAACAACAGTCTACCCAAACCCTTAAATCCATCCTCAGACCTGTCTACCCTCTGCCTATCATGACTGTGCAGGAAGGTTTGGCACAGACTTCGTAACGGCCGTCTGCGCCGAAACCCCTCAAATCCTATGCGCACGAGGCGGTAAGCTAAATAGGGCGACAAGACAGAACTGCTCAGAAGTTTAAACCGACCCCACATGGTCAAACAATAAAAAATATAAGCTTAAGACCTAGCTGGGTGAGTGAAAACGCCAGGAACATCCAAACCACGGGAGAAAACCAATAATATTTTAAGTGTAATGGGAAAATGATAAAAAAGACCTACCTGGTAACCCGACGAATACGGTGAGTCGACGACGGTCGGAATTCTACCTCTGCCACCTAGAAGCTGGTACAACGACAGCGGGGCCTTCTTCTCTCCAGAGAATGACAACTGAGCGCAATAGTTCTCAACGCGACAGTGCTCGGCAGCGAAAAATAACAATATAAAAAACCGAACCATCGTCCCCGTATATATAAACTCTCACACGTGCAAGGATACAAGAAATCAGGCGTCGGAGGGTTTTCACATCGGCAGCCGAGAGTGGTCTTCCCTCCATAATGGCGGAAGGGCACAACATCTACCAAGCTGAGTATGCACGTATGGAGGGCAATAATCGAATGATTAGCCGTCGGACGGATTTTCAATCGGGAGGTGAAAGCTCAGAATCAGCCGCAATGGCGGGATAGAAGATGGCGAAAGCTTCCTCTTTTGTTACCTGTGTCAGATGTCGGGAGGATTTAAAATTGGATGGTGAAAGCTCAAAAGCATCCGCAATGGCGGGATGAAAGCTTGAAAGATCGTCCGATTCCTAATTAGAAAAGTTCCCGCCGTAAATAAAAGATCGGCAGTTGGAAGGTTCTTCAATCGGGGGGGGGGGGGGGGGGGTTTGAAGGGGGGGGGGGGGGGGGCTTGCAAACAGCCGCAACGGTGGAAAACAAAAAAAAAACAACTTTCGATTTCAATAAGGCTTCAAGTACATTCAATAGCAGTAGTCCGGATGGTTTCCAATGGCTCTCCAATGTAGCAAGCAGAGCAATCCAAGCATTAAAAAATTCTGAGAAATCATTGCGTCAAAGCAAGGAAGAAAAACAGGCTGATCCAAAACAAAAGAGGGTCCCCAAAAATTTTCAAAATTTTGGGAAGTTGTTGCAAGTGCAACAATTGGCGACTACCTGGTGAACTCCAGATCTCTGAATTAACCTTTTCCTAGCTCAATACTGTCTAAGTAAAATTGAAATCTTCTAGATGTTTGCATTCCTAAGCCATCCCATATTATGCATTAAATTACTCAGAAGAAGCCCAATCTTTCGGGAGAAGGTAACATCAGCAGTGTTTTCGGTCTGAATAACTCTTTTGAGGCCAAATAAATGAGGTTTATTTTACCTTCCCCTTGGTAGTTATAGCTTAGAAACCAAAGGATTGTAACAGAGGGAAACAGTGTCATCCTTTTGTTCCTCATTCCCATGCCAACCGCACTTTCGTGCCTTTTGAACCTTAGTTCTTTTGATATGAGTCCTCCTTCACGCCTTTCCTTACTGAATTTTCATTCAGGATCCTCTATCCCATAGTGTCCTTTTGTGTGAAAAGTATACTTCATATTTCGGTTCACGAACGGAGAGGATCTCATGGCCATCTAGTACTTTATGCTTTGATATTAAGGCTTTTTCAAGCTCTGCTTTGATATGTCTTGTTTCTTTCAGGAGTCTTGACTCTTAATAGCTTTTAGCCTTTTCTTAATTTATGGCATGGGATCATTTATATATGATATACTGTTTCACTCTGCTTCCTTTCCGAGGGTCTTTTTTTGTCCTTCCCTTGGGTATTTAAGATGTGAAATGGATGGAGCCTCAAAATAGTACCTCAGACCCCTTTCACTTCTGAGTTATTTACAGGGGTTAATTAAGACTTCAATGAATGCGTTGCCATCTAGGAACACTACTACTAGAAGACATTCCATACTTTGGATCACGGTCTTTCGCTCAGGACTTTAGTTAACACAGAACCCTGATGTTTCCATTGCAACCAAAAGTTTGCCTCTTATTCAAAACCGAAAGGAAAACTAGCAAAACTATAAAACAAAATAGAAGAGCACTAAATCAAATGATCAAAAGAAAAGCATCAAAGCCACACACAATTTATTTATGTACCTAGCACCAGAAAAAAAAAAAATATTGCCCACCCCTGAAAATCTTTAATCATAATGAGTTAAAGGACGGGCTGAATCATAGACATGAGATACCTAACCATGGTCTATCTGTGATGTTTTTGAAACTGAACACATGTCTACAATTCTATAATCATCTCTCACAGACTCAGGAAGTTGAAGGAGTTCAGGTTGGGTGTCAATCGTGGAACTGGCCTTTCTTGAAATGTGATGTCTCAGCTTACACTCAGTCAGATAGTTTACGAGGATAGAATCAGCAGACTCATTGCCTTCTCCTAACTTAGTGATAGTATACTTCATGTATGGTTCTCTCAGAATTTTTATTGGATTTAGGGTACCCTTGAGAGGCAACAATAGCTGAGACCAATCTGAGGCAAAATAACCTTTCAACCTGGCAGCCCAATCTCAATTGAGAATGAGCCCATATCCCCTCGGTATGTCAGCCACCATAATATCAATAAATTGACATATCTTGTTGTTTGCAGCCAAACGAATGAGGACATTCTTCATTTCTCCCACCACCTTGACACCTGTGCGATCTAATTGCGTTACTTCACGAGGTGTGGACTCTAGTTGTCCATTAATATTTTTACAAATCTCAAGGGGCATCACATTCACTGCTGCTCCAGAGTCCACCAAGCAGTTATGCACATTATAATTCAACATTTCTAAAGTCAAAAGAAAAGGTGGGGTGTCAACGTTTTCTTTCCAACCTGGTTCTTGGTCTTCTTCCCCTAGTTGGTTTTGAGTAGGTATATCCTTTGCTAGCTCTTGATTTTCATTAAAGTTTTCCCCACTAACACCTGTCTGTTCTTCTACAAGTTTGACAGTCTCAGTGATCGGCTCAGTCCTTTGGGTGAGGGTATCGTTCTTATGCATTTTTCCCTCGTCCAGTTTCTTAACATTCTCTTGCCACTTGTTAATTTTAGAAACCATTGCATTGTCTTGGCCTAGTGCTCTCATGTCCTTTGTAGTTGTAGATGTGCATTCAGATTTAGGAGTGTCATTTTCCATGTCAAAAAGTGAAATACCATTCCATGAGAACATAGTATCATCTTCCGGTTTTCTGACGATCTGTTTCTCCTTTTCCTCCTCACCACTGTCCTTAATCAATTTAGGATCCAACAACTTATTCATCACCAATGTCATTGAATGTAACCATTGAGGACACTTCTTCTCAGAATGAGGTTGTTGGTGAAAGGTACATAAATTATCCCCTCCTACTTCTGTTATGTTTATTGATGCCGAATGGGGAGGAGGGACCTGCGATTGGTTATTACCCTCTTTTTTCAGATAGTGAGGCTTATAGGTTTTCTGAACATCCCTTTCTTTCTCCATGTCCATTATTTGGTTGGACAGTTTTTAAAGCATTTTCATCATTCCTTGGTAATCATGTGATTGATCTTTTCTAGGTTTAGACATCGAAGTAATCTTGTCTTCAACTGGATCAGGATAATCCTCTACACTCTCACTTTCAGCGTCTATCCTTTCAGCATCTATCCTTTCAGCCTCTTCATAGGTCTCTACCAGGGTAGTCTTGACTTTCATCTTGGAAAACATGGCCAGCTCAGGCCCTAGGGCTGATGTGTAATACTCAATCAAAACCTTGTCTAAAGGTCTATCAACTACAGAAAAGTTTTTTAGATACAGTGAAAATCTCTGAGTGAAACTACGCACCTTTTCATTCTTCTCTTTTATTAACCGACCAAGACCTTTCATTATTGAGGCGTGTGTTTTTTGGGTTGTGTATTTACTTCTGAAAACTCTTTCAAAAGTGTCCCAATCAGGAATGGAATTTACAGGCAGACTGAAATACCATGATGCCGCTGCTCCTTTCAGAGTGTGAGGGAACAGCCTACAGACCACATCTTCATGTTCTCCATCCCTTAGCCCTTCTAATGCTAGGTAGAAGCTTTGAAGGTGATCATCTACAGACAACATTCCCTCAGGGTCAAACTTAGGCAGGAGCTTGTCAAAGGCTTGAGGTAGATTATGAAAAGGAGGAGTTAAGTTCAAAGGTGACCTAGCTCTCCATGCTGGAAGAGGGTTGGGTTGATTACCATCCATGAGCAACGGTAAATGAAAGGAAGACTAGGAAAATAGTCCTTGAAGGATAGCACCAGAATCTGCAAATATCTAAGTTAGGTTGAACACTTCAAACATCTGCTGGTAGGATAGTCTCAGGAAAATTAAGTTCCAAGGCCAGCCATTTACTGGCGGCCCTCCTTCTAGCGCCAAAACTCTTGAGGCCTAGAAAATCACAGACGGAAAAAGTAAAGGATTCTCCCCAATCAACGTTCCCAACTAGCCCGTTGATTGTTTAGTATAGGGAATCCATCCGGTTTGTGGTCTGGCTATTGTAGGTCAAGGAAACAAACAAAGGGTTTACCGGTTGCGGCCCGGTCCATCGTGTTTTTGTATTTTTGACTTAATTTATGCAATGCGCATGCGTAACTAACAGTGCGGGGTGATACAGATGTAAGGAACTGCACAATGTGCTGCGCAGGTTCTTACCTCTCATCTTAGGATCACAAACACCTAAATCACATATGCAGCCATGGAGTAAATCAATTAACTAACTAATTACCTATCTATTTATCTATCTATCCCCGGGGAGCCAACTTGTGATTAATATATGAGTAATTTGTATGTGCACACATGATAAAAGCACTTACAGATATCTGACATTTACTTTTACAAGCATGAACAATGAGAGATATTTCAACAATTAGATAGCTAATTATTTATGATCAGCACACATTAATCATGGTGGTTATTTCATAAAATAAATCAAAAATCATTTAAACAAAGACATAGGTCGTAAAGTTAGAACGATCTCACGATTCATGGATATAATGCTGAAAAACAAAATAGTTCATCTTCCGACTATCCATGGCAAAACATTTGAAACCCCACCAATATTCTTTCAACAGGCAAACTGTAATTTTTTATTGCAAAAGGAAGTAGTTCTTCTTACAATATTTCATCACTAGTCTTACTGGGGAAAAAAGCCCCTTTTCCTTCTACGCTTCCTACTTTTATACAAAAGGTAAAAATGGTTGGGCTGCCCAAAGTGACCTTTGGGCTTCCCAACCTTTAGTATTCCCAATGCCTCACTTCTCAAAAAGCTTTACAGAATTATTAAATTATTACAAAGTTGACCAGTCCTTTATGATGAGGGTCCCGCCTGACTATCTAAGAACTTTTTCCACGGTGCTGCTTCAGCTGCAATGCCTTGAAATGCGCATGGCTCCAGGAACTGGATGTTGATTTCATACTTTTCAACTTGGTTCTTGATGGCCTCTATCCTTGTTGGGCTCAACCGAAGTTGATCTTCTAGAAATTGCATGCTAACGGCTGCGTGTCCTACCTCGTTCTTCAGCACTAGGTCATCAATGGTTCTAATCTGTTGAGTTCTGGCATCTGCATCTTGATACCTTTTCTGCAATATTTCCACAAAGGCCTCATGGTCCGGGAAATCTTCAAGCCTATGCTCAGCCTCTGTTTGACATCGGTTGTACGTATTCAGGAGCCTTCTGAAATATTCATAGCACGCTTCCTGCGTCTTTTTTACAGCCTTCTTGAAGTCCTCTATAGTACTGATGTCAAACTCTACTAGATTGTGATCTCTCTTGAGGGCTTGATGGTGTTTTTCTGGTAGCCCTTCTGGAGTCTCGGCATCATCTTCCAGGCTCACCATTCTGGCACTTAAAACCTCAAGAAAATCCTGAGATCGATCAACGAAGTATGAGGAAGTTTCCATGGTCTCTTCTAGCCTTCTGTCAATCTGAAGGACTTTGCACCTTTCTTCTTCCAGAGCAGTCTGCAGCTGCAGCATTTTAGCCTTCTGAGCCAGGATATATTCTTTAAATGGCTATAGATTGACTTGCTGTTCCTTGGTTACCTCCAGGTTAGCAGTCAGAGACTCTAGCTACCCTTTCAGTTCTTGGACCTGTGAATCATTGGCCTCATAGATGATCTTCTGCTCCTCTTCCAGCTCTACCACCTTTGATAGTAACTGCTCCTTCTCCTTCTTCAATCCTTGCTCTTCTGCTTGTACTTGTTCTAGGTGTTCCTATGTAGTCTCCTGGGCCTGTCTTTCTTCATGGAGAACCTGCAGTTCAGCTTCAGCAGTCTTCATTTCCCTTTGTAAGTGTTCAAACTTGCGCTTTAGTCTGTTTCCCTCTTCTCTCTCTCTCTTCAGGGTATTATTCAACTGCTCAAAATATTTCTTGTATGACTCCAGTTTAGTCATTACCTTGTCTATGTTATCCTCTGAGGCATGCAGTATTGCAGTTACGGCCCTTATGGTAAGTCTTGGATCCACGTCTATCCCTATCATAACAGCAGTATCTGTTACCATTTTGCCAACCATTCCTTCTGATTCTACCTTTCTTTCTGTCCTCTTCATTATTCTTTTGGTATCCCTATCATAATACATCGTATTGAAATTAGGGATTTCCTTTCCCTTTTCCTGAATGAAAGGCCTTAGCTGGAGCGTAGGAGTCACAAGGGTGCTGGCAGCAGGTATTTGAAAGGTCTGCACCTCGGGGTTTTCCTTCCCCTAGGTCTATCCTGCTGGCGTTTCAGAAATTGACTGTTGTGTTAACTTCATTCTTTCAGCCTCTTGCTTTTGGAGCTCTTCATCTAGCTTTCTCTTTGCTTCTTCAGATGCCTATCTAGCTTCTTCCTCTGTTTCTTTGGCTGCCTCTTGTGCTTTTTCAGCTGCTTCTTGGGTAGCTTTTATTTTTTCTTCTTCTCCTTTCTGCAGCCATTCAGCAGCTTCATGTTCTAGCTTCTGGGCATCTTCCTGTCTCCTCTTGGCCTCTTCTTCAGCTCTGGCCTGCTTAGCTCTGGCTTGCTCAGCCCCTTTTCCACCCTTGGTGGGGTTCTTAGGATTAAACCTCCTTCTCAGAGCTGTCAAGTTAGGGGCACTTCGGAAGACAGATTCTTCCTTGTCAAAGTGGTGAGTGTACTCAAAATGTACTTTATGTTCTTTACAGTGCTCTGCCATTTTACCATGAGTATCATTCCTTTGAAAAGGCATCTCACCAAAATGGAACTTCCCCAATTCTTCTATGAACTCTGTAGCTTGTTTTACCTTGGCAAATCTGTAGCTACCTAGTTTGAATGGCAGTGGAGGATATGTAGCCTTATTTTGTTCAAAAAGGTAATTCCCTATTCCATCAATGAATACCCACCTGATTGCCTCTTTATGAATAATATAATCTGTTGCATATTTGGGCAGCAACAAGGGGCATTTCGTGCCACCAAACATTCTAATGTACATGCCATTCTCAGTCAGAAAATAGTTTGCATGCCCTTCTATTACCTGCATAGCCTCCTCTGACATACAGTCACATTCCTTCTAGAAGATGAGTGTGTAGAGTGGCATAATGAACTGCTCGCAGACCTCCCTGTAGTGGCTATGGCACTGCTGAGCCCACAATGGTCTATAGGCGGCATACACAGGGATCCTTTCCCTGTCCCAGACACACTTGATACCAAGGAAAGGCTGGTTGCACAGTATACAATCTACTAATATCGAGCTCATGTAAAATTCGGAATTTTTCTTGGATTCTCCTCCCAAGGCAGCGGCCACGCAAGAAGAAAGACTGCTTGATACCAGGCTGTCCCAATTGAAGACTGTCCCTTGGGTTTCCACATGGAACATGATGGGTATCCATTCGAATTTGAAGAGTCTTCCATGAGCTCTCCCAAAGATCCTGTTAAGCATCAGGGCTACAAATCTGTAAAGAGCCCTCAGGCTCGCTGTATCATACTCACTAGTTGCTCTGTACCGATAAAGCTTTCTCGGCAAGAGCATATTCTTCAGGGTTTCCACCAGGTCCATTCTGATGTTAGCCAGCGAGTCATCAGATAGAAATATTTGAGGTTCTGGCAGATGATAGGCCAACACCACATATCCTAGGCTAAATGCAGCATAGCCCTGGCCTTCCACATTTCCCATGAGCATGGTGGCTATATTTTTATGGGGCAGAATCCATCTAATCACCTTAGAGCAAGGGAACAACTCTGGTCTGGTAGCCACCTTCATGATGGCGGATTTTTCTATGTTCGCATAGATGGGTTCTCTTCGAGACCCATGTCGGGAATCTCCCTGAGGGAAATTAATCTATAAATATCACCCCATTTTTTTTTGGGCTCGACACTAGAGACACATTGGGTGTCTTCGTATGTGTATTCGGTCTTTGTGACGACCTCTACATCTGGTTGTTCTTCGACCATAGGGGCTTTCTTCTTCTGCCTTTTGGACATTGTAAGTTCCTCCTGCATGTATAACATTGTGACATGAGCAATTCGAATTTCAGACATTGTGTAGCATTTTATTCCTTCTCAAGTGTATCATGATAGTAACCAGTTAATGGGATTAAGACATAAACCCTTTGGGCTGAGTAATCAAACTAGTATGCAATACTGTGCAATGTGCTATTATCCTATGTCTAGTATGCTAATGTTCAGTGCAATAAATGCATACATTGTTCAGCTGTATAATTCCTTGAGACTAGGGTGCGATATTCTATGACCTGATCTATATGAAGCACACTCAGTCCTGAGCAATCTACCACTGTTGCATAATACCAAGCTTATCAACCATACTTATATCAGTACTAAATCTACACAATTTTGCAACATGCCACTTTTCTCATGATAGCAATACATTGAAACCAACATGTATATCATATGCAAGGTGTGACATTTAGCTATTATTCTATTGCATAACAAAACATAGCGAAGGCTCGTGCTAGTCAACATTTTAACCATAAAGCCTAGCAGACCCAAGACCCATGAAGACTCATGCAGCTTACGGCGGAATAGTTACATTGACTTGACTATTCATTTTGCGGGGATAATTTTCACTTTCTACACCAGATACTTCCATAAAACACTACCCGCACTGCTTTCAATTAACGCATTGAAACGGCAACCTCTCCCCTTTAATCAGATAGGGTTTTAGGTGACAGAGCACAAAGGGCTGCGAGGGATGGTGCAATCGACATAGGCTGTGGCTTGAGCTGTGAAGGAACAAAACTGGCGACCGTAAAATCCTCTCAAAAACCTAGCCCCCCCCCAAGCAAACTATGGGTCCAACATCAAGCCCTCAACTCCTATGCGCGCGAGGCGGTAAGCTAAATAGGGCGACAAGACAGAACTGCTCAGAAGCTTAAAACGCCCCCCACATTGTCAAACGATAAAAAATATAAGCTTAAGACCTATCTGGGTGAGGGAAACCGCCAGGAACATCCAAACCATGGGATAAAACTAATAATAGTTTAAGTGTAACGGGAAAACGATCAAAAAGACCTACCTGGTAACTCGGTGAATACGATCAGTTGACGATAGTCGGAATTCTACCTCTGCCACCTAGAATCTGGTACAGTGATAGTGGGGCCTTCTTCTCTATAAAGAATGAAAACTGAACGCAATAGTGCTCAACGCGACAGTGCTTGGCAGCGAAAAATAACAATATAAAAAACCGAACCATCGTCCCCGTATATATAAACTCTCACATGTGCGAGGAGACAAGAAATCGGGCATCGGAGGGTTTTCACATCGGCAGCCGAGAGTGGTCTTCCCTCCGCAACGACGGAAGGGCACAACATCTACCAAGCTAGGTATGCATGTATGGTGGGCAATAATCGGACGATTGGCCATCGGAAGGATTTCCAATCGGGAGGTGAAAGCTCAGAATCAGCCGCAATGGCAGGATAGAAGATGGCGAAAGCTTCCACTTTTGTTACCTGCGTAAGACGTCGGGAGGATTTAAAATTGGATGGCGAAAGCTCAAAAGCATCCGCAACAGCGGGATGAAAGATCGAAAGATCGTCCGATTCCTAATCATAAAAGCGCCCGCCGTAAATAAAAGATCGGCAGTCGGAAGGTTCTTCAATCGGGTGGGGAAAACTTGAAAACAACCGCAACGACGGAAAACAAAAACAAAACAACTTCCGATTTCAATAAGGCTTCAAGTACGTTCAATAGCAGCAGTCCGGCTGGTTTCCAATGGTTCTCCAAGGTAGCAAGCAGAGCAATCCAAGCATTAAAACATTCTGAGAAATCATTGCGTCAAAGTAGGGAAGAAAAACAGCCTAATCCAAAACAAAGGAGGGTCCCCAAAATTTTTCAGAATTTTGGGAAGTTGTTGCAGGTGCAACAATTGGTGACTACCTGGTGAACTCCAGATCTCTGAATTAACCTTTCCCCAACTCAAGATTGTCTGACTAAAATCAAAATCTTCTAGATGTTTGCATTCCTAAGCCATCCCATATTATGCATTAAATTACTCAAAAGAAGCCCAATATTTTGGGAGAAGGTAACATTAGCATTGTTTTAGGTCTGAATAACTCTTTTGAGGCCAAATAAATGAGGTTTATTTTACCTACCCTTTGGTAGTTACAACTTAGACACCACAGGATTGTAACAGAGGGAAACATTGTCATCCTTTTGTTCCTCATTCCCATGCCAACCGCACTTTCGTGCCTTTTGAACCTTAGTTCTTTTGATATGATTCCTCCTTCAGGCCTTTCCTTACTGAATTTTCATTCAGGATCCTCTATCCCATAGTGTCCTTTTGTGTGAACAGTATACTTCATATTTTGGTTCACGGATGGAGAGGATCTCATGGCCATCTAGTACTTTATGCTTTGATATTAAGGCTTTTTCAAGCTCTGCTTTGATATGTCTTGTTTCTTTCAGGAGTCTTGACTCTTAATAGCTTTTAGCCTTTTCTTAATTTATGGCATGGGATCATTTATATATGATATACTGTTTCACTCTGCTTCCTTTCCGAGGGTCTTTTGTTGTCCCTCCCTTGGGTATTTAAGATGTGAAATGGATGGAGCCTCAAAATAGTACCTCAAACCCCTTTCACTTCTGAGTTATTTACAGGGGTTAATTAAGACTTCAATGAATGTGTTTCCAGCTAGGAACACTACTACTAGAAGACATTCCATACTTTGGAGCGCGGTATTTCGCTCAGTACTTTAGTTAACACAGAACCCTGATGTTTCCATTGCAACCAAAAGTTTGCCTCTTATTCAAAATCGAAAGGAAAACTAGCAAAACTATAAAACAAAATAGAACAGCATTAAATCAAATGATCAAAAGAAAAGCATCAAAGCCACAAACAATTTATTTATGTACAAAGCACCAGAAAAAAAAATATTGCCCACCCCTGAAAATCTTTAATCATAATGAGTTAAAGGATGGGCTGAATCATAGACATGAGATACCTAACCATGGTCTAGCTGTGCTGTTTTTGAAACTGAACACATGTCTACAATTCTATAATCATCTCTCACAACCTGAGGAAGTTGAAGGAGTTCAAGCTAGGTGTCAATAATGGAACTGGCCTTTCTTGAAGTGTGATGTCTCAGCTTACACTCAGTCAGATAGTTTCCCAGGATAGAATCATCAGACTCATTGCCTTCTCCTAACTTAGTGACAGTATACTTCATGTATGGTTCTCTCAGAATTTTTATTGGATTTAGGGTACCCTTGAGAGGCAACAACAGGTGAGACTAATCTGAGGCAAAATAACCTTTCAACCTGGTAGCCCAATCTCGGTTGAGAATGATCCCATATCCCCTCGGTATGTCAGCCACCATAATATCAATAAATTGACATATCTTGTTGTTTGCAGCCAAACGAATGAGGACATTCTTCATTTCTCCCACCACCTTGACACCTATGCGATCTAATTTTGTTACTTCACGAGGTGTGGACTCTAGCTGTCCGTTAATCTTTTTACAAATCTCAAGGGGCATCACATTCACTGCTGCTCCAGAGTCCATCAAGCAATTATGCACATTATAATTCAGCATTTCTAAAGTCAAAAGAAAAGGAGGGGTGTCAAGGTTTTCTTTCCAACCTGGTTCTTGGTCTTCTTCCCCTAGTTGGTTTTGAGTAGGTATATCCTTTGCTATCTCTTGAGTTTCATTAAAGTTTTCCCCACTAACACCTGTTTGTTCTTCTACAAGTTTGACAGTCTCAGTGATCGGCTCAGTCCTTTGGGTGATGGTATCGTTCTTATGCGTTTTTCCCTCGTCCAGTTTCTTAACATTCTCCTGCCACTTGTTAATTTTAGAAACCATTGCATTGTCTTGGCCTAGTGCTCTCATGTCCTTTGTAGTTGTAGATGTGCATTCAGATTTAGGAGTGTCATTTTCCATGTCAAAAAGTGAAATACCATTCCATGAGAACATCGTATCATCCTCCGGTTTTCTCATGATCTGTTTCTCCTTTTCCTCCTCACCACTGTCCTTAATCAATTTAGGATCCAACAACTTATTCATCACCAATGTCATTGAATGTAACCATTGAGGACACTTCTTCTTAGAATGAGGTTGTTGGTGAAAGGTACATAAATTATCCCCTCTTACTTCTGTTATGTTTATTGATGCCGAATGGGGAGGAGGGACCTGCCATTGGTTATTACCCTCTTTTTTGGGATAGTGAGGCTTATAGGTTTTCTGAACATCCCTTTCTTTCTCCATGTCCATTATTCAGTTGGACAGTTTTTTAAGCATTTTCATCATTCCTTGGTAATCATGTGATTGATCTTTTCTAGGTTTAGACATCGAAGTAATCTTGTCTTCAAGTGGATCGGGATAATCCTCTACACTCTCACTTTCAGCCTCTACCCTTTTAGCCTCTTCATAGGTCTCTACCAGGGTAGTCTTGACTTTCATCTTGGCAAACATGGCCAGCTCAGGCCCTAGGGCTGATGTGTAATACTCAATCAAAACCTTGTCTGAAGGTCTATCAACTACAGAATTTTTTTTTAGATACAGTGAAAATCTCTCAGTGAAACTACGCACCTTTTCATTCTTCTCTTTTCTTAACCGACCAAGACCTTTCATTAATGAGGCGTGCATTTTTTGGGTTGTGTATTTACTTCTGAAAACTCTTTCAAAAGTGTCCCAATCAGGAATGGAATTTGCAGGCAGACTGAAATACCAGGATGCCGCTGCTCCTTTCAGAGTGTGAGGGAACAACCTACAGACCACATCTTCATGTTCTCCAACCCTTATCCCTTCTAATGATAGGTAGAAGCTTTGAAGGTAATCATCTACAGAAAACATTCCCTCAGGGTCAAACTTAGGCAGGAGCTTGTCAAAGGCTTGAGGTAGATTATGCAAAGGAGGAGTTAAGTTCAGAGGTAACCTAGCTCTCCATGCTGGTAGAGGGTTGGGTTGATTACCAGCCATGAGCAATGGTAAACGAAAGGAACACTAGGAAAACAGTCCTTCAAGGATAACACCGGAATCTACAAATATCTGAGTTAGGTTGAACGCTTCAAACATCTACTGGTAGGATAGTCTCTGGAAAATTAAGTTCCAAGGCCAGCCATTTACTGGCGGTCCTCCTTCTAGCGCCAAAACTGTTGAGGCCTAGAAAATCGCAGATGGCAACAGTAAAGGATTATCCCCAGTCAATGTTCCCAACTAGCCCGTTGATTGTTTGGTATAGGGAATCCATTCGGTTTGCGGTCCGGCTACCGTAGGTCAAGGAAACAAACAAAGGGTTTACCGGTTGTGGCCTGGTCCACCGAGTTTTTGTATTTTTGACTTAATTTATGCAATGCGCATGCATAACTAACAATGACGGGTGATACAGATGTAAGGAACTGCATAATGTGCTGCGCAGGATCTTACCTCTCATCTTAGGTTCACAAACACCTAAATCACATATGCAGCCATGGAGTAAATCAATTAACTAACTAATTACCTATCTATTTATCTATCTATCCCCGGGCAGCACACTTGTGATTAATATATGAGTAATGTGGATGTGCACACATGATAAAAGCACTTACAGATAGCTAACATTTACTTTTACAGGCATGAACAATGAGAGATATTTCAACAATTAGATAGCTAATTATTTATGATCAGCACACATTACTCATGGTGGTTATTTCATAAAATAAATCAGAAATCATTTAAACAAAGACATAGGTCGTAAAGTTAGAACGATCTCACGATTCATGGATATAATGCTGAAAAACAAAATAGTTCATCTTCCGACTATCCATGGCAAAACATTTGAAACCCCACCGATCTTCTTTCAACATGCAAACTGTAATTTTTTATTGCAAAAGGAAGTAGTTCTTCTTACAATATTTCATCACTAGTCTTACTGGGGAAAAAAGCCCCTTTTCCTTCTACGCTTCCTACTTTTATACAAAAGGTAAAAATGGTTGGGCTGCCCAAAGTGACCTTTGGGCTTCCCAACCTTTAGTATTCCCAATGCCTCACTTCTCAAAATTTTTTACAGAATTATTAAATTATTACAAAGTTGACCGGTCCTTTAAGAGGAGGGTCCCGCCTGACTATCTAAGAACTTTTTCCACGCTGCTGCTTCAGCTGCAATGCCTTCAAATGCGCATGGCTCCAGGAAACGGATGTTGATTTCAAACTTTTCAAGTTGGTTCTTGATGGCCTCTATCCTTGCTGGGCTCAATCGAATTTGATATTCTAGAAATTGCATGCTAACAGCTGTGTGTCCTACCTCGTTCTTCAGCACTAGGTCATCAATGGTTCTAATCTGTTGAGTTCTGGCCTCTGCATCTTGATACCTTTTCTGCAATATTTCCAAAAAAGGCCTCATGGTCTAGAAACTCTTCAAGCCTATGCTTAGCCTCTGTTTGACATCAGTTGTACGTATTCAGGAGCCTTCTGAAATATTCTGAGCACGCTCCCTGCATCTTTTTTACAGCCTTCTTGAATTCCTCTGCGGTACTGATGGCAAACTCTACTAGATTGTGATCTCTCCTCGAGGCTTGATGGTATTTTGCTGGTAGCCCTTCTGGAGTCTTGGCATCATCTTCCGGCCTCACCATTTTGGCACTTAAAACCTCAAGAACATCCTGAGATCGATCAACGAAGTATGAGGCGGTTTCCATGGACTCTTGTAGCCTGCTGTCAATCTGAAGGACTTTGCACCTTTCTTCTTCCAGAGCGGTCTGTAGCTGCAGCATTTTAGCCTTCTGAGCTAGGATATATTCTTTAAATGGCTGAAGATCGACCTGTTGTTCCTTGGCTGCCTCCAGGTTAGCCGTCAGAGACGCTAGCTGCCCTTTCAGTTCTTGGACCTGTGAATCATTGGCCTCATAGATGATCTTTTGCTGCTCTTCCAGCTCTACCACCTTTGACAGTAACTGTTCCTTCTCCTTCTTCAATCCTTTCTCTTCTGCTTGTACTTGTTCCAGGTGTTCCTATGTAGTCTCCTGGGCCTATATTTCTTCATGGAGAACCTGCAGTTCAGCTTCAGCAGTCTTCATTTCCCTTTGTAAGTGTTCAAACTTGCGCTTTAGTCTGTTTCCCTCGTCTCTCTCTCTCTTCAGGGTATTCTTCAGCTGCTCAGAAGATTTCTTGTATGACTCCAGTTTAGTCATTACCTTGTCTATGTTATCCTCTGAGGCATGCAATATTACAGTTCTGTCCCTTATGGTAAGTCTTGGATCCACGTCTGTCCCTATCATAACAGTAGTATCTGTTACCATTTTGCCAACCATTCCTTCTGATTCTACCTTTCTTTCTGTCCTCTTCATTATTCTTTTGGTATCCCTATCATAATACACCGTATTGAAATCAGGGATTTCCTTTCCCTTTTCCTGAATGAAAGGCCTTAGCTGGAGCGTAGGAGTCACAAGGGTGTTGGCAGCATGTATTTGAAAGGTCTGCACCTTGAGGTTTTCCTCCCTCTGGGTCTTTCCTGCTGGCATTTCAGAAATTGACTGTTGTGTTAACTTCATTCTTTCAGCCTCTTTCTTTTGGAGCTCTTCATCTAGCTTTCTCTTTGCATCTTCAGCTACCTGTCTAGCTGCCTCCTCTGTTTCTTTGGCTACCTCTTGTGCTTTTTCAGCTGCTTCTCGGGAAGCTTTTCTTTTTTCTTCTTCTCCTTTCTGTAGCCATTCAGCAGCTTCCTGTTCTAGCTTCTGGGCCTCTTCCTGTCTCCTCTTGGCCTCTTCTTCAGCTCTGTCCTGCTCAGCTCTGGCTTGCTCAGCCCCTTTTCCACCCTTGGTGGGTTTCTTAGGCTTAAACCTCCTTCTCAGAGCTGTCAAGTTAGGGGCACTTCGGAAGACAGATTCTTCCTTGTCAAAGTGGTGAGTGTACTCAAAATGTACTTTATGTTCTTTATAGTGCTCTGCCATTTTACCGTGAGTATCATCCCTTCGAAAAGGCATCTCACCAAAATGGAATTTCCCCAATTCTTCTATGAACTCCATAGCTTGTTTTACCTTGGAAAATCTGTAGCTACCTAGTTTGAATGGCAGTGGAGGATATGTAGCCTTCTTTTGTTCAAAAAGGTAATTCCCTATTCCATCAATGAATGCTTGCCTGACTGCCTCTTTATGAATGATATAATCTATTGCGTATTTGGGCAGCAACAAGGGGCATTTCGTGCCACCAAACATTCTGATGTACATGCCATTCTCAGTCAGGAAATAGTCTGCATGCCCTTCTATTACCTGCATAGCCTCCTCTGACATACAGTCACATTCCTTCCGGAAGATGAGTGTGTAGAGTGGCATAATGAACTACTCGCAGACCTCCCTGTAGTGGCTATAGTATTGCTGAGCTGACAATGGTCTATAGGTGGCATACACAGGCATCCTTTCCCTGTCCCAGACACACTTGAGACCAGGGAAAGGCTGGTTGCACAGTATACAATCTACTAATATCGAACTCATGTAAAATTTGGACTTTTTCTTGGATTCTCCTCCCAAGGCAGCGGCCACGCAAGAAGAAAGACTACTTGATACCAGGCTGGCCCAATTGAAGACTGTCCCTTGGGTTGCCACATGGAACATTATGGGTATCCATTCGAATTTGAAGAGTCTGCCATGAGCTCTCCCAAAGATCCTGTTAAGCATCAGGGCTACAAATCTGTAAGGAGCCCTCGAGCTCGCTATATCATACTCACTAGTTTCTATGTACCGATAAAGCTTTCCCGGCAAGAGGATCTTCTTCAGGGTTTCCACCAGGTCCATTCTGATGTTATCCAGCCAGTCATCATATAGAAAGATTTGAGGTTTTGGCAGATGATAGGCCAACGCCACATATCCTGGGCTAAATCCAGCATAGCCCTGGCCTTCCACATTTCCCATGAGCATGGTGGCTGTATTTGTATGGGGCAGAATCCATCTAATCACCTTAGAGCAAGGGAACAGCTCTGGTCTCGTAGCCACCTTCATGATGGCAGATTTTTCTATGTTCGCATAGATGGGTTCTTCTTCGAGACCCATGTCAGGAATCTCCCTGCGCGAAATTAATCTATAAATCTCACCCTATTTGTATTCGGGCTCAACACCAGAGACACATTGGGTGTCTTCATATGTGTATTCGGTCTTTGTGACGACCTCTACATCTGGTTGTTCTTCGACCATAGGGGCTTTCTTCTTCTGGCTTTTGGACATTGTAAGTTCCTCCTGCCATGTATAACATTGTGACATGAGCAATCCAAATTTCAGACATTGTGTAGCAGTTTATTCCTTCTCAAGTGTATCATGATATTAACCGGTTAATGGAATTAAGGCATAAACCCTTTGGGCTGAGTAATCAAACTAGTATGCAATACTGTGCAATGTGCTATTATCCTATGTCTAGTATGCTAATGTTCAGTGCAATAAATGCATACATTGTTCAGCTCTATAATGCCTTGAGACTAGGGTGCGATATTCTATGACCTAATCTATATGAAGCACACTCAGTCCTGAGCAATCTACCACTGTTGCATAATACCAAGCTTATCAACCATACTTATATCAGTACTAAATCTACACTATTTTTCAACATGCCACTTTTCTCATGATAGCAATACATTGAAACCAACATGTATATCATATGCAAGGTGTGACATTTAGCTATTATTCTATTGCATAACAAAACATAGCGAAGGCTCATGCCAGTCAACATTTTAACCATAAAGCCCAGCAGACCCAAGACCCATGAAGACTCATGCAGCTTACGGCAGAATAGTTACATTGACTTGACTATTCATTTTGCGGGGATAATTTTCACTTTATGCACTAGATACTTCCATAAAACACTACCCGCACTGCTTTCAATTAACGCATTGTAACGGCAACCTCTCCTCTTTAATCAGATAGGGTTTTAGGTTACGGAGCACAAAGTGCTGCGAGGGGTGGTGCAATCGACACAGGCTATGGCTTGAGCTATGAAGGAACAACACTGGCGACCGTAAAATCCTCTCAAAAACCTAACCCCCCCCAGCAAACTATGGGTCCAACATCAAGCCTCGGCGAGGCCGAGCAGAAACGCGTAGGTGAAACGGCTATGGTGCAAAGGCCGGGTAATGCACCACGGAAACAACAGTTGAACAAAACCCTTAAAGCCATCCTTAGACCTGTCTACCCTCTACCTATCATGACTATGTAGGAAGGTTTGGCACAGATGGCGTAACGACCGTCTGCGCCGAAACCCCTCAACTCCTATGCACGCGAGGCGGTAAGCTAAATAGGGCGACAAGACAGAACTGCTCAGAAGTTTAAACCACCCCCCACATGGTCAAACGATAAAAAATATAATATTAAGACCTAGATGGGTGAGGGAAACCTCCAGGAACATCCAAACCACGGGAGAAAACCAATAATATTTTAAGTGTAACCGGAAAATGATCAAAAAGACCTACCTGGTAACCCGGTGAATATGGTGAGTTGACGACGGTTGAAATTCTACCTCTGCCACCTGGAAGCTGGTACAACGACAGTGGGGCCTTCTTCTCTCCAGAGAATGAAAACTCAGTGCAATAGTGCTCAACGCGATAGTGTTCGGCAGCAAAAAATAACAATATAAAAAACCAAACCATTGTCCCCGTATATATAAACTCTCACACGTGCGAGGAGACAAGAAATTGGGCGTCGGAGGGTTTTCACATCGACAGCTGAGAGTGGTCTTTCCTCCACAACGGCGGAAGGGCACAATGTCTACCAAGCCGGGTATGTACATATGGCGGGAAATAATCGGACGATCGGGCATCGAACAGATTTCCAATCGGGAGGTGAAAGCTCAGAATCAGCCGCAACGGCGAGATAGAAGATGGCGAAAGCTTCCGCTTTTGTTACCTGCGTCGGACATCGGGAGGATTTAAAATCAGATGGCAAAAGCTGAAAAGCATCTGCAACGGCGGGATGAAAGATCGAAAGATGATCCGATTCCTAATCAGAAAAGCGCCCACCGTAAATAAAATATCGGCAGTTGGAAGGTTCTTCAATCGGGGGGGAAAACTTGAAAACAGCCGCAACGGTAGAAAACAAAAACAAAACAACTTCCGATTTCAATAAGGCTTCAAGTACGTTCAACAGCAGTAGTCCAACTGGTTTCCAATGGCTCTCCAAGGAAGCAAGCATAGCAACCCAAGCATTACAACATTCTAAGAAATCATTGCGTCAAAGTAGGGAAGAAAAACAAGCTAATCCAAAACAAAGGAGGGTCCCCAAAAATTTTCAGAATTTTGGGAAGTTGTTGCAGGTGCAATAGCTCCTTAAGTGAGCATTTACTTTATGAAGTTATTTTATGTATGTTAGGATTACTGAATCCTCCTTTAACTAGCTTAGTCTATTTGCTATTATTTCCTATCTTAGGAGTTTATTATCACCTTACTGAAGTTTTGGTGCCACTGGTGCCACCGATTCCATTGGTGACACCGGTTCCAATCCCTACAATTTAGGAGGCACTCTAAGTCCCACCAGTAGCCTCCATCAGTTGGTCATGGTTGGTAAGCAGTTATGTCGAGTCAAGCTCCAGTTACAATCAATTATATCAATTTCAGTTATTCTAGCACCAACTTTGCATGATTTAAGGGAGAGTGGTGCTTTTTTCCACCTACCCCAACTGTTAACTAATTGTAGACTGATTTAGACATCAAGAGTTAGAATTGTGATTTCTAAGCAGTTATTTAGACACACTGAGTTAGCTAATCAATCAGGATCTTAGTTGGTAGATTCAAATATTATCCACATGATTGAAATTCTACTTATTGTAAAACCATTGTATTACTGATTAATGAACACAGATTAATGTTGTTATTAACTAATACTTATATGTTTTATCTAAAAAATTTGGCATGATTTTTGTTGTTCAGTGTAGATTTTCCTTGTTAATTCAACTACATAATTTCCCTTCACAATTCATTTCATTTTCTTGTAGATCAATGTTTCAATAATTTAACATGGTATAGGATCCTTTTTCAAGCTACCAACAAGTCTTGTATGATCTCCATTGTACACCAGAAGCAAATGAGTTTCCAAATAAAAACTGGAATCATAGCATTGCTCCCTCTGGATTTTGTCTAGATAAGTCTATGTAGGTGTGACAGACTATGATAAAGTGTAAATGTTGAGGTGGAAAGGCTTGAACTGGCATGATTGTGAATTGAATTGGTTTTACAATCAGTGTACAGAAAGATGGATTATTCATTTCTTGTACCTCGAATCCTTACACCCTTCGATTGCACTGATTGGAGGGAAGATATGCAGGTATCCTCGCGCAATCTTGGCTTGTTTAGGATGAAAATGGGTAGAGAAACTCAGCCCCAAGAGTATGTTGAGAAGAACAAAATTTTTAATTGGATTGATGAGCCCTTTGGATTCATGTGCACACATATCTCCGAGGATATTTTGTTCCACCTTGAGGGACAAAGGACTCTGAAGGAAGCTTGAGAAAATATTCAATATTCTTTGTTTGGATAACAAGATGAGCTTCGAGGGCATATTTTGTAGAATGAGCTCATTTCTCTACATCCCAACAGTTTTGAATATATTCAATGATTCTTTACAGAATACAGGTCATTAGTATTGCAACGCAAACAATGTGGACTAGAGAAGAAATATGAGAAACTTGTGTTTCCAATACTGAGAAAGCTTGGCTCAAAGTACTCAGTCTTTGTCTCTACATTCCATTCTAGAATAAATTCCATCCCTAATTGGAAGATACCTTATCTAGATGATTTTATTGAGTCCTTAATACAAGAGAAATATAAATTGTTTCAAATGGGAGTGATTCGAACCTCCAAGAATCAAACACTCTTAAGGACAAACTCAAACAATGTGCAAGAAAGGGGAAAGAAAAAAGGGAAGGAGACCAAAAACATTGATTCATATCCAAAGGAGAATCATCAATATTCTGATGGAGCCTTAGGTTCCAAGAAAAAAAAATTGAGAAGCCTCTAGATGTCCCTATTGTATGAGAGGATTTCATCTAGAGAGACAGTGCATGAAGAAGACCATCGACCAAATGTCAACACTCCTTGAACAAAAAAATATTGATCTTCCACAAAAAGAAAATAAGTCTGATGCTGGACAACAAACAAAAGATCATGAGAGGTTCCATGTCTTGAAGATAGTCCTCACTCGATCAAAGGATTACTTTATAGATTCTGGAGCATTCAACCACATGGTTTCCACCAAGGAATCCTTCATCACTCTGGATCTTTTAGGAGAACCTAGAATTCATTTGGGTGATAAATCTTAAATCCAAATATAAGGAAGAGGTTATATTAAAATCCAGCATGAAGAGTTCACAGATGTACTCAATGTTCCCTTCCTTGTATAAAATTTTGTATCTATATACTAGGTTACTCACACTGTCTCACCAAAGCAAGTGGTATTTGGACCTGATTTAGTAGAGATCACAAACATCTCAAGTAGGAATATTATAGTGAAAGGTGTTGCGGACCATGCTTCCAAATCATATGCATTCACACACTTCATTCCATACTCTCAGATTCGAGAATAGATATATCCTATGCTCTGAGTGATGCTGCCAAGTACATGCAAGAGCCACATGAGCTGCACTAGAAGGAAACAAAGCATATATTTCACTATGTGCAGGGTACTAGAGATTATGGGATCCATTATACAACTTATGCACAACTAGATCTCATAGGATTCAAAGATTTATACTAGGATGGAGATGGGAATGACAGAAAATATACTTTAGGATTTTTGTTTATGTTGGGATCTGAGCCAATTTGTTGGTCTTGTAAGAAGCAAGAAACACTTACACTCTCTTCAACCGAAGTAGGGTATAGGGGGGATGTAAATCCAATTATTTAGGTAGTTCGGTTGCATGGAACCTTGACAGAATTTGAGATTCACACTTAACCTTCAGTGGACATCTATTGTGACAACGAGAGTACCATAAATATATCCAGTGATCGAATCTAGAAGTAGCGAACAAAGAATATTGAGTTTCACATGCATTATATTCGGGAAATAGTGCATGACAAAACTATCACATTACATTACTACCCTACAGAGGAGCAGATTGCAAATATGTTTACCAAGTCGTTCACATAAAAGATATTTGTCTTTCTCGGATCTTTTCTTGGTGTAAAGTTTTGATTCATTGTTCTTGATTCCTACTTATTTTGAGGGGGGGGGTTCCCATGAGGTTTTACCCATTTCCTTAGTTTATTAAGCAATTTATTTTTTCATTTAGATTGTAAGGTTTAATTTTGGCTTAGTTGTCGGGGCCCAAGTTGTCCAATGTTAGGATTAATGAATCCTCCTTTAACCAAATTAGTCAATTTTCTATTATTTCCTAGATTAGGATTTTATTTATCACCTTACTGATATTTTGGTGCCACTAGTGTTATTGGTGCCACTAGTTCCAATCCATACAATTTAGGAGCCACTCTGATTTCCACCAGCAACCTCCATCATTTGGTCATGGTTGGTAAGCGGTTATGTTGAGTCAAGCTACAATTACAATCGGTTAGATCACTTTCAGTTTGTCTAGTGCCAACTTTGCACTATTTAAGGGAGAGTGGCACCTTTTTCCACCTACCCCAACTGTTAACTGATTCTAGACTGATTTAGACATTAGCAGTTAGACTAGTGAGTTCCATGCAGTGATTTAGATATGGCGAGTTACATAAACAGTTGGATTTAGTTAGTATATTCGAATCTTATCCACATGATTTGAATTATAATTATTGTAACACCATTGTATTACTGATTAATGAACATAGATCAATGTTGTGATTAACTGATCAATAGTTGTCTATTTTATCTGAAAATTGTGGCATGAGTTTTATTGTTCGGTGTAGATTTTCCTTGTTAATTCAACTGCATAATTTCCCTTCACAATTTCTCTGATTTCCCTATAGATAAATGATTCAATATTTAACATTGCACTTTGGAATAAAAATCTCTTTCATTAATTAGCTTTTGTTCCTTTCAATAAATCAACTTATAGTTCATTGTCTCTTTTCATAAAAATTGTGCTACTAAGGTTTTCTTGTCAAGCTAAAATGTTTTTACAGATTATATAAACCAGAGTTGTTGGCATTCTCGTATCCTCACCTTAGCTGAAGACCAGATCGAGCACATGTCCCACAGTTGAAGCCAGATATATCCACTAAGTTTCACTTAGGTGATATTTCAAATGATCCATCAAGGATAAAAAAAAATCAATTATTCTTACTCAGTGCTCAAGACGTTATGTGGTTTCATCATGGGCAGTTGTGGTCACTATTTCGCATGTTCACACCCCTTTGGGGAAATTGTAATAAATGACATAGCATGATGGTTTATTTTTGTAAAAGGATTGGCCTAATGAGGATTTGGTCATCAAACTCATCATCCTTGAGTGTTTTTTCCCTCATCAATTATGTGACACTTTTTTAAGCTACATATAGTTTTTGAGTTTTTCACTCAAAATGCTCCAAAGCCGGGATGGTGAAATTGGTGATTTTGTTTTAAAAGGTTATTAAATCCTAGGGTCAATGTATTATACCATTCTATTTATAGTACTAAAATTTTGTGGACATGCTCTAAGTTTCTCAGGGTCATATGGACCAATTATTCTGGTCATGTAGACCTGTAGAAGGAGCAAGTCGATAAGTTGACTTGAACAAGGACCGACTTAGTCAATCAACTGACTAAGTCGATGGGCCGACTTAGTCGATCAGTTGACTAAGTCGGTCGACCGACTAAACTAGAAGATTAGGTCGGCTACCCAAAATTCATGTCGGTTCACCGAATCGACAGGTAGTTATTTTGTAACTGTTTGTAAATTGTATATATTAGGCTATTGAGCCAAACGAGAACTCATTTCAGTTCTCTGCATTGTATGGACTCATTATAATAATATAATTTATTTAATCCTATCTATTCTTGTCTCTTGTCTATGTTTTATATTTATGTATGTTTTAGTATGTATTATTGGTAACCTTATGTGATCTGTGAGATTACAACATTGGTTCCATTGTCGGTAGTACATGACTGAAATATATGCTCACATATGATACCAAAGCAGGAGATTAAGGACTGGTGGGAACGTAAAATTGCAAACTATTTGCAAAATTACACACGAAGGAATAGATTAACAGTCATTGAAGCAAAAGAAAGATTTTTTACAGAGACGCATGAAAATTTTGTCGAATCAGTGCCCCAACTCTTGAAGCAACTCCTAGACGAGAAAGACAGACGCAACTAAAGAACAATAGTTGCTGGAAAAACTGATCCGAGGAGGCTGAAAAAATTTGTCGGAGTGGTTTGAGAAAATTGCCGACGACTTCTACGAGGAGCAAGCAGTCGAAGACAAAACTTCAGTGGAAACTGTCAAAGAGAAATTTTACACAGATTTCACTGAACAATTTTTGTGTTCCCTACCGACCTTGTTGTTCAAATTCTTGATTGAGAAAGGAGTAGCACATATCATCGAAACTCATCCATCACTTCACAAACAACCAACAAACTCTTATTGGGAGGAGAAGCAGAGGAAGTGGGAGAAATTCATTGCAGAAAGGGAGTGGGAATACTTCCTAAGCAAATAGACCGAAATATCCAGGATTTCTAAAAGCATCAGGTAGGATATAGGGGGGTAGCTGGTCATGTGTCAAAGATAGAGCATAGTGGATCCTAGTCGACTAGAATCAGATAACAGTCACCAGTAATGAGAAGTTGGCCAAAGAGGACCCTAAGAGAATAGTATCCTATGAAATTATGTCGGACATTCATAAAATAGAAAGGGATGAAAGACACCAGAGAAGGGAAGCAAGACATGAAAGAGCCATAGGGCTAGACAGAGGACAAAACCCTAGGGAGAGTGACTAGAAAGAGAATCCGCCAGAGTCGGGTCATGACCAACATGAAGAGGGAATGGAGCAAGAAGCGTCCCCTAAGGAGGAAGAAGTGTGGATAGAGCAGCCAGAAGCTCTCCAATTAAGAGCTCCCAGTGAAGGAACAACCCTTTCCCCATTAAATATGCATACTCAAATATAGACTATTGTCGAAGACGACCTCCGACTACGAGCTGGTGACTTCAGTATATGGAGCTGACTAGGTGACGAAATGAACCCTGGACGGCATATTATTATACGTCAACCGGTGGAAGGGAACTGGGTGACGTTTCAAGTGACAACCTCCCTCCAAAGTATCCACTTGCTCTTACTGTTCATGCCACCTTACCCACCACCGCCAACTTCTAAGAGAAGTGAAAGTGATTCAGACATGGGTCATGGATCGGCTCACATTCCTATTTATGAGGGAGATGAAGACCCCCGATGACATTGGTTCGTCTGTGAGTCGACCTGGGAAGCCAACCAGGTTACAGATGAAGATCGACAAATGACATAGTTCGCAGGAGCCTTAAGGAAAAGGGCATTGACATGGTACATGAACTTTTTAGAAAGACAACCCAGAGCGACAAAAGCTGATATTAAGGAACAATTCTTGTCATTTTTTAAAACTCCAGATGCTAAGCACCTGGCCACGAAGAAACTCAAAACCACTTCACAGAAGCCAGGGGAATCCGTCTGTGACTACAACAAGCGGTGGAAAAATTTACTGAGCCAATTGGATTACGTTATTGATGAAAAGTTACTAATTCAATGGTTTCTTGCAGGACTATTGAAAAAAGTATGTCGACACATTAGTCTGGAGACTTTCAAAACGTATGAGGATGCGCTAACAAAATCCCTTCAGGTTGAAATGGACAAGTATATACTTGCATAACCCATAGACCACAGATTGAAACAACAACTTGAGAATGTACAGAAGTCTATGAAGGAGCTCAGCCTCAAGAATCAAGAGATCTGGTGCACCAAGTGCTCAACAAACGACCACTCGAAAGATAATTTTTGACAAGAATATAGCCGACAAGACGTCCACTTTGTACAGAACAAATCCTTTTGCGACATTTGCTAGGAACACAGAGACCACTCTACAGCAGAATTCCCATTTAACATGAAGAACGACAAGGCTTCCTAGTGTGCCATCTGTGAAACCAAAAGTCACAACACCCCCGACTGTCAGTTAAACCTAAAGAACTGACAGAACTATCACGCGGTATACCAAAAAAATGTAGTGGCACAACATAATGAGCAAAACAATCCACCAAATGATCAGAACAGACAAAGATATGACAGTTGGCGATATGAGCAATGGTGCGATAATCGATGCCAAAGTTATAGAGGAAGAGGTCGATTCCCTAGGAATCACGACATACGACCACGTCGACCCACCCAGTGCTTCATATGTTACAAAGAAGGTCACCGGTATGCAGACTGTCCATACAAGGACAGGACTGATCTCAAATTCTATACCGATTACGGAGTAGGAGATCACTCGCTCGAGGATTGCCCTACTATGTTAGAAAAAATTAATACCAAGAAAAATGTTAATGTCTTGTCTTGTGTGCAAAAACATGATGTAATAACTACTAAAAATATACATATTGTAACTCGACAAGGCACAAAAACAGGACCTGATAACCCCAGAATTAGTAATATTAAAGACACAAATGTTTATCCTGACCCTATGAAGGAAAAACAAACATATCAAGAAGCAACTCACACATTTCAAGACATTGCACGACAAGAACACATCGTTAACAGTTGACACAACATAATAAATTATCTAATCCAACTTGTTCACACAGACAAATCAGTATCGTAGTTCATAGACTTGTTCCATGAAATAAAAGGTACCAACCTTGGAAAACAAACAAAAAACATTGGCAGCTTGAACAAAAAAGACAAAAGTGATGCCGACCCACTTGTCGACCTAGAAATTGAAGGTTACCACGTCCGACAAGTAGTGCTCAACTTCGGGTCACAAGTGAATATCATGACTCGGGATACTTGGGAACAAATGGGCAGACCTCGACTCTACGAGTCAGGCATTTACCTGAAACTCACCGACCAAGGCCTAATTGAACCCATTAGGGTCTGGAAAAATGTCGACACAACCATCAAAGGAATCTCGACCAAGGTTGATTTTGAAATTATTGACCGAAAATAGGGATCTGACTCCTTCCCAACACTAGTCAGTCGACCTTGGGGAAGAAAGATGAAAGCATCCATATCCTTGGACAAGGAACGAATCAAGTTAAAAGGAAATGGTCAAAAGGTCATTGTACCCATTCATCCATCCCAAGGAGAGCCTTGGACGGAACCTATTGATGAATAATTCGATGTCAGACAACTTTACCAGATCCACAACAATATAGACTATACAGAACCAAACATCCATGGAGAACTTAAATTAGGTAACCAAGACTCAATTGGTTATAACTCAGATGCTGAATTGTATGACTGGGAGATTGAGAGTTATGAAACACAAGCAAGAGGGTGCTGGACTATACAAAAAGTACAGAAAAAACCCACCCGACAGTGCTTCATAGTTTCAATTATCCCAAAAAAATTTGAAAAGAAAATAAGGGAACGCCCTACCTTACAACCAACCAACTTAAATACTACACAACTACCAAGGTATAAGGAGAGGGAATCACCAGTCATGCATATTGAACAGTATCTAAAAATATTGGTGAACATGGCTGACTTCAAAGCTTAGTTGAAACATTTACAGGTCAAGTAGCTAGATGGTGGGATACCCATCAGACAAAACTACAGACCTGGACAACTTCTTCGACTTACTTTGTAGAGAGGTTTGGAGGAAAGAAATTAACCCAGCAAGCTTAGATACCTATCTTTACCCAAGGACAAAACCCAGAAGAACATATCAAAACTTGTGAAAAGGAGTGGAGAAGACTTGGATATAAAGATGAGAGAGCTTGGCCACATTTATTCCCCTCAACCCTAGGTGACTTACCTAACAAATGGTATAATATGGAAGGAGCTAGAGGTGAAACCTTCTTTTGGCATGAAATTAGGGAAATTTTTATTAAAGACTTCAATTTCATACCTCAAAATGAAAATCTGGCTGAGACAGCATAACAAATCAAACAGTTTATCCAACCGACCGAAAAACAACCCTCCCAAGACCATCGACAGATCAAGGACTGTAACAATCTACAAATATGGTCAAAACCACAGTCGACTCATTTACAATTAGAAAATGAACACACAGAAGGAAAGAGCTTCAGATGGAAATCCAACCACGTTGAAACAACAAAACCTATCCACTCGATCCTGAAAGTCGTGACAATCGACAAACAAGATATTGACAAAATGACTGCATCCAAATTTCCTGCCACATTCTCACAGTTCAAAGAAGAAATTTGGCTGATTAATGAAGCTAAAGCACCAGATTGGATGGACGCCAAAGTAAAAACTAAAGAGGTCGACATTTCAAATGACGGCCGACCAAAACTAGCAAAAATTGGTGACTACTGGAATGCCCAATAGACCACCGAAATAGTGAACTTACTAAGAGAGTTCCAAGACGTCTTTGCCAGGGACTATAAATACCTAAAAGGTTTAGTCCAAGAAATGGAAGAAATGAAAATTGATACTAAACTTGATGTTCGACTTGTTAAGAAATGACCTTACAAACTAGCTCACAAGTATAAGGAAATAGTTAAAAAGGAAATTGATAACATGTTAGCAGCAGGGATCATTTACCCTATCGACCAGTCGGAATGGGCAAGTCCAATGGTCGTACAGCCCAAGAAACATGACCCGACAAGGTTAAGAATATGCGTCGACTTTAGGGAACTCAACAAAGTAACATTGACAGACCCATTCCCATCCCCTTATGCAGATGAGATCTTGAATGAAGTTGCAGGACATGAATGCTATTCATTTACAGATGGATTCTCAGGTTATAACTAGGTACCAATAGATAAAGAAGATCAAAAGAAGACAACATTTGTGTGTGAATTTGGTTCCTTTGCCTACAAAGTTATGCCTTTTGGTTTAAATAATGCACCTGTAGTGTTTTCTCAAATTTTTGTCAAGACATTCCAAGAATACATATATAAGACCATGGCAGTATACTTTGACGACTGGACAATATACTCCACCTTAAAAGACCACTGCAAATGGCTCAGACTTATGCTGGAGAGATGTCGACAGATTCAACTCTCCCTGAACATTAAGAAATTTATATTTATGACTCCCATAGGGATACTCTTAGGGAATATTGTCTGTAAAGAAGGTATCAAGGTCAACTTTGCAAAAATTAAAATTATCCTCGACTTGAAACCACTAGTAAACCCTAAACAAGTCAGGGTCTTACTTGGCCATACAGGCTATTATAGAAAATTCATAAGACACTATTCAGATATGACCTATCCTCTTGAAGAACTACTAAAGGAAGATCAAGATTTTAAGTGGACAGAGGAATGCCACATCTCTTTCGACAAATTGAAAAGAAAACTAGTCGAAGCCCCCATCCTAAAATTTCCAAACTGGTCAACCAAATTCCATGTGCATATCGATGCATCAGGAATAGCAATATGAGTAATCCTAACTCAACCAAGAGATGATGGGATGGATTACCCTATAGTCTACAACAGTCAAAAATTAAATAAGGTTGAAAGAAACTATTCGACTACAGAGAGAGAAGCCCTAGGCATGGTCTTTTCCCTCCAAAAGTATCGACACTACCTTTTAGCCAACCCCTTCAAATTCTATACCGACCATCAAGCCCTAAAGTACCTTGTCAATAAACCACTCCATCATGGGAGAATTTGTCATTGGTTACTTCTTTTCCAAGAATTTGAGTTCGAAGTTGTTGTCTGACCAGGCAAGCTAAATGTCGGACCTGACCATCTATCCCGCATAGACACAGGAGAGGAACCGACTAGAGTCGACGATGACTTACCGAATGCACATTTATTCTGCATAGAAGCAGTGCCAGAGGAACTAGAAGAAATAGCTCAGTTCTTAGAAATTGGATAGGCACCAGAAGGTATGAATACCAAGAAAAAACAAATCTTAGCTATGAAGGCTGCACCATACAGCCTCATTAATGTATTTTTATACAAAATGGGATTAGATGACATCCTCAGAAGGTGCATACTCAAACATGAACGCGACCAAATCATGTATGAAGCACACTATGGACCTGCAGGAGGACATTTCCAAGCAGACACAGCTGCAAATAAAATCCAACAGTCAGGATTATGGTGGCCAACGCTCCACAGAGATTGCAAAAATTTTGTTAGTCGATGTGACAGATGTTAACGACTTCGAAATGCCCTTGATATCAGTAAACCCCAATCTCACATTCGAAATATGGGCTATAGACTTCATAGGACCATTTCCTATCCCAGCCAAAAGATCAGGTGCAAGATATATTATTACTGTAGTAGAATACGTCACTAAATGGGCAAAAGCTGAACCTGTCGAAACATGTTCGAGTGAGGTAGCCACTTAATTTATCTATGAAAACATCATCAATATATTTGGATGCCCACTAACATTGATTACCGACTAGGGGACACACTTTATCAACAAAAATATCAAAAACTTGACCGACCAATTTCACATTGACCACCGACGGAGTACAGCATATCATCCTCAGTCGAACGAAGCGATTGAAGCTTTCAATAAAACATTGACAAAAGGGTTAACCAAAATATGCAATACTGACAAGGATGACTGGGACAAGAAAATCCCCACAGTCTTATGGGCGTACAGGATGGCCTATAAACGGTCGACCGACCAAACCCCCTTTCAACTAGTCTACGGACAAGAAGCAGTCGTCCACCTACATTTTCGACAGTAGACACCTATTATTGCACAACTACTACATGTCGATGTCAAACATGCAAGAAAGGACCGACTATTTCACCTCAGCAAGCTGAAAGAACATAGACTCATGGCTATGCAACACCAAGAAATTTAGAAGAAACAATAGAAAGCATGGCATGACCACAACATCAAAAACAAAAACCTGTCGGTCGGTGACCTTGCGTTACTCTACAACAGTTGAGTCAAAGGAAAACCTAAGAAACTCCACACATAATGGATGGGACCTTACATTGCCGAAGAGATACATCCCAATGGTTCATTTTGACTAAAAATGATGCAGGGCCTAGTATTTCGAAAGCTCGTTAATGGAGCCTGAGTAAAACATTACAGAAACTGGAAAAAAAAATCATATAACGACCATAACCGGCAACCAAAATCAAATAAAAGCTAAAAATTCTGAAAACAAAATAATACACTAGACACAACAAAACATGATAGGAAATCACTACTTTAACAACCGACATCATGACCATCGACCATTCCTATCGACCATTCTCAGCACCGACACCAGTCGACAACCTCGACAGTCCCATCACGCATTTATGACCTCGAGCACCGAAAGTAATTCACCATTAGTTCACACTCATGTATTACAGCTGGAACATCAAGTCCGCCATTAATACATCTATTACCGCACACAACCACACCATCGTCTATAAATACTGGACCGTCAAAGGTTCATTCACCACACCCTTTATACGCAGATCATTTGCACACTCAGTCGAACAAAAACAAAGAACCCTGTAGTAACCTCGATCAAACCAACACAATGTCCCCCAAACAAACGAGAGCATCGACCAAGGCAAAAGAGATCCAGGCTGCGGATACACCTTTGGTTTGCAGACTAAATAACATCAAAAATGCCAAAGTGCAGGAGGGCCCATGGCAGAAACTATGGGCCGAGATCCAAGAATGGGCCTTTGTCAACAAGAAAATGGCTCAAGCAGCCGAAAAATTCCAACACAGCACCCTCTTTGGATATGCCAATGCACCTCTGATGGTAAGCTTTGGTGGGACAAAAGAAGCTACTGTAAAATTCATTATCAACCGATACCACAACGATCGGTTTTACTTTGATGAGCTGATCGACATTGCCGGGGATGTCATCTCCAAACTCACTGGCTTGTCTAACAAAGGAGACCCTGTACCAATTGGAATCAAGGAAGGACTGGTTAAATAAATTACGGGATCGTCATCCGGAAAAAAAATCCAAAGGGTTGATGATCGGGAAAATCACAACTCGAACGCCACATATTGTGACCAAAATAATCGCAATCACCCTCACATTGGCAGGTCGAGGAAATGACCTTATACTAGAAATACTGGAAGCTATCGACACAATTTCCACCGATGGGTGACTTTACAGATGGGGATATTATGTCACTGACATGATAAAAACCATCTGCGAATGATGCCAAGAGACGATAGGAATCATCAAGTTCCCCTCCCTCATCCTATGGATCGTTATGTACCACATCTGTCAAGAAGGAAGCCCATTCTTCTGGGAACCATCAAGGTTCGACATGTATAGGTTCAAACTATTTTCCTAGAAAGGAACCCTGCATGAACTAGGGCAAGGGAAAGTATTCCTTGAGAACTGGTTCCAACAATTGAAAGTTCGCATGACTAGATGGAGGGTGCCTCAGAACATCTGTTGAAATCTACCAGTGAACTCCCACATACAGTTGGAGCTTGACCATACCTCGGTGTGGTATATGCAGGGCAAGGACCCCAAGGACAAATATCTTGACTACTACCTATCTGTTGACCAAATATTCTAGGAATTGTCTCGACAGGTTAAGACAAAAATACCAGTGCTCGAGGCAGCGAAACATGTCAACTTCTCAATCGAGGAGCCACTCACCGACCAAGAGAAAGAGGAAGACTACAAGCTCAACCTCTACATCAGTACATTTTTGTTGGAGGACATACTAGTCGAGCCCACTGGGTGGGTACAAATAACTATCAAGCCTCCAACCGCAAAGAGAGCCGACCCACAGCCAACGAAACCACAGCCACAACCACAGCAGCAAAAAACTCCTCTGGCTCCAGAAAGTGTCGTCCCAACCGAGGAACCAATGGGTGAAGTTGAGCTCAACAACCCTGAGTATGTTGTGTCAAGAGGCATCATTAAGAAACTGGCCACTGAGATAGCAGCAGCCAGGAAGAAAATCAGAGCGCAAAAAGAACAACAAGGAAGTAAGCACAAGCTTATCATTGCCGAATCATCCAATGATGAAGATGAACTGGTAGCCATGGCCCTCGACATTATAGAGGATTCCACCGCAAATAAAGTGCCGGTTGAAACCCATTTCCAGTGTTTTTTCGAAGCAGGAGCCCCCGAAGGTTGACCAAAGAAGGAAAAAACAACGACGACACCTCAAAACATCGTCGATCTTGTGTCGACCCCTCCACCTCCATCACCGACAGCAGTAGTCGAGGAGAAAGAACCGACACAAAAGTCAGTCAGGCCCCTCGACTTATACAAAAGAGCGATACCGAAGACAGTGAAAGCAAAGTTTGACAAAGATAATGAGCTAAAAGATTTCTTCGAGACGTTGCCTGAGCTGTTTCAGTTGGCCTAGAAAATTTCCACAAAGGCTCCTCTCTATACAAGCAGCAGAACACAACCCACGGTATTTTCACACATCACGTCGACCTTCACACAACAATCCAACCAAGAAGGAGACCTGATTGGACAAGTGCAGTCGACTATTGAACCAATCGACCCCGAACCCCAAGACGACCTACCCACCACTACACCGCTGAAAGAAGACATACCCTCCGACAAAATTCCACACCATACTTCCCCCAAACCCATCACCCCCGACCATTCCCCCAATCCATCACCACTGCCACCACCATCCCCACCACCCCCACCACCCCTTGATTCATAGCCAGACCTATCACAACCAACTACATCCACACAGCCGGAGGTGGTCATACCACCTACCCAGCCAGAAAAACCATCGACTTCCATCCCGAAAACCAAAGGGCCCCCCTCAACTGTTGTAGGTATACAAGAGACAGAGGAAGAAAAGCACAAGAAGAGGAAGGAGCATCATGGAAAGACGCCGAAACTTTGGATTAGTTTGAGGGATGCAAGCTCCTTGAATGACATAGAGGTCAGCCAACTCCTCAAGAATCTAGCCAAGGAATCCAAGACAAGGACTGAGCGAAAAAAATAAAGAACTCACAGACACAAATACAGAACAGGTCAAGTTTCTCGACAAATGCAAGACTTTAGCTCAGTCCATCATACCAGGCCCCATAGAAGTCAAAACAGATAGATTGCTTGAAAGAGCATACCAGCTATTTGAGAGCATGGTGTCAACCATCTAGGAATGCCTCTAGGAAACCGAGGAACAAAAAGAGGAAACTTCTAGACTTCTTTTGGCACAGCACACTGCATTCTCGGAAGCTTACAAAGTGCTGCAAGACCATATGGAGGAGTCTATCATCACCGAAGAAGTCTTAAGAGACTGGCCTAATCACTATGGGCAAGTTTATCAACAGACATGACAGACTCGACAAGGGATCCAGGCTTTGGAGAGCAGGAAGACCACGGAAGCAGCACTTAGACCCATGATCGAAGAACAAATAGTGCTGAAAACCAACAAACTACAGAAATTGCAAAGGGAAGCACATCAGTGGGTGCTACAAGCTCTTCCCAATTTAGAGAAAGTTGACATCATCTTCCCACAGATAAAACGACTCATCAACACTGCAGAAGAGCAGAACCAATTCCTAGGCCCCAACATGGAAAAGATCACTGAAGTCCCCATCTCATAAAAGATATCAGTCCTGTCAAGATTAACCACATTAACCATCGACATCCAGAAATATTTGCAGAACTGGACAAATTTCCAACATCACCTTGCCATCATAGCTCTGGCCATCATTGAGGTCTGTGTATAGAAAAGACCAACCATCCATCTGCACAGTCCGCCACAATAGAATTTTGAAGGACCAAACAACCATATTTTTTGTACCTCCCTGTTTCTTCGGGACGAAGAAACATTTTGTTCGTGGGGGAGATGTAGAAGGAGCAAGTCGATAAGTCGACTTGAACAAGGACCGACTTAGTTGATCAACCGACTAAGTCTATGGGATGACCTAGTCGATCAGTTGACTAAGTCGGTCAACTGACTAAACTAGAAGATTAGGTTGGCTACCTAAAAGTCGTGTCGGTTCACCGAACCGACAATTAGTTATTTTGTAACTGTTTGTAAATTGTATATATTAGACTGTTGAGCCAAACGAGAACTCAGTTCAGTTCTCTGCATTGTATGGACTCATTATAATAATATAATCTATTTAATCCTATCTGTTCTTGTCTCTTGTCTCTGTTTTATATTTATGTATGTTTTAGTATGTATTATTGGTAACCTTATGTGATTTGTGAAATTACAACAAGACCCAACACCACTACTTTTGGGACTATGTTGACCCATCATCATGATTTTGGGATATCTTTCACACTTCATCCCAATAATATTTTCATCAACCTTAGGAGCTCTCTAGGGTCGTCTTCAACATGGTTTATGTCACCCCACCCACATGGTCATGTGGAACCAACACCACTATTTTTAGGAATTTCTTCACACTTATTACTGACATTTCTTAGCAACACCTTTACAACTTTTTTACACTTCTTATTATCATGGTCATGTGATCGATCATAATGGTCAGGTGACCCATCATCATTCTCATGTGACCCAACATCATTTATTTAGGAAATTCTTCACAGTTCTTTAGGACACTTCTCGGACTCCTTTACACTCCACATCATCATGATCATTAGGGGATTATCTAGGGGATTTGTACCATTTATGTATAACTCATATTTTCTTCCCGTGAGGGCCATGCACAAATGCTAATCCATAAGGGGACCACTTTGGACTTATATGCACTTGTCATCAAGGGATTCCTTATGTTCCTCTTTAGGGGATTCAATGATTCATTATACATTCCCAAACAGTATATCTCTAATACAACCACATCATCATTACCACCTTGACACCACATATATTTTCACCCTTTTGATATCAATGACACCTTGTTTGACATCAATGATAACTTATTGCAACAATATCCCCCTTTTTCATTGATGGAAACAACTTCAAATATCCCTCCCCCTTTCATATAAATGAAAAAAGGGGTGAAATAAATTTGTTCGCTTGCTCCCGCAAGGATTATGCTAGATCCCTCTGTCAATATGATTCTCTTCCATGACTTTGTTTTTTTAATCATTTTCTCTCTTGCAGAAGATAACTTTACTTGACTAGGAATGCATTTTGAAAATATGTTTCTTTGTTGAAAATAATCTCCCTATGACTATGCTGACTCCCCCTTACAATTTTCCATTCCGTGAAGCTTTATGAAGTAGCTCCCTCTGTTTTATTTAATAATTTACCAAATCACTGCTTTGCTGACTTTTCATCGAACTTCCTTTTATGTTACTTAGACTCCCCCTTAACAATATCCATAATATGGGGAGCCTTTACTCTAAACTATTTATAACAATAGGTACTACTATGCTATAGGATCATCATCTGTAATGTTGACACCTTTATTTTTGCTTGTTGATATGTCATTATTACTTAACGCTGCAATTGTTGTAGATATGTCCTTTGAGTCTTATGTGTTCACTTGTTCTTCTTTCACATATTCATCATGTAATACCAATTCCTTTCTATCTTTGATCTTAGGTCTTGTTCTACTTTCATTCAATATACTTTGTTAGGATATTTAGACACTTAGGAGTTAGTTAAGATTAAATTGTGTAATATATCCATTAGGTAAAAGTGTGTTTTTTTAGTATGCATTAGTATGCATTTGTAAATATTCTAATCCGACGGTCATGATATGTTCTAGACATAGAGTGATCCGATGGTTCAACTTCTCTTAGATCATACCTACCATTGATCCATGGCTTAACACTCGATTGGTCCATGATCTCTATTTAAAGAGAATGCAGGGTCCTTGGTTAGTTGATTGATTATGAGAAGCTCATGTAATTTTCTTTCTTTTGCATAATAAATTTCTCCAAGTAGCTATTTGGCTGGGGCCATGGACTGTTTCCCTCTTGAGGGTTTTAACCACGTGACAAACATCAGTGTATTGATATGTGATTCATTTGTGTGAAGTGGTTGCTCTAGGTGTTTGGTATTTTGGGAGTACCCTATGTACCCGAACATGGTATCAAAGCATTTATAAAGAGCCGCTTTCAGTTTTGATCAAGATCTAGAACCGGTGTTGCTGAAACTTTGAAAGCATTTCTGGTTCTAGATTTTCTATACATTTGTGTCCTATGGGAGCTATTCCATTGTGTCTGGAGTGTTGTTTCCATTGGGAAATAGTTTTCATTTCATCGAAAATTGTTTACGTTTGTTATAGAACACCCATTTCGGCAAATATGAAGGTATAATTTTACAGTGACGGATTTGTTTTATTTTTTTTTAATCTCCCATATTTTATTAGTTTTATTATTAGATCTTTACTATTTTAGTCTTGGACTGTTGCCTTCCCTGGCTGCGTATGCTCTTTTATGTGCACCTTGCGATCGCAGTGAATCAGAAACAAAAAGAAAAAGTTTTTTTCTTGTCTTCTTAGCTACATATTCTCTTTGTCGTGCACCTTGTGCGATCACGGTGAATAAAAAACAACGAGAAAACTTGAAAACGTAGACTTTCCGGGTAAGATAACCAAGATCTAACCCCATCCCATTGTGTGGAAAAAGTGTTTTTGTTTTTGTTTTTCGTTTTTTTTTTGTGATTTGCAGGAAAAAAAGGCAAGCATGGAGAATGAGAGAGAAGAGTAAAAAAAAAAACCCCCCTTCCTCTTTCCATTTTTTTATGTACCTTTTAAACTTAGCTCACTTGGTCCAAAGTTGCTTTATTCCTTAATAGGTCTTGAGTTCAAGTCTTATTAAGCTACTTTTTAGTCCATGTAGATTCTATTTTCAAGTTACCTTATTGTAAAAGTGCATCTCACTTAAATAAAATAAAATAAAAAGTGAGTCACTTAAGTCTTTAAATTTATTACCGCACTACTTAAAGTAACATTATTGTAAACGTGAACATCACTTATTCTACAAAAGTGATTCACTTAAAAGCAACTTTATTGTAAAGTGATTGTCAAAGGTTGCTCTTGGGAAGAGGGGTGTATTTTTTTTTCCAAGTTAATATTTGCCACATCAGTATTGGGGACATCTTCAACATTTTCTTTGATCAAGCATAACTTCATAATCCAGAATTAGTTTTCATTGTCATTTTTTTTTAAACCGCATATTTTTTCAATCTCTTTGCATCTAGACAGTTATTTTCTATTCTTTTAGTCATTATGTTATAGTATGGATGCCCCTTGTGATATTATACTTACAAGTTCTAACTATTTCTCATGGAAATATCATATGTAGGATGTTCTGCGAAGTAGGGGACTTTTCAGGATTACCTTAGGGAAAGAAACAAAACCCACTGATGATGATAAGAAAATTAAATGGGAAAATAGATGTGATGAAGTTCGTGGATTGATTAGGATGTCAATCTCTACTAATTTGTGATTCCACATATCTGGAATTGATAAACCTGATATAGCTTGGGAAAAGTTGGAATTTGTGTTTGGTAAAGACAATGAAATTCGAGGTCATCAACTTGAGAATGAGTTGATTTCCTTGAATCCAAATGATTTTTCATGCATTCAAGACTATTTATCTAAGTATAAAACTCTTAGACTCCTATGTGTAGAATGCAAGATTAAGAAAGAAGAAAAACAATGTATTTATCATATTCTTTCCAAATTTGGACCTGCATATTCTGTTTTTGTATCTACATTCTACTCCATGAAAGAATCCTTAACTGCAGCTAGTTATCAAGAGCCTAGTCTTGAATCCTTTTTTGATTCCTTAATTAGATAGCAATATAAGCTCATTCATCTTGGAATAATTAACAATGTAGATACATCTAGGAAAGCCTTATTGTCCCAAAAGAAAGAAAAGTCCAAGCCTCCCAAGAAACAAAATTTTCGCAATAATAAGCCAAACAACAAGGGTCCCAAACCCTCTCAGTTAGCTCCTTCTTTAAAAAATGACAAAGGATCCAAGCCAAAAGGAAACAAGACTGAGCATCATTGCAATTTTTATGGGAAAGATAATCATGATGAATCTAAGTGTTTCAAGAAGATGGCAACCTTGGAAGCAACAATGAACAAGCACCACATCAGCCTAGATTCGTCTTCAGAATCTACCTCTCATGGGCATGCACTTTGTGCTTATGGTTACTCTTATAGTACATCTTCTTCTTCTACTTCAATTGAATGGCTCATTGATTCTGGAGCATCTTATCATATGGCTAAGGATCAAGCCATATTTTCTACTATGCATGAATGTAACACCAAACAAATATTTGTTGGTGATGATAGATCTCTAAGTGTTATAGGATATGGAACAGTTCCAGTAGAAAATGGTCATTTCAGTGATGTACTATGTGTTCCAAAAATTTCCTGCAATTTGTTATCAGTCTATCAAATTACTCATTCAGGTGAAGGTAAAACTATGACATTTACACCTCACCAAGTTGTAATCGAGGATTTTAAAAATCCTCAAAATGTCCTTGCTACTGGAACTGTTGATGATATTACCAGGTTGTACAAATTTAACAACTTTGGGTCATCACCTTTTCCTTTAGTTTTTGTTGCTCATAATGATAACTTGAGCAAACTTTGGCATGAGTGATTTGGTCACTTAAATTATCGCTCATTGCAATAACTATGTAAAGACAATATGGTGACTGGTCTTTCGATGGAATCTTGCAAAGATGGTGTATGTTTCGATTCTGTACTCGAAAAACATCATCAGGACAGTTTTGACAAACGTTCCTCTTGCCATGCCTCGGTTCCCTTGGAGCTTGTGCATAGTGACTTGTGTGGCCCTCTTCCATCTGCTTCCTTTTCTGGTTTCAAATATTTATTAACTTTCATTGATGACTACTCCAGACGCACTTGCGTTTGCTTCCTAAAACTTAAGAGTGAAGTATTTAACATGTTCTTGTCCTACAAGGCCCTTGTTGAAAAACAATTTGGTCATCAAATTATTAAGTTAAGATCTGACAATGGAGGAGAATATGTTAACAATAAGTTCACTACTTTTTGCACTGAACAAGGAATCCAACAACAACTTTGTTCCATATACACCACAACAAAATGGTGTAGCTGAACGGAAGAACCGCACTTTAAAAGAAATGGCTAATTGTATGATCTAATATAAGGGACTAAGTCTTCAATATTGGGCTGAGGACATAAATTGTGCAAATTACATAGTTAATCGCACACCCACTAAATTTTTACAAGGTATAACACCAAAAGAAGCATGGAATAAAATTAAACCAGATGTAAGTCACTTTCATTTGTTTGGTTGTGAAGCATGGGCTCACATTCCGGATGAAAACCGGAAAGCATTGAAGCCTAAAAGTGAAAAGTGCATATTTGTTGGATATTCTGAAGATGTAAAAGGTTATAGACTTCTTCAGCCCCATTCACATGATATAATCATTAGAAGAGATGTTAAATTTGATGAAAATATCTTGGCCTGTGAGCTGGATTCGGATATTGTGCCTTCTTCTTCTTCTTCCAACTTCCTTGACAGGTTTCCAATTCCAGTTTCTGATGAAAATCCACCTCCACCTGCTCATGTTCCTCCAATTGCACCAGCACCAATGCTTCCTCGATGGGTCCGTTCAACATGTGAAGCAGCTGGTGATCTTGCTGGTGATCCTAGAGATCAACGTCAAACACATTTTCAGTTTCAGCGAGCCTCTTCTCTTTTGGCTCAAGTTTCCAAGAATCATGATCCAGTAACTTTTGCAGAAGCTTCAAGAAATCTAGATTGGGATGTAGCTATGGATGAAGAATATCATTCCTTAATTGTGAACAATACTTGGGATCTTGTTCCTCTTCCAAAAGGAAGAAAACTTGTCAGATGTAAATGGGTCTACAAAACTAAGTATGCATAAGATGGAAGTGTTGAAAGGCTTAAGGAAAGGTTAGTTTCCAAAGGTTTTTCCCAAGTTGAAGGGATTGACTACAATGAAACTTTTTCTCTTGTCACAAAAATGAATTTCATCCTCCTTGTTCTTTCCCTTACAACCTTACATAACTGGGAAGTCCATCAAATGGATGTCAAGTCTTCCTTTTTACATGGTGATTTACAGGAGGAAATTTACATGGAACAACCTCTTGGATATGTTCAGGATAACTCTAGCCTTGTCTATCTCCTTAAGAAATCCTTATATGGCCTTAAGCAAGCTCCTAGAGCTTGGTATGCCAAAATGGATACCTTTCTCCTTGACACTGGTTTTTCTAGATGCTATTCTAACCCCAATGTCTATACCAATAAAGTAGGAAACCATCTCATCATACTTATTATTTATGTTGATGATCTTATCCTTACTAGTAGTGACCCTAAACTTATAACCCATGTGAAATCTAGTCTTAAGAAAAATTTTGAAATTTCAGACTTAGGACATTTGCATTATTTTGTTGGTCTCCAAGTCTTGCAAACCAAAGAAGTAATATTTCTTTCCTAGTCTAAGTATGCATGTGACCTTCTTCATCACTTTCACATGGAAGATTGTAAATGAGCCCCTTTTCCCTTCCAGTCTGGAGTCAAACATTCTGCCACTTGTACTTCCCTTGAAGTAGATGCCACCTTGTATCATCAACTTGATGGTAGTCTCTTATACTTGACTCATTTCCGTCCTGACCTTTCCTTTGACATTGGTCGTGTTTCCCGTTATATGAAAACACCTCATGAAAGTCACTGGAAAGCAGCAAAAATAATACTTCGATATATTCGAGGTACAATTCAGTTTGGGATTCATTATAGTATATGGGGAAACCTTTGTTGGTTGGTTTCACTGATCCAGATTAGGCCGGCGATCCTGATGATCGAAAGTCTACTGCAGGTTATGTTTTCAGTCTGGGATATGGACCTGACAGTTGGGCTTGTAAGAAACAACAAAATCTTGCTCTTTCTTCAGCAGAAGTAGAATATCGAGCCGTAGTTAATGCCATTCAGGAAGCTTTATGGCTTTGACAGATCCTTTCAGAGTTTGGATTCGAGCAGTAGCAGCCTACTCCACTTTGGTGCGACAATCAAAGTGCCATCATTCTTGCCAAAGATCCAGTTCTATATCAGCACAACAAACACATTGAGCTACACATGCACTTCATCAAAAATCTTGTTCATGATCGTGTTAATGAAGTGCTCTATTGCCCTACAGATGATCAAGTTCCAGACATCTTCATCATGTCTCTTATAGAAGTGAAGTTTTCTAAACTTCGGTCTATTTTAGGAGTTCAGGAATGTGTCCTTAAGGGGGGATAGGCTCTAATGCCTCCTTCCTTCTCCTAATAGTGCCACTTTTGTAAATCCTTCAATCCTATCCCAAGTTGTTCTTAAGGGGGGATGTTAGGATATTTAGACACTTAGGAGTTAGTTAAGATCAACTTGTGTAATATATCCATTAGGTAAAAGTGTGTTTCTTTAGTATGCATTTGTAAATATTCTAATTCGACGGTCATGATATTTTCTAGACATAGAGTGATCTGACGGTTCAACTTCTCTTAGATCATACCTACCATTGATCCATGGCTTAACACCTGATTGGTCCATGATCTTTATTTAAAGAGCATGGAGAGTCCTTGGCTAGTTGATTGATTATGAGAAGCTCATGTAACTTTCTTTCTTTTGCATAATAAATTTCTCCAAGTAGCTATTTGGTTGGGGCCGTGGACTATTTCCCTCTCGAGGGTTTTAACCACATGACAAACATCTTTGTATTGATCTGTGATTCATTTGTGTAAAGTGGTTGCTCTAGGTGTTCGGTCTTTTGGGAGTACCCTGTGTACCCGAACATACTTCCCTTGCGTAATATAAGAGAATTTCTAATTTGGTTTCCTATCTTGAGTTGTGAACTTTCATCGTTTGTATAGAGGACCAATCCACAAGCTTCTTCCCTCTATCCTTCTGGCTTCTTGTTCCAAACTTTCTTATATCTGATATCAATATTCTCTTTTATGGAATAATTTATCATTCTTCTATAGTCATGAGCTCTGTGTCCATAGTTGTTGTGCTTGTAGCATTCAACTTTGTGGTTCATCGTACTTCTACAATCTCTTTCCATGTGTCCATAATTGTGGAAATTGTACCATTTGACATTGTAGTTCATTTGGACACCTCTATTTCTTGCATGAGCCTTATGTTTGTTGAATATTGAAACTTAAAAGGATATTCTAAATGTATTTTACTGATGTAACCCAAGGGAGATGTTATTATTCCTATGGAGAGGTGTTACTATTGTATTTGGTCATCATAGAGTCATGAGGTAAAGCATCCATTGTAAGTTGTGTCATTAGTACCCTAATGAATAATATAAAATAATGTTTTGAGTCTTCCTAGGTGAAGTCAGCCAAGACATTTTAGTGAGGCTGACTTGTTTAGGGTAAAATTCAGTTAGCTCAATGTGTATAAATAGAAGTGATGTGCTTCTCATTTAAACACATAGACACTCACTTATGTAGTGCATAGGAGAGAGAGAGAGAGAGAGAGAGAGAGAGAGAGAGAAAACACCAAGGAGGATAATAATTATTTTGGGGTTATATCTTATACATCTTATACATAGGAAGTTTTGTTGGGTTTTCTTACCCTTGAGTGTTTCCCAGAAAAAATATTGTGTCTATCTTGTGATTGTGTTTCTATTAGTGATTCTAGATATGCTACTATTGTGAATTTTAAATGCACATGAATGATATATATTATAGCATATAAAATATTAACATGGTATTAGAGCTAGCCTAATTAGAACAACTTTCACAAGGTAAAACTCCCTCTCCTTCCTCTCTGGAAGAAACTAGGCTTTCTACAAATCTTGGAGTTTTGAATATCTTCTTGCATAGAACGTTGTGCCTCCCTAGAGTGCATCTATTGAGCCTGGGATCGAAATTTTTGGGTGTTTTAATCCACAGGAAATCCAATCCCTAGTTTGGAAGTGAGCCAAAAATCTGTTTAAAACCAAAACTAGAAATTCTACAATGATGCAACCTCGCAAGTATGATTTGAAGTGTGAAGATTTGGGATCTCCAGAAATCAGTTGGACCAACCAAATTGCCTCAAAAAAACACATATACTAGTAAGGTCAACTTTTCATTTTGAGAATTTTCAATTTTTAGTGACCTACTAGATAGAATGGCCCCAAGAACTAAGCTTGAGGACAAATTAGAAGGAATAGAAAAATTCCTAGCATGGAAGTACAGGATTGGCCTCACTCTTAGAGAGAATGGACTTGAGAAGTACATCAAGGATTACAAAACCAATAGAAGTTGAAGCTAAGGAAAAGCATGAACAAGACCCAGTCAAGGCAATGAGGATCATTGAAGACTCTATTAAGGATCACTTTATCCCTAAATTGTCATCTAAGAAGACACCTAAGAATATGTATGATGCTTTCTCTAGAATGTATGAAGGAAGGAACATCAACATAAATATGAATCTAATATCTCAACTAAGGGGCACTAAGATGAGCAAAGGAGAATCAGCAAGAATAATTCACAAGGGTCTCCCAGTTTAGAGAACAACTAAGTGATATTGGAGACACCCTTGATGAGGATGAACTAGTTATGATTTCCCTCAATGGTCTCACTAGACCTTAGGACTCATTCATACAGACTTTATGTGTGAGAAAAGAAAGTATGAAGTTTGACATAGTATGGGAATACTGGATTCAAGAAGAAGCTAGAGTGTCCAACAGAGAAGTTCTACTCAGAGAACATGATCAGGCTCTAGTCACCCATACTAAATAAAGGAAACAATAAAATTTCAAGAAGAGTAATCATAAACATTCCAAGAAGAAGAACTTTCAAAATAAGAAGAAGGATTACTCAAAGTATCAACGCTACAACCATCATAAGATAGGACACCTAGACAGAGTGTGTACATCACCAAATAAGAACAACAACAAAAAAAGACATCATGCTCATCTAGATGAAGATGAGGATGACGAAGAAAGAGCTTGAAAGAAACTAACAAAAGAAGAAAATGTAGATGAATATGTACTATTATCTACACTCACTGGGTCTATAACACCTGGAGAAGATACATGGCTTATTGATAGTGGTCCCTCAAAGAACATGACATGGAAGAAGCAAACTCTGTCAAGACTTGAAGAAAAGAACACTCCCCAGAAGGTATCAATGGGAGATGACTATGAATATCCCATCAAAGGTATTGGTAAATCAAGATACAAGATTGAATCTAGGACTTCCATGTATTAATCTTGCTGATACCATATTAATCTTGCACATTGATCTAGGAACAAATAATCAATCTCATCAAGAAATAATCAACAAATAACTCAGAAATGGTGTTAATCGGAACCAGAATGGTTTTTTCTCTGTATATTCAATAAACAATGAATAGTTACAATAACAATGTCAAGCAATAGCTTGAATCAATGAGGAATTCGAATACCTAAGGAGGTCATTCAAATTCAATGATTGAGTCTATATTAACTGACTGTAGGCCATTGGTTCACACTCTGTTAACCACTTGACCAAAACCCTAATTGACTCACCAAACCCTAACTAAAGTTAGAGTGCAATAAATGACTGAATCTGAACTGAAAGAGATCAAACACATGTCATAACAAGCCAACCATCAAGTGCTAGTGCTTCAATGAATTCAATGAACCCCGACGAGGTTAACTGAAGCTGAACTGATCATCAGAAGTTGGTGGAGGTGCCCCTGTTGACTCCAAATCATTAAATAATAATAAATAATCATTAAATAATATATTTAATGAGAGGAGGCACCTTAACTGACTGGTTGAAGTGATTGTAACCACCAGTTAGCAATTAGGTGCATTAATATCACTTAGATCACCCCCGGAGTGCTCCAGTTAGCCTCCTTGACTGTAGGAGAAGGCTAAGTTAGCCACCTTGACTATAGGTAGGCATGGTTGTGACTGGATGTTGTCAATTAATGCTCCAATGATGTCAATTAATGTCAATTATACTTAGGATAGTGGTTTGACTAGGCCAATTTGACCAAAAAGAGTGTGTATGGTGGTAAATGTCTCCCACACCCCCCCTTAAGCTATACTCAGGAAGAGTTAGAAAACATAAATGCATAAAAATGCTAGGCCCCCATCAACTAAGGCCATAGGTCACCCTGTACAATAAAGTAATTGGTTAATATAACCAAGGATATGGGGAAAACCTCATGGGAAAAATAGCCCCCCTCGATCTAAGCAGTAAATAAAGAATTGGTTCTTCTATGCAGCAACATCTTCAGACTGTGCATGTGAACCTCTGAATCCAAACTAAATGAATATGTCTGGAAGAATCTTCCATTTTGGAAGAAGAACAATGCACTCAACTGAATCAGAAATATAAATAGCAGCACGGTGAAAAATGGACCTGTAGTGATAATTTATCCTCACTACATGGGTAAAAATGGCTCCCTTGTGCCTATAGGGCACAAGGGTAGGTTTCTACCCTTAAAAAATAGTAAAAAACGGAATGTAAAATGGTAAAAACAAAGCTGCGAATTGAAACTAAGCTAAGCTACACAAGAACAAGTAAATGGCATCTATTCCAAACTACATCTAAGAGTAAATGACAGAAAAAATAAAAGAGAAGCAATGATGGAGCATTGTTGAACCCCTTTGCACACAGTGGGTTAGGGTTCCGCATCCAAAACCTGCAAAAATAAACCTATACTACTATGAAGACAACCTACAAAAGATGTTAATGGCAAACCTGCAACTAGAAATCTTGGTTAGAGAATAAAACAAGTAAATAAACATGCATAAACAAAATCTATACCTCACTTGGGTGGAAATGGGCCACCATGCCCTAGCTCATGGGAGCACCTCTCTCTTAGTTGGGGAGCAATGGCTTGGAGAAATGGAGATGGAGGAGAGGGAGAGTGGGTGGTTTGAGAGCAAGAGGTCTCAAAGCATCCATGGGCAGCATAACAATATGCAAATGAGGAGTCTTTTGAGAGTGACCCCCCACCCTCCTTATATAGTTTTTCCAAGGGGTTTTAGGGTTTTAAGCCCTTGGTCAAGGCTTTAGCCCCTTCCACCCTAACTTTAGTCCCTTTCAGGGTTTTAGCCCCTTTTTTAGGGCTTTAGCTCCTAGGGGTCTATTTTGGGCTCTTTTGGAGGTGTGGGGGTCAAATGGAAGGTCATGGAAGGTCTTATGGAGTGAAATGAGTGTTTTGGGATGGTGTCCTTGGGTGGTGTAGGCCATTGAGAGTTGTTTGGGGGATTTTTGGGTTAACATATTTCCCCCTGATGTGTAAGGGTAGGAGCTCAATGTATGGCTGACGGACATCATAGGATTTGCTGTCAAGAGGTGGTGCTTTTGGGGCTCGGGCATGGTGGCTTTTCATTTTGTATTAATTTGGTTCCCATCAATGGGTGAGATACAATAAATGTGTGACATGTATATGGACGAGGTGGGCATTCCCATGCTCATGACAATGTCAAAAGAATCATTTGATCTATGCTCTAAAATACAAGAGACGATCATATACAATTGATGTTACAATAATGGTTGCCTCTCATGTGAGGCTGAGTACAATACCGATCTGGTACATTGGACCCATGGCATTCTGATGGAATGCTATATCTTCATGACTGACGGTCTGCTAGATCTGGAACGGTACATAGCTGTATTGAATCGTTGATTAAGAGTCAGAGTCTATGTGGTACAAGTATGCTACATCAATCATAAAGGTATATCGAAGCACTACTGGGGCTTCTGAACACTGTCTCCAATGCAACCCAAAAATCACAAGGGATGTAACCTATTTAGGTCCCTCGAGTGGACTCACCAATGTGCTAGAGTCGGGTGACATCTGGGGTCTTCGACCAGGCACTATGTGGAACAAACCCTGTATGAATCTCAATGGTGCGATGATGGAGTTGAAGTCGAGCACGTGAGAAACAACCATCCGAAGAGGCACTAAGGACTCCTTTCAAGTGGTCCAAAAAACTCATCAATGATGTTAATGAAACCAAGCTACAGGGACCTCTGGGTCTACCCTCTAGAATATGTTTGTTGGCATCGACAGAGGGAGACCTGCCCCTAGCCAAGGCAATGATGTTTCCTTGACCGAGGACATGATGGATAACCGAAAGGTGTGAAGCAATCTGCAGACTGACTCACTAACTTGGGGGGGAGGGGAGGGAAGGGAAAAAATGAACAGGGGCAGGGGGGGAGTGGGAGACTTAAACTTCCTTTGTTCAGAGTGTGATGGTAGGGCGGACTAGGCAGAAAATGAAACTTCACTCATGGGAATGGGATCATAGCTGTAATACCGGGAATGTCACTACAAATGGGAAATACTTGGAGGCGAAGGACACTTTTCAAATGGGATCCAAGGAAAACACATTGCAGAGTACTCTGAACAAAGGCAACCCAATGTGGGGATGCTGCCAAAATATTTTCTATGGGGTGGTGTCCAGGGGCACCATTGTGGTACGATCTCGTGGATTTTTGGCGAGCCTGAGAAGGTAAGTGCTCAATGGTGCTTTCAATTTTTGAGAGTCTGAAAGCACAAAGAAGACTCCAGTGGGGGCTCTTTTTCGTTGGTAGTCTCTTGTGCCCGAAAAAGGATAAAAGTATACATAGGAGAGCTCACCCATCCTAGATGGGATGAGATACTTCTTTACTGTTGGTAGTCCAATCAAGTCGAAGGTTAAACCTATACTGACTGAACGGTCATTCAAATACTTTTACGAGCATGAACGAAGCCAAGTTTGCTCAGCAATATTTTCTTGCTGAAATGGTTGGAAAAGAGCTTAACGACAATAGGTGGTGAGCTTTTTCGTCAAGTGTGGCCCCTTTGACCGAGAAAGCACAAAAGTATGTAGAGGGGAACCGTCTTGGCTTGAGTGTGCTAAGGAGGTCCTTTTCATTAAATGGTCTACATGGTCCGCAAAAGGAGGTAAATGGGATGATGTAGACGCCCTTTCCTATACTTTAGCGAGCCGGAAAGGAATCAGTTGCACTCAGCGATCTTTTCATTGTTTTAAGGAGTCAGAAAAGAGCTTAAACGAAAATCCAATGTGGTCAACTGACTGCGGTGGCACGAGTGGTGCCCCATGTAGGGACGGTGGACAAAGGTCCAAAAGTCATCCACGTAGTATGGACAAAGCAGAAGGCTCTCAAACATACCAATACATGCGTGGGACAGATCACAGCAGAGGCCTATGAGACGGTGTGGTAGAGGCATGCAAACCAAGGTTCCTCTCGGACAGAGGTCAGGAGAGCATGTGTGTGTGTTAGTGTTGACGAACTTGACCACATGCGATGTAAGTACAAGTCCGGAGGCATTTATATGCCAAATATGTGCAAGAAAAGAAAACATTTTGTGGATAGTGGTCCAGAGGTCCGTGTAAGGTGTGGTAAAAATCAAAGACAATCTATGTGTTAAAAATACAAAATAAAAGCTAAAATTACATTTCTTAATGGGCAGTGGCCCAAGGACACTTCTATGTGAAATATATGGAAGAAAAACAAAAGATTTTTGTGGACGATGGTCTATATGTCTGCATAAGGTACGGTGAAAAAGACAATTATAACTAAAAAAAAGTAAAATATGGTACAATCCTTAATGGGTGGTGTCCCGACAGCTTGTATGAGTAGTGGTCAGGCAGTGTGATGCAAGTACTGGTCCATAGACACTCACATCATCATGTCATGGCTTGTGAATTGAGGTGACTTCTGGGAAATGGCTCCGAAATTGACTGTTTAAACATGAGATGATGGTCTCATAACTAGATGAAAATTTGATCCCAGAGGTGTGAGAGGTGTCTCGAACAGGTTCCGGGTGACTTTTGACTAGCAGCTGATGGTGCTACACTTGACTTGTGCTAAAAAACGTTGGAAAACAAGAAAGGGAAAAAATTATGCTATAAGGGACTCATCAGGTATAGAATCTCTTACAATGGAGCCCGTTGTGTGGCTTCTTCAAGAGTCGGTCATCTGAGTCAGTGAAGAGGTGTGCCCCCTTGCCAAGACGAAGGTCATTGGTAAGGCAGGGTGATCGAATCTGGTATTTTATGGGAAGAAGTGATTTCACACTTTGGTTTAAATGGAATGGGGTAAAACCGAAGGCGGTCTTACATATATCTCCATCATCGCGTAAGTGGTGTTGGGATAGATCAGGTGGATCTTCCACAGTCGACGAGGTGAAATGGAAGCTGGTGCTAGATATCATGAAAGTGGTATTGGTTGTGGCTTTTGTGGGGTTGCCCCCAGTCTCTGTTGGAGGAAGAGGGGCAGGCTTGGAGACAAGAGGAGTCTCTGATGGACCTAGAGGTAGGTGCAACATCATCTCAATTGGATGGACATGAGTCAACACATCCTGGGGCCTCAGAGGTATAGTAGGTGGTTCAAGGTACCACAGAGGATCTCCTAGTGTGAAATCCTGTAGACGAAGGGTTTCCAAGGTAGACTTACTGACGATCCTAGATGGTAGGAAAAAGAAAAGGAAAAGAAAAAGAAAAAGGATCATGTTGATCGGGAATGAACCCCATTGTTTCCCTAGTAACTGAGGTTGAGGTTGTGGCTGCGGAAACAACGAAAGAGATAGGTCTGATGGACCGTCAATGATGGTGGAGACAAGCAGGTCAGTTGAACTAGACATCATGTAAATGGACACTGTGTCTGACGAAGGAGGTGGTGGGTGAACTTCTTCGATCAAGGTGATCTCAGACTCAAGGGAATGGTGACAGAAGTCAGCGAGAGCCATTTGAAATTCGGGTAGGTCTTGGAAATGGTGGGAGTAATGTCCATACAAGCCGCAAATGGCACAAGCATGGTTTGTCCTTAATTCCTTGTTCTTTACTACCGGTGTGGTTGGGATTTCAACCAAGGGGATGTTTTCATTCATATCCATGGCATCCAAATGCACACGGATCACTGGTATTTTAGGGGAATCCTGAGTTGGGTGGCCCTGTTGTTCACAGACGGCACAAGGTGGTACTGGCCATAGTTCTGCACTGGATTTGGCGTTCTTTTCCCTCACCCTTTTGGGTTTGGGTGGTGCAGATGCAGGTGCGGTAGTTGGCATATGCGAAACGGGTGGGGGGTGAGACTCAACCACAATAGGTTGCACCAGAGTTAACACAACCTGGGGCATGGATGGTTGAGCTGGTGGATCAAGATACCACACCAGGATCCCTAATGTAAGGTTGGGTAGGCTTAAGGTGGTCATGATTGGTTTGCTCATGACACCAGGTGGGGGAAAGAGGAAGGGAATTGTATGGACCGGAGATGAGCCCAGATAACTCCCAGTTGGTTTCATGTGGGGGTGAGGTTGTGGCTGTGGCTACGCGTAATGCTGCTGCTGCGGGTGATGTTTCAGCTATTGCTGGCATTGCGACTGCGGACGATGTTGTGGTTGTGGATGCGGTTGTTGTTTGGGTGCAGTGGTGCTTGATGAGACCATGCAGAAGTCCGTAGTTTGCTTTTGTGGTAGTGGTGGTGACACCAACGGGAAAGGAGCTATCATGGTGGGATCGGTAAACAACCTAGGGCCCACATTCAACAGTGGGGAGGCTGGTTTGTTTTCAACCAGAGTGTTGGTTGTAGGGATGACGTTAGCATGTGTGGTCACCCCTTGCGGCTCGGTGGTGGTGATGGTAGGGATAATGTTGGCAGGCGCTATTAACCCTTGTGGATCATGGTAGGTGAGCTAGTCAGTCATCACAATATTCCTGTCGTGGGGGAACATCATGAGGTAGAAGATAGTTGACACAATTGCTTGCATGGCGTACATGTAACTCCTCCCAAGGAGGAGGTTGTAATCCAATTGAGCGTTCATGATATTAATGTCAATCATGACTATATTCTCAGCTAACGTGATGGGGACATGAGGGAGGATTCCTTGGGATTTAGTGGGGTGTCCATCATAAGCCCATAGAGTCATGGAATATGGTTGTAGAATAGGTGATCCAAGCTTCTGCCAAACCAAGGTAGACATAACGCACATGGATTCACCCTCATCCACTATGCATCGGTGCACAACCAAGTTCCGAATGGACACCGAGATTTGGAAGGCGATAGTGGAGGGAATGTGGCTCTCCATTTTCTATGTCAAAAGTGATCAGCTTGGAATCAGAGGGGTCTACCACCCCTAGAGCGGCTAGTAAGGATTTTCATTGCGTTGGGCACATTTTAAGTACCTCAAGAGCGGACATAGTGGTTGGTGTTTGGGCCAAATCATCCACAATGCTGTAGCTAACTGCAGCTCTAGCTGTGGCGTTATTGGCAATTCTACATATGGGGGGGAATGGGAATGGGGGTAACTGGAGAGGTAAGTTGGTTGTCTTAGACGTAGATGCTGCTGACGAGTCAACAGGTTTGGTAGTGGTACCGTACTGGTTTCATCTAGTTTGTAAGTTGACCTCTTCAGTGGTCATGGTCATCAGGTGGTGGACACTTGTTTCAGACATGGGTGGTGCCCTCGGATCATTGGGAGTGGCTTGGGGAGGGGTAGCAGTTGCCACCAATCCTTGGACTGGTAGTGGGTTTTGAAGAACCCTGGGAGGAGGTCCTTGTGGTGCCGGGTTAGGTTGGGCTTGAGTGGGGGCATTGGCGGCCTGTTGGGCCTCATTTTGAATGGTCGGCTTAGCACAATCCATGAGGGGGCACTCGAATGTATAGTGCCCATAGACCTCACAGAATGTGCATGGTTGGTTTGTGAACAATGGGGCATTGAGTCTTGGTGCATTTGGTTGCGGGAGGTTCTAGGATAGCTGGTTTGCTGCAGCATTGTTGGGGGGATTCTGTTGTTGACCGCCTCCCTGTGGTTGGTTATTTCCCTAATTGTGGGGCTAGTTATTTCTAGCTTGCCCTTGTTGATTTTTGGGGGCAGGCTGGTTGGGACGGTTTTGCTGTGCAAATACTTGACCCAACAGGGTAGGTGGAGCAGGTGGAGTGGGGGCGGCGGCTTGGACTTGTTGCACTGGTGGTGCATAGTAGATTTGTCGGGGTGGTGGTGCCATGAATGTGGGAATTTTCCCCACATACTGCTGTGCTGGCCAAGCCATAGCTTGAGCCTGCTACGGTGGTGCAGTTTGTCCATAAGAGGTTGTTGCCCTGAACTGAGACATCATTCTAGCATGGTCCGGAGTTTGGTTTTCATAAGCAACATTAGCCATGTTGCTTGGTTGTGGTGCAATGGCACGTGGTGTCGGTCGAGGCGGTGGTTTTTGAGAGATTGATCGTATAATGCCATCCGCTGGGTGGGATGCCCCCAGTGTGTCATGGTAAGAGGTACTTGGACGGGGAGCATCTAGGATGACGGTATACAAGTATCCCGACTAGGCGTAGATGAGGTCAAATTGTTGGGCCTTTAGTATGGCCTCTTCTTTAGATTGGGGACGTTCAGATGAGACGTCCTTTGCAATGGGTGGGAGCAAAGTCTTAAGGAACCAATCTAAGAAGCTCCTGTCATCAAGTTGGATCTTACACAAGCTGCGGCACTGCCACCACTCACGGATATGGTCAGTGATGTGGGTGGCAGTGTTTTGGCGACAGTATAATAGGATCTCCACCCCTTCATCATATCTGATAGGGATTTGGAAATACTGCAAGAACATGAAGGCTAAGGAGTTAAATTTGGGGTACTTGGCTTGTGGCAGCTCAATGTATCATTTGGCTGCAGCACCTGTGAGGGTGCGTTGGAACAACCTCAGCCTGATGGATTCTTCTATGATGCTATTAGATGAGCAACATAGATGGAAGGTCATTATATGATTTTGGGGACATTCCCCGGCTTTGCCTTCAAAATTTGGGATGTCTGAAGGCAGCTTAGTTGGCATGGGTGGCCAAAAATATTGTTGATGGATGGGGTCACTTGTCAATCTATCCAGGTCAGGAAAGTTCAAATGAGCCATGAATGGAATATTTGACCCCAAGTTGATGTGGGATGGGGCTGCAATGGGAGTGGGGTTTGCAGGTGAATAATGCATCTGCATGGCTGGGAGTGCTTGTGGTTGTACCATGGTGTATGGGCCACAGCCCCCAAATGTTGTGGGAGGGATGGTATGGGTGGCAAGGGCATTTCCTCCCTGCATGGAGGTAGGGACAATGTGCGTGGTTGGTGCACTGCCCCCCTGTGTGGAGGGGCCACTGCCCCCATGTGTCGCCACTAGGCCAACATGGCTAGTCACTATGGGTGGTGGTAATTGGCTAATGACAGTCTGCATGACTATTCTTGGACCACTTGCCACATTGTGGGTGACTATTTGTGATGTGGACATGGGTCCACTTGCTAAGGTTAGACCGAAAAATGGATCCGAGTTTGCAGTAGCCATGGGGCTAGATGGTGCGGTGTGGAGGTATGGTTCAAAATGATATGGGTCTGAATCAGAATCAGAGGCTATGTGGCCCTCTGATGGTGTGGGAGATCACTGAGAACGGCTACGACGGTGCCGACTGAGTGTTCCAAATGGCGGCGGTTCGCCTCTTAGGCATGAGGAAGATCGTGGAGGATCAATTGTGTAGGTTTGTGTGAATGAAACTCGTGGGTATGAAATTTGGACCCCGGTTTCAATGGCTTCATAATGGTTGAAGGTGGTCTCTTGGCCACCAAGACTGCTAGAAGACAGCGCTTGTCTTGTTCCTCACGGGTAACTCTACTCAATCGGAAGGGGCCATTGCCCGTTTCGCTTGGCAATTCCTCTCAGCGGCCAGCTACTTTGGGGTTCCTGTGATACTCCTCACAATGAGTTTTTGGGAAAATCCCAAGTACTTCCCATAGCTGTGGCAGTCAGGGACTTATGTCCTCAAAGACTGCAGAGTTGATTGAACTTTGTGTAAATTTGGTAACTTTTAAGGCTCACTCAGCATCATGAACTGAGTTGGGTTAATTATGTGGTATGGTGTGTTGGTTTGCTTGCTTGTTCTGGTATTTGATTTGTAATATGGTTTATGAATTCATGGTAGATTTCACATCATGGTTTTTAATGCAAATGTAAACATAAACTTGTAAGCAAATATTGTGATTAACCCTAAATTGTTGGCCTAACTAAGTGTCTACCTCTCAGTGGTACTCTTCTTCAACCAAGAGAAGGTGCTAGGCTCTCAACACAATGGGACTAAGCCCATCTTTAGATCCTCAGGTAACCTCCCAAGTGCTATGTTGGTCAAGCAGGGAGTATGCTTAGCGCCATGAGAAGGCCTCCTTATCTACCTGCCATACCTTCGAGGTCACCTGGTTTTAATGGTTTAGGAAAAATGTCATGGAGTGCCTAGATCTATATGAGCTGTCCCTTCGGCGTATCCTAGAATACCCCGGAGGGTGATGACTTGGTAGAGGAGGAAGGGGGCAGTAAGATGGTTGATTTTATGTTAATTTTAGTTAGGCTAATTCATTTTATTGAACCTTAATGATTGGATTAGCATATACACATTGTTCATTGATTTATTTGCAAAGTTGAAAACTGAAATAAAAAGAGACCTGTAATGGTGCACAGAGGTAGCTTGGATACACTTACAGTACTGTAAAAATAGAAATTACTGCTAATTAAACTGAAAAACAACTTCTGTGTGACAGGCCACGCATTTCTAACTAAATCCCGCGAGGGGGCCGCGAGATTTTTCTAGAAATGAGTGAGGGGGTCACACAAAATGCCAAAACAGCCGCAAATTGAGCTCCTGGGATGAATTCGCACTTGTATAAGGATTAAGTGTGCCCTGGGAACACCTGTCTGCCAATTAAGGGTGCCTTCCTGTACCTTTTTCCCATTTTCACTAAAAACTCAAAATTTTTCGAAAGTTGTAAAATCTTGGTTTCAGCCTGTATAAGGACCAAGAAGTTTCTGATAATTTCCGTTTGCTGATTCTGTAACCAATAATAAATAAAATCATTTTTGGAATAGGCTCTTTCGAGCCCATTCCCCATCCCCCCTGGGGGGATTTGCATCGATGTCCTTTTCATCGCTTTCTGCTTATTTTTTTTTTAACTAGTATTGATCTAATTTGCAGGGTAGTCTACTTGATTCTATTATTAATTTCATATTCCACTTTTTGTATTTCAAAGTAATCATAATACTTACCCCATGATTTCCCGAATGACCCGAAAGGGGAAAGAGATTCGTGGTAGGATTAATTAAGAAACTAGAACTGTGTATCTGTTTACTTTTTTCTATCATTTGTTTATCAGCAACTTTAAAATTAACCCCTCCTTGATTCCTCGATTGAGATCCACTTGGATCGAAAGAGGTTCTTGGAGGCTTTTCTTTTAAACAAGAACATCCAGTTTAAAACTTACTAAAATTGACAAGACTCCAATGTGTATGCTCTGCACTTGGCTGCAGTTCGCCCGATCAGCCAAGCTATATCAAAAGCACTTGGGTGACTAGTATAATTAGGACTCACTCTCCCCAACTAACAAACCATCAGGTGAAAATCCAACACCTAGATCAAACCTCTACGGTGGAAAAATAGCCAAAGGAAGCGGGAACTTTTGAAAAGTGACCTCGGGGCACCGATCTCTGTCACACCCTAATGGGTGCGTTACGAACAATAGCCCTAGAGACTCCATTTCAGCCCACATATTCCTTGTGGGTAGCCATGAAGGTTTAGTTTTGGACATACTCCAAGTACTCTCGGGTACATCTGGAGTCCCCCCTTAGCCTAATTCTAATCAATTCACACTGCAATTTTAACTTAAAATATACCAAGAGGCAATTGCAAAACATTCACTCCAAGCACATGCAAGTACATTGTTGTTATTTTCTGACTCCATTCTAAGGCATTGATTATTTTCTTGTTTTATATATATATATTGTGTTTCAGCATTGTGATTTCATGTGTTCATCTTTTATATCTTGCCATCTTTGATTATTTATAGTTAAATTGCAAACTCCTAAGCAACTCATTCAATTTAACATCACAATACTAAGTAATCATCCTTAGTAACCAAATAGGGTCTACCCCCCTTGGCTCCGTTAGGATTTGAGCCTAAACGGAGGAGTCAAGAACAAGGTGATAGCCTTGACTCGAGACTTGCCCCCAAGGACACACCGAGTGGCTTGAAGATTTCTGCCACGTGACCCAGGTAATTTCTGATTTTTTCACTCCATACCTCCAAATTTGGGATGGTCGGCTTGGCATTTAGGCCTATTGATGTTATTATAGTCTATGTGTCAATATGTATAAGCATGCTAGACATCATTTTTGAGTCATATGAACATGTGATATAGTACAACAAGCACTTCCCAGAAGTACTTCTACAGGTCTTCTGAAGTCCGAACAAGTTAACCCTGTCCGGTTCACCAGGCTCACTTGATAGAAAACCACTAAGTACAACTTAGGTGGTAACATTCTGGCTCCAACTGCAGGATGTGTGCTCGATCTAGTCTTTAAGGCAAGGAGAGGATACGAGAACACCATAATCTCTGGTTTATATACCCTGTAAAAACATCTCAACTTGACAAGAAAAACCTCAGTAGCACAAGTTTTATAAAAAACAAAATGAACCATTAAGCTGATTTATTTAAACAAAATAAATGTAACTAACTAAAAGAAGCAATGTTTTATTATAGCTAAGTAGAAATGCAGAAAGTAAATGCCCTCTTTCAAGGAGCTTATTTTCCTACTCTAAGCATGATATAAAAAGGGTTAAGTGTAATCAGAAATCCAATGTAACCACCTAAGCATTTTATTAACATAAAAAAAATTCCTTGTCTTTGGTTACCAACCAAAGTAAGGATACCTTATTCAGAAAATGAAAACCTGTGTGATGATTCAGGATGGGCGGGATGGATGGGAGATCATAAGGATGAACAATGTCATAAAAATTCTTCCCAAACTTGTATGTGCTCATGCAAGATGCTTCTATCCATGACTGGATAGGACTGATATGCCAATCAGAACGATGAGGTAGACTGACTACATCATCATACTGGTCATCGGGGCTTATCAAATGATAACTTGTTGCACAAGCCCCAAGTAGCTCCAAATCATAAGGAACCTCTAGATGTGAAAAAGATGGTTGATATTGATATTCCACTGATTGCATTACATCTGACTTTTCACAATACTGTTTCTCAATGTCTTCATTATTGATACCCTTGTGTGGCTCTACATGGTATGATTTTGAATGATCATGTGAAAATTCTGAATGCTCCTCTTCCATACTAAGGTTTTCCCAGGAATCCAGATCTGTGCTTCCCTCTATGGATGTATCTTAGATTGGACTTCCACAAGTTTTCGAATAGACACTCCCATTGTTGGACATATCATGGATGGGATTATCCATAATATTTTCATAAGTTGGATTATCTATGAAATTTAAATAGTCATCACTCCCATCCATGTCATATGTGGGGGACTCTTCATCCATGGCATCATGCTCCTGCCTATCCATGTCTTCCTTGTATTCATAACAATCTTCTTCAGATAAAATGATACGAGGCAATAGACTTTCCAAACCTTCATCAATATGAGGAGAACAAGGTCTAGCGTCACCACACACTATAGTGATCTTATCATAGGTTTATTTATAGGATTCTGTTATGATATTATGAAGAGGATCTTCAATATTATCTTCAATCAAGGAAATTTTTTGGATATTCAATGGGATCACTTGGTATGTGTTGCTCAGTGGATTTCTCTGGAGGGATTTCTGGAAAGGTATCAGTATTGCAACACACTTGAGAATACACCAAATATTCAATGTCTTCAGCTATGGTGAGATGAGGAGAGTCTTCAACAATGTGTTCCATCATGGGCTCCTCTTGAAGCTCTTCAATATGATCATCTTGGATTTTCCCTTCCTTAGAGTCTTGCTGTGTATCAGGAGATACCTCATATTCTTTAAGAAGACGCTTAATTTCTTCCTTTCTTAAATAACTTCTAGGATGCTTTTTGATGGGAGTATCATGGTATTCCTCTTTACTTAAATGTTCAAGAAGTGATTCCAAGTCTTCAATACATTGTATCATGGAAAAAGGTCCATCATATGCTTCTGTGTGATACTCTGTCCCAGATAGGTAGAAGTTACAGGTCTTTTCAAGGAAATTTTTTAAACCATTCATACTACCCCTATCATCATGCCACTGCTCTAAAAACATCCAAAGGAAGTTTGGAAAAGAAGTTATACATTTATTAGGAAGGCCTTGATAGAACCAACAACAAGCCTCACCCTAAAAAGTACTAGCAAACATTTCCATCATATGGTCTTCATAAAGAATATTGAAGTCAGCAATCAACTGAAGGAAAGACTTGACATGCCAGATGGCCGAGTCACCATAATCTCCATGAAATGGTGGAATCCAGTTATATGCATTCCCCAAACCATCACAATAGTTAGGAAAACTAGAGATGTTTGAGAAATTGATAGGTTGAAACATTAAGGTTAACTGGGCACCATATTTCTCCTTTAATTCATCCAAAATAGTATCCATTTGATATAATGATTAAACCATGTACTGAAAAGGTGGAGCTGTCAAGTGATGAGCTTTAAAAGTTTTAACATGTTGCATGGGCTCATCTACACACAACAAAACTTCACAAGTTTATGAGATAACAGGGTTTTATCCCTTCAATGGAGTCGTGAAAAAGAAAAATAAGCATTTTATAAATCTTTTCACAAAAATTATTTTTTTCTTTTCTTTGTAAAAATAAAACTAGGAAAAAGTCAGTGGAGTCGCCAGATGAAAATTAAATATCTACTCTAAGCATTCATCAAACAAAGCAAAAACAAAAAGGAAGAAAACAAAACTCGTACTCGGGAATAAAAAGATTTATCCCCGGCAACGGTGCCAAAAAGTGTTTCCGCCTTTCACACACCTGGGTCACGTGGCAGAAATCTTCAAGCCACTCGATGTGTCCTTGGGGGAAAGTCTTGAGTCAAGGCTGTCACCTTGTTCTTGACTCCTCCGTTTAGGCTCAACTCCTAATGGAACCAAGGGGGGTAGACCCTATTTGGTTACTAAGGATGATTACTTAGTGTTGTGATGTTAAATTGAATGAGTTGCTTAGGATTTTGCAATTTAACTATAAATAATCAAAGATGGCAAGATATAAAAGATGAACACACAAAAGCACAATGCTGAAACACAATATATATATAAAACAAGAAAATAATCAGTGCCTTAGAATGGAGTCAGAAAATAACAACAATGTACTTGCATGTGCTTGGAGTGAATGTTTTGCGATTGGTAGATCAACTCTGGATCTGATTTGATCCCCTCCTTCAGTCAAGGATTTGTCAGATCCAGTCAATCTGCTTCAGATCTAACTGATTTCAGTTAAATCAGCTTAGAATCCACTAATTTATTGATTTTGGATTTGCTCCATTATTCATCAATTTATTAATTAAAATAATCAATAATTGATTTTTGGGGCTTTCTGACCTGAGTGATGGAAGATCACTCAAAACTTAGGAAATAGTGGGTCCATGGGTTTACATGGTGCTCTTAGCTTGAAAATGAGCACCTACATGACTGAAACCGATTATTTAGCCCAATTTTATTACAAAATCAAATTTTCCAATTAAACTATTAAAAAATAGCCTAAGTTTTGGAAAAATTAAAATTTAATAAAAAAACACTGAAAAAACTAAAAATTTGAAAAATTGAAAAACACGTAGGGGGACTTAGACATGTGCATATGACTAAAAAATGATGTCTAGCATGCTTATACATATTGACACACAGACTCTAATAACCTCAATAGGCCTAAATTCCAAGCCGACCACCCCAACTTTGGAGGTATGGAGTGAAAAACTCAAAAATTATTAGTCGTTTACTCAACAACCAATAATAACCAATGGAAAAAACAACCTGGGTTGATCGGATTGACAAATAAGTCTAAGAGACTGAGTCTTTTATAGACACTATCATGCTATAACATTTATTACAACTCCCCCATGGGGTATGAACATGTGATATAGTACAACAGGCACTTCCCATAAGTACTTCCATAGGTCTTCTGAAGTCCGAACAAGTTAACCCTGTCTGGTTCACCAGGCTCACTTGATAGAAAACCACTAAGTACAACTTAGGTGGTAACAGAACCTTGACTTCTTACTTTGTAGTCTTTTCCTTGGTGTGATATTATGATAATATATGCATAAATATTATCATTTTCTTCACTTTACTTATTTGGAATCTTGGATCTTTAACTTTCATTAATGCTCTTTTGAGACCGTGAATTTTTTTTCAACTGGGAAATTGTCTTTTCCAAATCCCCTTTTAGTGAACGGATCTCCAATTTCTTTCCTTTGACAAATATATTTTTTCTCTTGAAGTTTACTTTTTAGGTCTACTTAAATTTTGTTGGCCTCATCTATCTAACTTATTAAACAAAAAATGGTCCTCTCAGTTTCTTCAATACTATCTTCCATTTGTCCTTTTGAATTATGATTATCCACATGATATTTTTGCAGTTGACCTTTTACTAACTGGTTCTCCTCTTTAGTATTTGAGAGTCCTGCTTTAGTTTCCATTAATTCCAAGCTTAACTTTTCAATTTCTTTATTTAAGGATCCAATTTCAACTTCTTGTTCTTGACACGAATTTTCCTTTCCTTTACATGCTTCCTACTTCTCTTTTAGTTGACTTGCTAGAACTGTATTCTCTTGTTGATAATTTTTCATTTTTTCCATTAGCATCTTGTTCTTATTTATTTAGTCATTCAACTCATATAGGGTACTAATCAATTCCACTTTAAGATATACAACCCCTTCAATATCTAAATCTTCTTTATCTTCAAAAGTATTGCTTTCAGAAATTTCATGATTTGATTCCAAATGTTCTTCATTTTCTATATTTGACCTTTCATTTGATAGCCTTTATGTTCATGATTGAGAGATCCCTTTGAGTATAGGTTTTGTTGTTTTTCCCATAGTTCTTTAGCTGATGTACACTATCCAACTTTGTCTTTCACGGGATCAGATAGTCCATGCATGATTAAATGCATTGCCATTGCATTATTCTTCCTTAACTCTTTCTTGGTTGTTGTTTTTGGTGGTCTTTTTGGAGCAATGTAACCATTCACAATAGATTTCCAAGTACTCAAATATTTTCCATGTAAATAGAGTCTCATCCTTATAATCCACTGATCAAAGTTTTATCCATAGAACAAAGGAACCCCATTTGCAGAGTAAATACTCTCATGTTCATCCATGATCTCCAGATATCTTCCTTCTAGTCGTTAGATTGTATTTGAAGGAACCTGATCCAAGAATAATTGTTGGAATATTCAATAATACTAAGAGGGGGGTGAATTAGTATTGGGAACTTTTTTACCACTTTTAACATGTAACATTAACCATTAAATCATTCACCATCACACAAAAATCATGCACAATGGAAAAGAGATTTAACATGGAAACCCAAATGGGAGAAAACCACAATTATTTTTGTTTATAATATAAATATTACATTCAATGTATTAGCCAACACCAGCTAGAAGGAAGTTCCAACTCTCTGATTTTCTAGCTCCAACTAGAAGGATGCTCCAACCCCCTAGTTTATCAGCTCCAACTGAAAGGAGGCTACAACCCCCTAGTTTATTAGCTCCAACTAAAAGGAGGTTGCAACCCCTAATGTCACATCATCCAATATGTAAGAATTATTACAATCCTCACTAAGATCCAACTCACAATTCTCAGGCACCAACTTAAAGGAGACTACAATCTCCTATGATTTCCCTGCCCTACCACCCTGATATGAATAGAAGAAAAAATCTATAATGATCATTGTATCATTGTTTCTGACAACCTATACATGTAAATTTTTCCATGTACCTATATCACTAGCCCTTTCCCTGTATCATTATCCCTATTTCTATCACTACATCAAGTTGTGCATACCTCAATTTCAATTCCCAATAATTCCCAGAATAATCATCAAAAGATTTCATTTCAGTGTTCAATCATTTACATCAAATCAAGATATACATAATATCATGACCTACCCAACTTGTAATACCTCGGTTTTGACCCCATTTGCATTAAAAAGTACATGATGGATACATTTTAATTAATCATGGTGAGGAGCTAAAGGCAAAATCCCCACCATCGATTTGGTTGTGTATGTTTCAGCAATAGGGATTGTTGCCGATGGTATATCATGCCATCTGACACATTATAGTTTTGGCATCATGTAAATATGCACATCAAATAAAATAAAACCACATCCAACTACGACAGTGCAACGTTAAATGAAAAGGGCATGATTCCTTAGGTTAAGGGGGGGGGGGGGGGGGGGGTTTCCAACCCGTGGGGGTCATTGGGAGTTTTCCATGTGTCGACCACCCATTTAAACTTCTGCTATATGTTAGTTGGGAGCAGTTATTGCTGAGTAGTGGTGGGTGTGGCAGGACTGTCAGTACTTGCCCACGTGCCCATTCCACCAGCAGGCTCTCCTCTTCACATCACATAGGATAGAAGAAAACTCTCTCCAATATTCCACTCCAGGGGGGGGCGGGGGGGGGCTTGTCTTGACCAATCCCATGCAGGCATAGGTCGGTTTGGTTCACCTTCTCATGTGCAGGAATTTCGGAGCGTATTCCTCATGCAAAGGGGAGATAAAAAGGATCCATGATTCTGTGTGTGGGGTTTGCCTTCCCTCTCTCATGCAATTGCCGATCTGTGGTTGTGTTCCTTCCATCCATGCAGAGAACCAATTTTCTCTCCTCCACGCATTGTTGACTATGTTTTCCTTTACATTCTGGCATTTGCCGAAGATTGCTGTGGTTTTTCCCTGTGGTTCAACACTGAACTATGACTATTGGCTATGTATTTTTCCCTCACGCATAAATTGGGAGTCTGGTCCCTTTTCCCTTTTCTGGTCTATGTAATTTTCTCTAGTGATTGCATGAAGGATCATGTGACGTGGGATCAGTGTTGGGAATCTAACTTCTTTCCCTTTTTGCAAACCGAGTAATGCTAATGTCGTTTCATTATATGATTGAGGCTGCTGTTAATTTTCCCTGCTTTTGGGTTGCTGTATATGCAAGTACCTTTTGGGATTGTTGCTGAGTTGTTTTGGCCATGCTGGGTCCAAGAACAACTCTAAATCATCTTGTTTGATCTGAGCTTTGTTCACCTTGCATTTGGTTTGTCATCCGGTTGTCCTTATTTTTGTCATAGAGTTGTGAACCGGTTGTTTTACTGCAGGTATGCAGTGGTCGGTCTTCGGACTATTTAGAGCAGGATTAGAGGCTGGGTGTGTGGACATCTTAGAATTCAGGTTAGCTCTGGTGTGGGTGCCCTTAGCTCTCTGAGGACGATGTTATTCCAAGGGGGAGGGGATTGTAATACCCCGGTTTTGACCCCATTTGCACTAAATGGTACATGATGGATATATTGTAATTAATCGTGGTGAGGAGCTAAAGGAAAAATCCGCAACATCGATTTGGTTGTGTATGTTTCGACAATAGGGATTTTTGCTGATGGTATATCGTGTCATCCAACACATTACAGTTTTGGCATCATGGAAATATGCACATCAAATAAAATAAACCCACAGCCAGCTACGACGGTGAAACATTAAATGAAAAGGGCATGATTCCTAAGGTTAAGGGGGGGGTGTCCAACCCGTGGGGGTCATTGGGAGTTTTCCATGCATCGACCACCCATTTAAACTTTTGTTTCCTATTAGTTGGGAGTAGTTATTGCTGAGTAGTGGTGGGTGTGGAAGGACTGTTAGTCCTTTCCCACGCGCCCACTCCACCAACAGGCTCTCCTCTTCACATCGCATGGGACAGAAGAAAACTCTCTCCACTCTTCCACTCTGGGGGGGGTTTGTCTTAACCATCCCACATAGGCAGAGGTTGGTTCGGTTCACCTTCTCACGTGCAGGAAGTTGAGAGGGTCTTCCTAACGTAGAGGGGAGATAAATAGGATCCACGATTCTGTGTGTGGGGTTCGCCTTCCCTCTTTCCCGCGATTGTCGATCTGTGGTTGTGTTCCTTCCATCCATGCAGAGAACCAATTTTCTCTCCTCCATGCATTGTTTACTGTGTTTTACTTTACATTGTGGCATTTGCTGAATATTGCTGAGGTTTTTCCCTATGGTTCAAAGTTGAACTATGACTGTTGGCTGTGTCTTTTTCCCTCACACATAAATTGGGAGTCTGGTCCTTTTTCCCTTTTCTGGTCTATGTAATTTTCTCCAGTGATTGCATGAAGGATCATGTGCTATGGGGTCAGTGTTGGGAATCTGGCTTCTTTCCATTTTTGCAGACCGAGTAATGCTACCGCCATTTCCTTATATGATTGAGGTTGCTGTTGATTTACCCTGGTTTTGGGTTGCTATGTATGAAAGTACCTTTTGGGATTGTTGCTGAGTTGTTTTGGCCATGCTAGGGCCAAGAACAAATCTGAATCATCTTGTTTGATTTGAGCTGTGTTCACCTTTCATTTGGTTTGTCACCATGTTGTCTTTATTTTCGTCATAGAACTGTGAAATGGTTGTTTTACTACAGGTATGCAGTGGTCGGTCTTCAGAATGTTTAGAGCGGGATTAGAGGCTGGGTATGCTTGAGAAAACTAGTGTTGGGGGCCACTTAGACAGAGTTAGACTACTATTTTTCTTCTCCACAACCCTTGAAGAGTATTGGAAAGGGAAGTCGGGGCCTGAGGGACTGCGAAGCAGAAAAAGGACTGATTCTTGGGGTTGGGTGTGTGGATGTCTTAGAAGTCAAGTTAGATATGGTGTGGGAACCCTTAGCTCTCCATTGATACCACTAGCTTAGCATTTAGCCTTTCCTAGATCCTTGATGGCTTGATAAACCAACCGTGTTGGCTTGGCTGTTTTGTGTGACCCTGGGCTACGTGTAAGCCTGCTTTGACCCTTACTCCTTGAGGAATCATGCCCAGCCTGGGGGTGGAAGTGTTACTGAGAGATTTATGAGCACGCTGGCCTATTCTTGGGTGGAACATTGTAGTGACGTAGCTGGTTGTGGGATGAATCCTTCTTAAGATAAGTATTCTTGACTATTTCGTCTCTACATTTACATTACTGATTAATGAATATAATGAACATGTGGCAGGCTTGATTGAATGTATGTTTGCTTCTGCTATGTATATGACAGATTATGCATTTTAGTATGTTTTATGCTTTAAGATTTTTATTTCAGCATTATATGCATGTTCATGGGGCTATTTCCCCGTATGCTTGGTGTTAGTAGCGTCCTCTTCGTCAGTCAGAGGGTCGGGGACGTTACAGTATGGTATCAGAGCCAAAGGTTGTAGCATGGGCTTGAATGGGACATGGAGATGTAGTGACAGAGCTTATGTTCTAGCATTTGGGCCTCAGAGGGCCATGATAAATAGTTAATAGAGGTAGGTTGCTCACTGCCCAGCAGAAACCAGGAAAAATGGGTGAAGACAGGAAAATTTCACAAAAATTTCTAAGTGCCAGAATGTCATCTCTTCGGAAAACTTAGTGACAAGTTCTTCCAATACAGTAGAGAACTTAGTGGGAAGGCCAGCCGAAGGATAGTTGATCTGACGGCCAATGTGGTAGGAGACAGAGGAGGAAAATTTGGAAAATTTTCTCAGTATTGACTTCGTCGGCCATTAGAGCTTGTTAGTTGTGCAGATCATCGATGAAAATCGAAAGGAATTAGATGATATTGCACCACCATCATGGATAGCTAGAATACTATCCTTCTGACGGATAGAGCCTACGACTACGGATGCCATAGAGGAAGATGTTCCGATAGATGACGCGGTAAAGAAAGTTCAAATTTTTTCTCTAAGGCCCGAAATCATCAGCCATCGGAAGATGATAGTGGTTCGTGCGCCCGCCGTTGCGGAAGCCTAGAGCACTAGTCTTCCGATGGGAAAAGTTTCAACTATCGATGTCAAACAGGTTATGCTTCAGTTCACCGATTGGGAATCATTATTAGATTGGGCCATCGATTGAAAAAAGATAGAAGATGATGAGCGGCCGGTGTGGCTGCTGAGTGAACTATTCCACTGATGCATTAGTATTCCACTCACCGATGCCGAGGTGTTAGTGAATTATGGTTCCAATAACTACGATGACAACAAGCAGTTATTGTGATTGGCGAAGGATAGGGGAGAATAAGAGACAGTTGAGCCGATGAACCGACGAAAAAGAAGACTAATGAGAAAAATTTTGAAAATTTATCTAGGTAGTAGGATCATCGGCCATCGGCGATGAATAGTTGTTCACATCGCCAATGCTTAGAGGATTTAGTTGCCGATGAGCTACGTTGGATAAAATTAGTTGATTGAATGTCCACCGTTGCAGCTGAATAGTAGACTATCCCTCTGATGGATAGTTGTCCCGACCACCAATAGCTCCATGGATGCGGAAGACATAGAAAGATCAAGGGCTGCCATTGTGGAATCCGAAAGGACTAACCATCCGATGCCCAATACGTCCGACCACTGATGTAGCGGAATTGTTGGTTTCCCTAACGATAAAGTCCAGACTACCAAACAATTATGGACTCGATATGGCAGAGGGAATTAGAAAAATGGATTGCCAGTACAGTGGAAGGAAATAGACAAGCAACCCACTGGCATGGCAGAGAAAATTAGATGTTCTAGTCGCCGAAACACCAGAGAGTTAGCAGGAAGAGACCCAATTAGAGGAAAAGTTTGAAGAATTGGTTTGAGTATAAAGTCATCGAAAAGTTATTAAGGATAAGGCCACTGATCAGAAGTAGCCAAAGGATTGTAATTCCGCTCTTGCGGCAGTCCAAAGCACTATCCACCCGATGGATAGTAGGTCCGCTAGCCGATAGGTGTCTGTGGAAAACGCAGTGAGATCACTTTCCACCATTGCGGCTTCCCAAGGGACTACACACTCGATGAATAACACATCCGACCGCCGATACCATGGAGAGCCTTAGCTAATGAAGCTACCAATGGGTAGACCTTGGCATCACTGTTACAGTTTCAGAGAATTAGATCACTATGGGTTGACACGCTGAAAAGAAATAAGCAAACAGACCTCCAATGAGCTAGATGTTTTGACCACCGAAGTGTTGGAAAGATAGCTGGGAAGACGTTTGATTGGGAGAAAGGAGAATTTTGTATTTTTCCAGTGAAAGTTCCAGCGAATCTCAGTTGGTGTTCAGTGAAGAATTTCTCATTGGATTTTCTACAGTTTTAGGACTGAAAAGGAAGAAAACCCTGGGTGACTTAAGTTAGTATTCCTGACCAAATTACAATTGTTTGTTTTTCCTTCATTCTAAGAAGTGGTGTGGTTTCCACACCTGAGGTTAAAATGAAGCATGTGGATAGGTGTTGGAAAGCTTATCCATAAGGGAACAAGGGAGAGTCACTATAATCTTAGTGTGGAGAAACAAAGTGCTAAGTGATTTCCTGAAAGAGAAAGGTGCTCCTGTCAAATGGACAAATCTAGGAAATTGCATGCCTAGAGGTAGAAAGACCATGCAGTCCAATCAACTATTGTGTGGAAGAGGAGTTCCATGCAAGGATGAGGGACGTAAAAAGGGAAGTTTCCTTCCCTATCTTGCTGATTATAACTACATTTTATAAGTTTTATACATGAAATGCAGGAGGATATGCCTTGCATGCATAGGATATTACATGCTGGTAGCAATAGTGAGGATTATATGTTTATAATGAACCACTAATGATGATTATTGCATTGATGTTGGCATTAGTGGATAAAAAAAACCAGCGACAACATGGACATGGCTGAATATGTTGTTGATGCTGATGAATGTGACCAGCAACCCTATGAAGAAAGGGATAAGCCAACAAGTCCAGAATCAAAATTTGGAGCTATTATGAATGCAGGATAGTAAGTGCATAAAGAGGATAGTCATGATCAACTGGCTTCCAGAAATGCTCTATGGACGGGCTAGGTGGTACAATGATATATTTGTGAAGTAAGGGATATCTAAACAATTCATTTAAATTGCATAAATGATGTGACTATACCTTGCAAATGTTAGTATGATAATGATTGCGTGAAGTAAACGAGTTTTGGTAATATTAATGCGATTAATAGCGGGAAGTATTTGAATTTTATAAATTCTAGAAATGCTCCAGTGATTGTTGCAGCAATGAAAAGTTATATGCATCGAGACTTACTAAGTGTTTGGTTGACTGAGATTCAGGTTTCAGGTAGATTTTTTGGGACATGGCAAAGTGGGTAAGACCATGACAAGGACCAGGGTCTACCATGTGAAAGAGCCAAACTTTATGAGAAAAGTCTCATGGCTATGAAAATAGTTTGTATGCATAATGAGTTGTTAAATTTGAATTTGTGAATTTCGGATTTGAGAAATTGCTGACAACTACTAATCACTATTGTCTTGCATAAGATTGTGTTAGGTGGATGCATTGTAAGTGGGTATTCATGTTATGCTAGTAAGCTTAAAATTATAATGGGCATAGTGGTGCTGCTTACAAGAGACCCACAAATGAGGACCACCTGATTTCCAAGCAAATCAATTTCTGTACTAAACAGAGTTGCAAATTCTCATTGAATTTAATTAATAATGTTATTGCTTGGTTATGGAACAATCAAATTTGGATTGTATTATCAGATAATGATGGACTGTTTGGCTATTTGATGAATGTGCCAGGGGTCACGCTACAGGAAGATCATGTGTGATGGCCTATAGGAGCCAAACTTCATGAGAAGGTTTTCCCTTATCTTGGAATGGGTTTCGGGTGAAACTCCATTGGACATTTTGGAAATGTCTCATCTGCACTACATGTTTGGTAAGCAACATGAGTGAGATGGTATAGATTATGTCAGTAAGACATGTGTGGATATGGAATGTGAAAGGAATTGGGATGGAAAATCGAGGGACTGTTAACTCAGAGAAGGAAGCCCCCATTCCTCCTTAACGAAGGAGAACTGCTTCAGGAAATGGATAAGTGTTCTACGACCCTAGCTAAGAATTGTTAATTCAATATGCAGAGCATGTTTTGATTTTATTTCCATTATGAAAGATTGCTTGAGTATGCATAGGACCTACATGGAACACATCGGAACAAGGGTGCACACATTTTCGATGTTGGATCATGGAAGGGTTTTTCAATATTGATTACACCCTAGGGAGTGGACGAAATCTTGGTGTCTCAATACTTTATAGTGAATGGTGTGAGATGTGGTTACAATTTTAGAGCAATAGCGCTAATGAATATGATTATATTGCTTGTGTTGTCAGGATAAACAGATATAGTCTAATATTGTACACTAAATGGACAATGGCTTGAGGTTATCCTACCTTCTACTAAAGAGCATAGAGAAGGAGACACTCCTAAGGGACTGTCAACTTAGAGAAGGGAGTGGTCTCTCTAAAGAACATAGAGAAGGAGACATTCTTGAGGGACTATAAACTCAGAGAAAGGAGTGATCTCTTGTGTGATATGGGGTAGTGGAGTTAGAGCTCACTACCAGAAATAAGACCTGGAAATGGTCGTTTATTGTTGATATAAGTGCATGTGTTATTGTTGACTTGGCTGATGATTGGTTGTTGATATAAGTGTACTGTTGAGATAAGTACAGGAAATTTGTTGACGGTATGATAAACTGGAAGCGAGGACTATGAGAGCATCCTAGGGGTGCATGTGGACATGTGATTGTCCTGAAGAGCTCAGAATGAGCAGTAATGAAAAGGGTGCTAGTGAGACCATGAATTTCCTAGCAGCTGAGACGAACCATGAGGGGAGGCCCCATGGTTGAGAGGTCTAAAATAGACTGGAGACACTAAGTGTCATGACCAAGAGGGATTGGTCCAACATTCACAGTAAAGTGAAAGAGGCTGAGTGCATGAAAAGCCACAGTGGTGGTGTGGGTTCCAAGATGGAACAAAACAAAGAGGGGAAAAAAACTCTTGCTGCTCTCTCTTGCCTTTTTAATTATATATATATATATATATTATGCATTGTGAAAACAAAAGATTGTTGAATGCATGTATGACTGAAAATAGAATGTGTGTATTTTCTTAAAGTAAATTGTGAATGTTGGAATGGTTAATTCCCTACCCAAGAATGGACATGAATGAGCTCATGTGCCTGTTGGGAAGGCATCGAAAATATGAAAGTCTCCTTGATAAGACTTGAACTGTCATGCCAATTGGGCAATTAATTGACTGATTTTAATGCCTATATTATGCTTGGTCTAACAGAGTTTCAATGATGCATTTCACAGGTGAAAGGTGAAATCTAGTGGTGCACATTGATCATGGCAGTAGACCAAAAGTTGCTGGACTTGGCTGGAAGTCTCCTCCAAATGATTTCCAGGACCCAAGAGAATCTTGGAGAGATGTTCAAGATACAGAAAAGGCAAGATTTTGCAAGACTCTATTGGTTTGCAAAAGGAGGTCAAAAGCCTTCTAGGAGCAATCCATAAAGGCAAGGGAAGTGGACCGATGATGGAACATTCATCCAAGAAATCTGTTAAGAAATGGTCCAGGCATGAAGACTCAAAGGAAATTGAGCAGGGAAAGATGAGGCAGTGAGCAAAATGCTGGGAATGTAGAGGACATCACTTACACCGGGATTTCCCAACGAGGGAACATAAAGAGGATAGCAGCCACAAAGTTCCTAGACTTTAGTATAAGCCAAGAGATGAGAACCAGGAAGGGAAGTATGTGGAAGCCGAGGGGCTTGGTCCTGAACTTTCAAAGTAAATAACTGAACATGGGACAGATCTGCAAAATTTTGAAGTTTTGATGTGCAAATTGTATATGTATTCCTATGTATTTGAACACCGAGGATGGTGTTATTCCAAGGGCGAGGGGATTGCAATGCCCCAGTTTTGTCCCCATTTGCATTAAAAGGTACATGATGGATATATGGTAATTAATCGTGGTGAGGAGCTAAAGGAAAAAGCCCGACCATCGATTTGGTTGTGTATGTTTCGACAATAGGGATTGTTGCCGATGGTATATGATGTCATCTGGCACATTATAGTTTTGGAATCATGTAAATATGCACATAAAATAAAATAAACCCACAGCCAGCTACGACGGTGCAACGTTAAATGAAAAGGGCATGATTTCTAAGGTTAAGGGGGGGGGTGTCCAACCTGTGGGGGTCATTGGGAGTTTTCCATGTGTCGACCACCCATTTAAACTTCTAATGTCTGTTAGTTGGGAGCAGTTATTGCTGAGTAGTGTTGGGTGTGGCAGGACTGTCAGTCCTTTCCCACGCACCCACTCCACCAGCAGGCTCTCCTCTTCACATCGCGTGGGATAGAAGAAAACTCTCTCCACTCTTCCACTCTGGGGGGGGTTTGTCTTGACCATCCCATGCAAGAAGAGGATGGTTTGGTTCACCTTCTCATGTGCAGGAAGTTCAAAGGGTCTTCCTCACACAGAGGGGAGATTAAAAGGATCCACGATTTTGTGTATGAGGTTCACCTTCCCTCTCTCACGTGATTGCCGATCTGTGGTTGTGTTCCTTCCATACACAGAGAGAATTGATTTTCTCTCCTCCATGCATTATTTACTGTGTTTTCCTTTACATTGTGGCATTTGCTAAATATTGCTGAGGTTTTTCCCCGTGGTTCAATGCTGAACTGTGACTGTTGGCTGTGTCTTTTTCCCTCACGCAAAAATTGGGAGTCTGGTCCTTTTTCCCTTTTATGGTCTGTGTAATTTTCTCCAGCAATTGCATGAAGGATCATGTGCTATGGGCTCAATGTTGGGAATCTAGCTTCTTTCCATTTTTGTAGACTGAGTAATGCTACCGTCATTTCCTTATATGATTGAAGCTGTTGTTGATTTACCCTGGTTTTGGGTTGATGTGTATGCAAGTACCTTTTGGGATTGTGTTGAGGACTGGAAATTCGCAGGAAACAACAGAAAGGGACTCTCCCCAGTCAACATTCCCAACTAGCCCGTGACTGTTTGGTATGGGAAATCTGTTCGATTTGCAGTCTGGCTACCATAAGTCAAAGTAACAAAAACGAGGGTTTTACCGGTTGCGACCCGGTCCACCATGTATATTTTTGTATTTTTTGACTTAAGTATGATATGCATATGCCTAATTAACCATGCTGGTTGATGGGGATGCAAGGGGTAGTCACAACGTGATGCGCATGTTCTTACCTCTTGTCTTGGCACTCACAAACATCTCAATCACATATGGAGTAATGAAATAAAACTAACTATCTAACTATCTATCCCCGGGGAGCAAACTGTGATTTAATTATGAGTAATGTGTATTGTGCATGCATTATAAAGAGAAATTACAGGTAGCTGATGTTTCTTCCTACAACACATGAACGATTAAAGATATTTCAACAATCAGATAGCCAATTGTTTTATGAACAACATACATTACTCATGGTAGTAATTCCACAAAATAAACTAGAAATCATTTAAACAAGAACATAGGTTCTAAGCATTAGAACGATCTCACAGTTAATGGACAAAAGCTGAAAAAACAAAATAGTTCATCTTTCCACCATCCACAACATCACATTTGAAAGTCCTACCGATCTTTCTCCAATAGGCAAACAGTTACTCTTTATTGCAAAAAAAATTAGTTCTTCTTACAATATTGCTTTCATGTCTAACTGGGAAAAATCCCCTTCTCCCTTCTAAGATTTCTACATTTATACAAAAGGGTGAGACGGTTGGGCTTCCCAAAGTAACCTTTGGGATTCCCAACTCTTCGTTTCCCAATGCTTGAATTTTCCCAAAAGTTTTTTACAAAATGTTACATATTACAAAAAGTGCCCAATCCTTTACGAGGAGGGTCCCACTTGTGCATCTAGAAATTTCTTTCATTTTGCAGCTTTAGAGGCAATGCCATCAAATGCACAAGGCTCTAAAAACTGAATATTGATCTCAAACTTAGCAGCCTGGTTCTTTATAGCCTCAATCCTGGCTGCACTCAATCGAAGCTGATCCTCCAGGAGCTGAACGCTGATAGCTAAATGATCTACTTCGCTTCTCAAGATCTGATCATCCAGGGATTTAATCTGCTGTACTTTAGCTTCCTCCTCCTGGTATCTCTTCTGCAACAGCTCCACAAAGGTGTTGTGATCCGGGAAAGCTTCAAGCCTCTGCTCGGCCTCTATCTGGCACCAGTTGTAGGTAATGAGAAGCCTTCTTAAAAACTCAGTGCATGCTCCTTTTGTCTTCTTAACTAATTTTTTGAAATCCTCCGTGGTATTTATAGCAAATTCCAGCAATTCATAATCCCGCTTGAGGGCCTGTGTATCCTTTGATGGCAGTTCTGCTGGAGTTTCTTCCTTGTTTTCCAGCCTCGCCATTCTTGCAGTCTAGAATTCAAGGACGTCTTGAGATCGATCTACAAAGTAAGAGGAGGTCTCCAGGATTTCCTCCAATCTGCTATCTACCTGCAGCACCTTGCACCTTTCTCCTTCTATAGCAGTCTGTATCTGCAGCATATTAGCCTTTTGGGCCAAGATATGCTCTTTGAATGGTTGGAGGTTAACCTATTGCTCCCGTGCTTCCTCCAGAGCGGTTGTTAGAGAAGAAATCTACTCTTGATGTTTCTCTTTCTTTTCTTGGGAGTGCAACTCACTGGCCTACAAGATAATATTTTGCTGCTCTTCTAGCTCTTCGACCTTTTCCTCCAATCATTCCTTCCCCATCTGCAGCTCTTGATATTCTTTCTGCACTTTTTCCAGGCATTCTTGAGCAGTCTCACTAGCTTGTTTCTCTACTTGGAGGAGTTACAACTCAGCCTTAGAAGACTTCATTTTCATCTGCATGCCTTCATACTTCCACTTCAGCTTATTGCCCTCCTCTCTCTCTTTCCTCAAGGTGTCTTTCAATTGAGCAGAGGATTTCTTAGATAGCTCCAAGTCTGTCATGATCCTACCCACATTATTCTCCGAAGCTTGAATCAGTGATGCTCCGGCTCTAATGGTGAATCTTGGATCTTGGTCTGTTCCCAACATAACAGGTGTCTCCGTTATCATTTTACCAAGCAGACCTTCTATTTCAATTTTCCTTTCTGTTCTCTTCATTATTCTCTTTGTTTCCCTATCATAATAAGCAGTGTTGAAATCAAGGATTTCTTCACCCACCTTCTGTACAAAGGGGACCAGCTTGAGAGTGGGGACCATGGGTGTGCTGGTAGCAGGTACTTGTGGGTCCTGAACCTCAGGGTTCTCCACATCCTGGGTCTGCCCTGTAGCTATTTCAGAAGCTGACTACTCTGTCTGTGTTAGCTTTAGCCTTTCAGCTTCTTGCTTTTGGAGTTCCTCATCAAACTTCTTTTTCTTTTCTTCTTCGTCTTCCTTCCTAGCTGCCTCTTGCGCAACTTTCCTTTTTTCTTCTTCTTCTGTGTGTGGCCGCCCTACGACTTTTTGTGCCAACCTTTGGGCTTCCTCATTTCTTCTCTTTGCTTCTTCCTTATCCTTTGCTTGTTCATCTCCCTTCCCACCTTTGGTGGTGATCTTCTTCTTGAACCTTCTTCTCAAGGCTGTCATGTTTACTGCATTTCAAAAGATGGATTATTCCCGATCCCAATGGTGGGCATACTCAAAATGCACATTGTTTGTTTTGCATTGTTCAGCTACTTTACCATGAGTATCATTCCTACGGAAGGGAATCTCTCCAAAATGGAACTTTCCAGCTCTTCTACAAATTCATCAACCTTTTTTACTCTGGTAAACTTGTAGCTTCCTAACCCGAAGGGAAAAGGAGGATAGGCGGTCTTCTTGTGCTCAAACATAAAGCTGCCTATTCCATCCAGGAACACTTGTCTGACTACCTCCGTGTGAATAATGTAATCAGTTACGTATTTGGGCAGTAGGGACGGTGCTCTTGAACCTCCAAACATCCTAAAGTACAAGCCATTTTCATTCAAATAGTAGTCTGCATACTTCTCTATTACTTGCAGTGCCTCCTCTGACATACAATCACACTCCTTTAGGAAAATGAGTGTGTATAAGGGCATGATAAAGTGTTCACATACTTCTCGATAATGGCTGTGATATTTGTGTGCCCACATCGGTTTATAGGTAGCATAGATAGGAACTCTTTCCCTATCCTAGATGCGCCTGAGTCCGGGGAAAGGCTGATTACACAATATGCAATCGATGAGTATGGAACTCATATAGAATTCAGACCTCTTTTGGGCCACTCCTCCCAAAGTTGAGGCCAAGCAAGCTGAAAGACTATTTGATACAAGGCTAGCCCAGTTGAAAATTGTCCCTTGGGTTGCAACATGAAAAATGATGGGTATCCACTCTAACTTGAAGAACCTACCATGTGCTCTTCCAAAAGTCTTGTTCAACATTAAATCTATGAACCTATAGGGGGGCCTTAAGCTTGCTGTATCATAATCACCCGTTGGTCTGTATCTGTAATGTTTTCCCTGCAGCAACATCTTTTTAAGAGTCTCTACCAGGTCCATTCTAATATTGTTCAGCCAATCATTAGATAAAAATACTTGGGCTTCTGGTAGGTGGTAAGCCAACGCTACATATCCAGGGCTATATGCAGCATAGCCCTGTCTTTCCACATTTTTCAGGATCATTGTTGTGACGTCTTCCCGCGGCAGAATCCAACCGATTACTTCAGAGCACGGGAACAACTCTGGTCTGGCGGCGATCTTCATCAGTGAATATCTTTCTATGTTGGCATATATGGACTCTTCTTCTAAGCCCATGTCAGGAACCTCTCTGCGTGTGATCAGTCTATATATTCCCCCCCACTGGTATTCAGGTTCAATACCAGAAATACACTTAGTGTCCTCGTATATGTATTCAGTTTTGGTGACAATTTCTACTTCGGGCTCTTCCTCAACCACCGGGGTCTTCTTCTTTTGCCTCTTTGACATTGTGGATTCTTCCTGACATAAAATTGTAACATTAAGCCATTTTGGCTGAGTGACAAACTTGAAGACATCAATGTGCAGTGTATTGTTTCGTCTATATTTAACATGATAGCAATCAGTCAATGAAGCAAATATATACATGTATATAAGCTGAAATGGCCTAACTAACAGAACCATTGAAACACAATGTGCAGTGTTCAGTGACTTTGCCCATGACTAGCATGACGAAAAATAGTTATATACAGTAAAACATGCAAGCTATCATTGCTGTATGATATTAAACAATTCTATCAAACACATTTAAGATGGAAATAAATCTACATTAATATGCAACAAAATTTGGCTCTCTGTGCACGCCATGGTCATCTTGCTGCGCAGGAAAGACAGTAGTAGTTACGCAGGTTTTTTCAATGGCGCCATGCTCACACACTTATGGTCAATAAACTAAGAGTAGTGGCATATCCCTTTCAGTCGGCTAGGAATTCGACGCTGAGCTCGAACGGGGTCGGGCGAAACCATGTAGGTCAAAACGGCTGGGGTTTAAAAGATGCAGGTAGCATAAAATTGGGACCAACCATCCAAACCTAAAGGAAAAGGTCACGACGAACCCATTCCAACCCACAACATTATCATACAAAGTGGTTTGGTGCAGACAGCGTAACGACCGTCTGCACCAAACCCCCTCATCCTCTATGTGCAGGGTCGCACGACAACAATGGTGGGGAAACTACTACGCCGGTCAAAATTCCCCTTCCCATGGACAAAAATGCCACCAAGAACCACAATATATACATACAATTATGGGGAAAGAAATAGCCACAACACCTACCTGTGGAAAACCAAAACCATCAAACGCTCAACGAAATGGGGAAAGGAAATAGAAGCCTACCTGGCACTGATGTGTATCAAGCGTGTATGGCGGGAGGAAAATGGTCAGGCTTCTACAGTTTCCACCTGGACACGGGTAACGGCAATAGGGTCCGAACAAGCTCGAGCGATCGACAGCACAATAGCAACAGAGCACTGGCGTTAAATAATAACAATAGAATAATCCAACGTGCCCCCCATCCTCACATATATGCATATGGTCAAACACTCGCGGCGGGTAACATATCGGATGGCGGAGAGCTTTTGAATCAGAGGTTGAAAGTATACTCTCTTCTGCAACGGCGGATGGTCAAAACGCTAATCCCTCCGTGGAGACATACGTAGCGGAACCTTGAAATACTAACTCATCGGGACAATAGTGAAACGATAGCCGCAACGGTGGAGCCGTAAAATATAAATCCATCTGCAATGGGAGTAAAGTGTGAATCAGAAGAAAAATTACTACACATCGGAAAGGATAATGTTTCTCCCTTCTGCAGCGGCGGAACCGTAAAGCGTACCACCATCCGCAACGGTGGATGGTCAACTGAGTGAAAAAAATAACCATGCTTTGGACTTCTAATAGTGGAACAAAAGCAGAACCACAGCTGCAATGACGGAAGATTAAAGGATAAAACGCTTCGCAAAATGAGTTCAAAATCGGAAGTGGAAACTTTAGAGGATCAAAGAAGCTAACGCTTTCGGCAGCTGCAACGGCGGAAGCAGAAAGGGCACGACCTTCTGCAACGATGAGTTTTAAATGACTTAGATGGCCAAAAGGAAAAGGCTTCCCACAGCAGCAAGGGCGGAAGCCCACGACTTACAGAATCGATGGAAATAACAAACAGATATGAAACGTTAAAGCAATGATCGAAAGAGGAAGCAGTTTTCCTCCCACAATGACGGAGAAAGAAATGATAAATAGTTCCGATGCAAAACCAAACAGCATCCAATGCAAAAAACAATGGGTCGAAAAGAAAATAAAAAACCAAACTGATTATCCATCCGAAACGGCGGGGTACTTAACAAAATAACTTCTGATCCAAGCATGCTTCAAATGCATTCAAAGGAAGCGATTAAAAGGAAAATGGTGAAGTTTGATCAATCATTGAATTTTTTTAAGCATTAGAAAAATTGAAAACCAGCGGTAAGCATAAGAAAAGTCTTTCTGAAAAGTTCTCAGACCAAATCGAAGAAGAAAATCAAACTAATCCAAGCAAAGGAGGGTCCTAAAATTTTTGGAATTTTGAGAAATTGTTGCAGCTGCAACAATTGGTGACTACCTGGTGAACTGTTGGCAATAGGGCAGACTTGGGTTTTATACCTTTAACTTCGTACCAACAAAATACCCACAGTGTTGGCCCTTTCGGTAACAACCTGCGAACAAGTTGCAGTCTCACCCAAAACAGCTATGGGGTGCTGCAGAACCAGGTTTCTGCAAGAAGAAGAGGGATATTACTGTACCTTTAGCTTTTAACAAATTATAAATATAAATCACAGAGCTTAGCATTCACTTATTTGGCTTCACAGTTAGATAAACAAACAGTGCCTTGCGCAGCCCTTTACTGGGAATTCACAGCGAAGTCATTATCTAGCAGTGATCTTTACTTATCAGATATATAGATATTAATGCATGAAAAAAACATAACAAAACACAATACAAAAGAACCACAACACCAGATATAACGTGGTTCACCCCCAGTGTAGGGGTTACGTCCACAGAACTGTGTTTTATTCAACTTTCTACAAAAACCACAGTTCTGATCTGCGCACTCAACTGCAGATCCCTTCAAGTCCTCAAAGCCACGCACACAGCTACAGTCCTCTGCACACTCAGCTGCAAATTTCCTTAATCATCCAAAGCCCTCTGCGCACACAGCTGCATAGGTCGTCCACGCACATAGTTGGGACTTAACCTTTCTTACCAAATAAGCCTTAGCTTCACATCAGTTCCGTTTACATCAAAAGCCTAACCTGACTTACTTACAAGAGTGCCTATTTATACAGTGCACTATTTACAAAACCATGGGATTAAACCATGGGCACCCCAAACCCTAAACCCTGGACTTAAACCATGGGTTTATTACAAAAAAATGACTTTGACTCAACCCCGACACCCCTAAAACTATTTTGAGTCATAACTCTTCTTACAACTTGGAAAAAAACCATGGAGTTACCAAAATTAGGGACCGTTAAGGTGCGCGCCCCAACAGGCCCCTAAGACTCACCAGTGTCCCATCCCGGGGCACTCCGCTGTTTTTCTAGTCCATGAACTTTGTTGGCGAGGAGAGTGTACTGCTTGTTGAGGACGCGCATAATATTGTCAGCTTCTTGCTCTTTCTCGACCAACTCCTGCAATACTGTGACTGATGCTTGCCTGGCCTTTTCCTGTGCAAATGCATGATATTCCTTCAGAACTTTGAGTTGGGTATTCACAGTAGTACTCAACTGAAAAGCTTCACTGATAAGCGGTTGCATGGAATTTTGCACTTCTGTTGCTCTTGCTCTGCATGACTCAATTTCCTACTGGAGTTCATTGCTTCTCTTTACCTTGAACATTTTCTCCATAGGCGGCAGAGTCTTAATTGCCACCTTTACTTCCTCCAACTCTGTCTGTCGCTGCCTGATGGTTGTTTGCAGCTATCCGACATCTGGATGTTCCTGCAATATAGTCTAGGCCGCAACACTGTCTTCGAGCAGCTTTGCTGCGCTGCTCACAATATCTGAGAGTTTTGCTACGGAAGCTTGAATGTCTACTTGGCATTGCTCCCTAACCTCTGGTGGGATCTCTGGAGGGATGCAGAGTTGGAGCTCTGCAATCTAAGCGTCATGTTCTGCTTTGAGCTTCTCTATTTCACTGTGCGACTGTCGTGCATAGTCTTTGAGCTGGACTAGTCTTTGTTCTGGCTCTTCTACCAATTGTACATTTTAGTCAGGAATACTTCGACATGCCTCATGCAAAACTCGTACCAGGGTAATCCTCTTACGTTCTGCATCCCTTTTTCTCATTTCTGCGGCCTCCAGCTACGTTGCGAGGCTATCATTTTGCTTCCTGGTATCTTGCAGCTGTTCTTGCGAATAGCAGTCTCGGGCCTGGATTTCCTTCGCAATAGTTGTCTGGCAGAGATGAAATTCCATCATGGACATCTTGGTGTAATCGATTCCTACTACCATGCTCGTCTCTGCATGGGATGCTGCATCAGTAATGATGAGGGAAACACTTGACACTTGGCCCTTGTTTTCTCTAGCTAGCCATTGCCTTAGGTTGGGCTGTGCGCTTACCGGGGCACTACTTGCTGAAGCGCCAATCAGCGATTTCTCCGCTAAGTCCTTCAGCTCTGAAACTTGCTTTGCTACACCAGTGAGGGCCTGTAGGTGTGTATCTACAAATTCAAACCATTTTTGTGCGAGAGCTTCTGTGGACTTCGATAGAGCATGACCAAGATCCTCGCTTGTCAGGCTGGCCTCTTTGACAATATTCTTGTCCTTCGACACCTTCATTTTCTTTCAGGGTTTGGGTGTGTGTACTTCATCTGGCTCTGGAATCTTGTGCTTATCCTACCGATTAGAGTCTGGAATAGTATTGACCGATTCCTAGCCTTCCTCTTCATATCCACCATCTCCAGCTTGGTCGCTTCCGCTTTGCTATGACTCAATTTGTTCGTCACTGTCTTCGGGGGGTTCATGCTATTGCATGTGGCTAGGGCTTGCACCCACCTTGGTGACTGGAGGGACTAGAATCTTAGGCTTTGTCCCTACGTCTTTCAACCATTCTGCGGGCCACTGTTGAACAATCGTGAGGATGTCGTCTTTTCTCACCACATACGGTAACTTAAACCATTGATGCTTTTGGTCTGCGCGGGCTGGATGAAAGTATGATGCATGTCGGCACTGAAATAGGCTATTCCTTCGTATTGAGAGAACAACTCATTACTGAGCCGCGGGATTTTTGTGATCTCATACTAGATACTCAACATATAAAAAGAAAACACGGTTTGTCAGCTGCTGTAGGGTTTTATCCGGGGAAACCCACAGAGAGGCATACCTAACAGCACCAGGCATGTCCGAAAAGATAGCAACAAACTACACCTCAGTAGGTTCTTTCCATCCAACTAGGGAAATAAGGACTATCAACCATGAGTAGTGGAAGGGCCTACCTTTCTCCTGTGCATCGCGGACGTCTTCCAGAAATTCCTTTGCAAGGTAGGCTACCCAGTTGTAGCTGTAACATTCGGCACAGTTCATAGCAATTCTAATGACTAGGGCAGGCACTTCAGTTGGTCTACACTTCTGTATTATCTTACATGCTAGGAGCTCAGCTGTGAAGCAAATGTTATTTTCCTGAATCGCAGAATTGTGATACCCTCGTTTCCCCTTCGTCAGGCTGAATCGTTCCTTCATGGTTTGTGCGAGCTTCGTATCCTCGTGCTTGGAAGGAAATTCAGTCCCTGGATCAGGCCCTGCTACAAGTAAGCCAATGATCTTATGAATGAGCTCACCGGTGATAGGAATTTTCTTGTCCCCTATCCATAGGTAGCCATCATGGACTAATTCCAGCAACTGTTTGACCACTATGGTCACCTGTGTGCTGCGGGCAAAATGGGGAACATCAAGTATCTTCAATAGACCAGCTTGATCCAGGCCGGCAGCCCACTGTCTTACTTATAATAATGTCGCCCCATTCTCATCATACTTGACGAAGTGCAAATATGTTTTTGGTGCGAACTGGGGAAACTTTACACGATCATTTGTATCATGGTCAACATACTTAAGCCGGTCTAATTTTCCTATCATGGTCCTGACCAGCTGGACACTCGGTGGCAACGAAGGAGTGCGTAAGGTGAACTTCTTGAGTCACCGAGGCGGCTGAACTCCTGGGCGAACTGGTGGAATATACAGTGGACACTTTGGTGCAATTTTCTCCTCTTCTGTAGGTGGGACCTCTGCTAATCCATACGGATGCATCTCGGGATCCTCTGGTGTTTGCCCTGATTTCTTGTGTCGGTCTTTGTTCCGCTTAGAACGAACTTCGGGCTTGAAATTTTTCTTGGCAGAGCGTGTCTGCATTGGCCAAGTCAGCTCTGGGGGAGTGTCTTCGTGGGGTGCAGATGTAGGTGGCTGGTTGCACAAGTGCGGAAACCCCGTCTACTCGAATTCTCTCAGTAGTTCCTTGAGTTCACGATCAGCTGACATGGACGCACTTGTAAAACTCAAGAAGCTGAAAAATGTGAACATCGCAGAGGTGGGTGTCTTCTTATAGAATCTATCCACAAAAGCTATCATAAATGTGCATTGATGGTGCCAAATCGGACAGAGATCTTGTCCAAATGGTGGTAGATTTCTCAAGATCGTATTAATACGGGCAGTTAATACAGAGAACGTACTGGCGCTGCCAAGTTTGATTTCTTCTAACGGTCGTTTCTTTAGCTCCGACATACCTTTCCCTCTTCGGCATAAGCAGTTTCTATGACTGCGCCCTACTAGGGAAATTCAGCACTTTTGAACATCATCTGCGACAAAGAGTCGAGCTTTTACCCACAACAAAAATTCAACCACAGCTTCAATGATTCTTTTTATTTCAAAGAACTGCATCAGACATAAGTCCTGATACTCAAGGAGAAGTTGGGTTGCTCTGGTTACCATCACCTCATCCCAATAATCTCCAACTCCTATGTTAACTGTCGGCATCTTCAAGGGCTGAGTCACTCCGAGGGCTTCGTCTATTGGTCCGTGGATGTCGCAGTGTCCTTCTGACTCAGGATTATCACTATTGCGTAGATCACCATCCTCGTCAATTGCAAGGTTGTACCATTCTACTGCATAAGCTGCTTGGGCTTGCCAATCAGGTCAGGATTCGACGACTTCTTGTTCATCAAAGACCTTAGTATGGGTCAAACTGATAGCTACATCTAAAGCTGGACAGGCCATATTAGTAGAAAAGGTAAGCACAAAAATATCAATAGTACAAACCCAACTTACAATGTGGTGGCGATGCTCAGCCGCCGCGTACCAATTCTTTGCTATTGGGTCCAGAGTATGCACAACCCGATGTAGCCATTCTTCCTGAGGTACACGCTGCCATGCGTCGTAGCACCGTGCCACATGTTCCTGAGGGTTAGTCCTGCTTTGCACCCCCTGGGGCTGATCCATAATTCTTAGGCGAAGATATTTCTAACAAGCTTGCCAACTAGGAATGTACTTCTTATGGCTCTTCCACCATTTGGCTGCGGTGAGCATGGATGCGGGATCCAAAATCTCCTGTTTCTGTGAATCCAATATATGTTCTGAGAATGGCATACTAAACTCTTCTGGGTCTCCCAAACCATCATAAATGGGTAAGGTTTGTGTCTGTGAGGTAAGCCATCTGAGAGACTTGGTAATCCTGGCACATCTGTGTCCATGTAGCTCATACAACCGGCTCTACCAGTTCTCTAAACCATCATCTGAGTCCATCATACAGGATTTGTCACACTGCCAATCCATAATACCTTTGTCACTAGGGTCAACATAATCTTCTTCCTTTGCTGTAAGGTTATAGATATGCTCTAGAACATCCTGATCTTCATCTCTGAGTGGTTCTGTGTATCTTTCTCCTTGGGAGGGATCTAGTGGTAGGATGACTCGCAGCTCTTTCCCTTTGAAAGTCATTTGTTTCTTCTTAAGGTTAATAACTGCAGCATTTGCCATATCCCATTCAATTCCTAACAAGGCTGGATATGGTTTGCTGTCATCAATGATCTCAATAACTTCGAAGTCTGCTACAGTACAAACGCCATCAATATCTATTGAAGCATTAGGGAATTGTCTTAGTGGAACAATATTTTGTTGATTGGCTAATATCAACTGTATAGGTGACCAATCAAGGGCAGGTTGTCCCATTTGTTCCTAGGTTTGCTTGGTTAAGACATTTACCTCTGAGCCTAGGTCCAAGATAACATCAGTCATATCATACTATCCTATCTGGGAATTCAATCTCATTTCCCTTCCAGTTCTTCGGACATGATTAACAGTTTTCTCCTTATCAACTCTTCTCTAAGGTTCACAGAAAGAGAGAACTTTTTGCAACTCCTTTAAAGCATTCTGATTCCTTAAGAGTTTCATACAACTCTGTAAAAAGGAAGACAGTGTACTTACTTTATCCGTCAAAGCCTCTTGCGGCTGCGACTGCTGTTGATGTGGCTGCGCAGGTGCTACTGCTGTGGTAGACTCTCCAAAAACTTGCCTAGCTTCCATGAATGTCTCCTTTTCTATTTCAATATCAAAGGTGGGGACTTTCATGGGGGCCTGACGAGCGCAAGCCTTGTCAGGCTGTATATGTGTCATAGCTCGACTTCTGGTAACAACATTAATGGCTAGGGTAGGTCGTTGCTCAATGGAAAAGATTCTGAGTAGGGGCACTGTTTCTTTCCTAAATCTTAGCTATCAACTGTGGGCACTGCTCAATCACATGGTCTACTGCTCAGCAATACCAACATGTCGTAGTGGGGTTTCGACAGTCGCGAGCCAGATGTCCGGCCTGGTTACAATTATAACACACCACCTGACCGCGTCCTCTACTAGCCATGCCACCACAACCACGACCTCCAAAACCACCTCTACCTGATGCACCACCATGGTACCCGTAGCCATCATTGCTCTGTCCCTCATTCTGTACTTGATAGGCATCGTAGGTGCGCTCTCTCATGAGGTCATAACTACGACACTCATCCTCATTATGTCCGACGGACTTATAGAAATTGCAGTAAGGGTTCTTAGGAACTTACACATACCTCTGTAGTAGATAGCAATTATCAGGTTGATGCTGGCCAGTTGTCCGATAGATCTCACAATATAGAACAGTAGGGTTGAACGAGTTTGGTGCACCAGTATTCAGGTAATTCCTTACCACAGGGCATTGTTCCTGGTCGTGACCTTCTTTCCGACATTGTGTGCACCAAACCTCTTCGCGACCATTTTTCCCTTGCTTCATATCATGAAGCTCCAGATCCATTGCTGCCAACTGCGCTTGAATTTGAGCGATACCAAAATTGTCTTCGATAGGGGCGGTTTCAAGCTTCATCGCGATTTCCAAAGCCTCCTGCTGGTCAGCAAATTTCTGTTGCATGAGTGGGGTTCTGATATGTGGTAGCAGTGCTGCAATGAACCATTCCTTATGCTCCACAGGTCCAATGGGGAAACTTACTTGGTCAAGCAGAACTTTGAATCTTTGATCAAAATCCCACACTGATTCTCCACACCGCTGCTGGATCTCTTTCAACTCAGTGATACACTATGACTCGGATTTCGGCTTCTTAAATTCCTTTATCATTGCTTCTTTTATATCAGGAAATGCATGGTTCTGAGTGCTAGAGAACTTCATGAACCAGGTCAGAGAACGGTCTCTGAAAGAAGTAACCAGCTACGCTCTTTTTGTATCTTGATCCGTAATGGGCTTAGCAGTCCACACTGCTTCACATAAAAACCAGAACTGTTCTGGATCCTCTGATCCAGTTCCTTTGAACACAGGTAGCTTAATGTCATCATGCATGTGGGCCATACTAGATCAAGGGGGGGTTGGCGGGGGACTGGGGGTAGCCAGGGGGGAACTTACTGGGGTAGACTAACTTGCGACAGGGGTACTCGGGCTAGGGTGACTGCCAGACTACGACAGATTCACAGGGATAATAGGTCTTCGCTGCGGGGTTACCAGAGGGTTTCCTACAGAAGGGGTTTCTTTGGGTTCTGACTCTGCGGGATTTACAGGGGAATACTTGATATGCTGACCCTGAGAATAGGATCCAAAATCTCTCTTATACCTTTTGCCACTTCGCAGCAAACCACTTTGCTCGTCGAAGGTATTTTCACTTGCAACCATAGGTTAGTAATACAAAATCTAACAGTCTGATTCAATGAGAAACATACCTTTTTCAACTAATATCATTTTAATTCTCAAACTAAATGAATTCAAAAACCTACCCCTTGGTCCTTTGAGAAACTGCCGCTCGGATTCACTAAAGGAAGTACTCGTGTCGATGGCGAACTCCGTCACAAATGCTTCAATGGTTTGCGTTGTCCAGAAATCAACAACGCGGGATATCTCGTTGTTCACGCTTTTCAGTAGATTAATTCTCATGGGGGTCCACAAAGGAAACTGACGTTCTTGGAAGTTCGTCCTTCTCTCTGCTAACTTGGATAACCACTGGTGCAACTCTATGTGGATACTACCAAAGAAAATTTTATAGACATCACAAAAAACATACCTTTGTAAAAAGTCATTTGCACTACGACGCGGATCTTTGTTCTCTTGCTCAGCGAATTTCAGATAAGTCTCATAAAGCCAATTGCCGATTTCCTTCACAGAGGACCTCCAGAACATAGCACTTGAGGTACGACGTAAACCCCTCTTGAGCAGATACTGGGTTCAACAGACAACGGAACCAATTTGTTGGCAATAGGGTAGACTCGAGTTTTATACCTTTAACTTTGTACCAACAAAATACCCACATTGTTGGCCCTTTCGGCAACAACCTGCGAACAGGTTGCAGTCTCACCCGGAACAGCTATGGGGTGCCACAGAACCAGGTTTCTGCAAGCAGAAGAGGGATATTACTATACCTTTAGCTTTCAATAGATTATAAATATAAATCATAGAGCTTAACATTCACTTATTTGGCTTTGCGGTTAGATAAACAAACAGTGCCTTGCGCAGCCCTTTACTGGGAATTCACAGCGAAGTTATTATCTAGCAGTGATCTTTACTTATCAGATATATATATATTAATGCATGAAAAAAACATAACAAAACACAATACAAAAGAACCACAACACTAGATATAACGTGGTTCACCCCCGGTGTAGGGGTTACATCCACAGAAATGTGTTTTATTCAACTTTATACAAAAACCACAGTTTCAATCTACGCACTCAACTGCAGATCCCTTCAAGTCCTCAAAGCCGCACACACAGCTGCAAGCCTCTGCGCACTCAGCTGCAGATTTCCTTAATCACCCAAATCCCTCTGCGCACACAGCTGTAGAGGTCGTCCACGCACACAGCTGGGACTTAACCTTTCTTACCAAATAAGCCTTAGCTTCGCATTAGTTCCTTTTACATCAAAAGCCTAACCTGACTTACTTACAAGATTGCCTATTTATACAGCACACTATTTACAAAACCATGGGCTTAAACCATGGGCACCCCAAACCCTAAAACCTGGACTTAAACCATGGGTTTATTACAAAAAGGGGACTTTGACTCAACCCCGACACCCCTAAGACTAGTTTGAGTCATAACTCTACTTACAACTTGGACAAAAACTATGGAGTTACCAAAATTAGGGACCATTAAGGTGCACGCCCCAACATGAACCCCAGATTTCTGAATTAACTCCTTCCCAGTTCAAGACCGTCTAAATGAGAATTGAAATCTTCTAGACGTTTGTATCCCTAGGCTGGCCAACTTAAGCATTTAAACCATTGAGAAGTAGTCCATTCTTTGGGAAATGGTAAAATCAGAAATATTGCAAGTCTAAATGACTCTTTTGAGGCCTAATAAATGAAGTTTATTTTACCTATCCTTAGGTAGTTTCATGCTTGGACACCACAGGATTGTAACAAATAGTAAACCGCATTATCCTTTTGTTCTTCATTCCCATGCCAATTGCACTTTTGTGCCATTAGAACTTTAGTTCTTGTGAGTCCTCCATTTGCCTTTCTTTCTGAATTTTATTCAGGCTCCTCTATCCCATAGTGCCCTTTTGTGTGAGAGAAGAATTGGCGTTTCATCTCATGGACGGAGAGGAACTTTCGGCAATTTGAAGTTCATGCTTTTGATACTTTGCTTTGATATGTCTTGTTTCTTTTAGGAGCTTTTTACTCTTGATAGATTTTAGCTTTTCTGAAATTATGGCATGGGATCATTTATATATGATATACTGTTTACCTTGCTTCCTTTCCGTGGGTCTTTTGCTGTCACCCCCTTGGATATTTAAGATGTGAAATGGATGGAGCCTCGAAATAGTATTCCATACCTCTTTTACTTCTGATTTATTTACAGGGGTTAAGTAAGACTTCAATGAATGCATGGCCAGTTAGGGACACTGCTACTAGAAGACGTTCTATACTTCAAAGCACAGTCTTTTGCTCAAGATTTCAGTTAATAAAGAACCCTGATGTTTCCATTGCAACCAAAAGTTTGCCTCTTTATTAAAAAATAGAGCAGTAAAGAAAACGACATCAAAGTAATAAATCAAAACAGCATTAAAGAAAACAACACAATTTATTTATGTACAAAGCAAAAGAAAAGAAAATGTGTGCCCGGCCTTAAAAATATTCAATCAAACAAGTCAAAGCGGGGGGGGGGGGGCTGGATTATAGACATGAGATATATAAACATGGTCTAGATAGGCTATTTTTGCAATTGAACACATGTCTACTATCCTACATTCATCCCTTTCAGCCTGAGGAAGTCGAAGGAGCTCAGGCTGAGTGTCAGTCATCGAACTGGACTTTATTGAGGTATGATGTCTTAGCTTAAGCTCAGTCAGATAGTTTCCCAGGATAGAATCAGCAGATTCATTTCCCTCTCCTAGCCCAGTAACATTGTGCTTCATGTAGGGCTCTCTTAAAATCTTAATCAGGTTTGGGCTACCCTTCTGAGGCAGCCACAAGTGTGACCAGTCGGAAGCAAAGTACCCATCTAGTCATGCTGACCAATTTCGATTCAAGATCAATCCATAACCATCAGGTATGTCTGCTACTACAATATCAAGGTATTGACATATCTTTTTATTCGTAGACAATCGAATCAAAATATTCTTCATCTCCCCCACTACCTTGACACTAGTCTTGTCTAGTTGAGTGACGTCCCAATCAGTAGGTTTTGGTTTCCTATTAATTTTTTGCAAGCTGCAAGAGGCATAACATTCACTGATGATCTAGATTCCACCAGACAATTATGCACCTTATGGTTCAAAATTTCAAGAGTTAAAAGGAAAGGTGGGGTGCTAGTTTTCCTTTCCCTAGTTGATTCGATCTTTTCTTCCACAGGTTGGTTTTCAGTGGGTATCTCCTCTTTAACTTCCTTAACTTTTTCAGCGCTTCCTTCCTCAACATCTTCCACAGGTTTGACAGTCTCATTGCTCGGATCTGCCTCCTGGTTGAGGGTAGTGGCTTCAGGTGTTTTGTCTTCAACATTCACTTCTACCTGTCTCTTGACATTCTCCTGCAATTTTTTAATATTTGAAATTATTGCATTGCCCTTAATTGTTAGGTTATTATCTTTTGTTGTTGTAGGTGTATATTGAGACTTGAGAGCATTTTCTTCTATGTGGAACAGCAAAACACCATTCCATAAGAACATGGTATCATCATCTTGTTTCTCTATGGTCTGGTTTTTCTTTTCCTCTTTTCCACTGTCCTTGGTCAATTTAGAACCTAGCAACTGATTCATAACCAATGTCATTGAATTCAACCATTGAGGACACTTCTTTTTAGAATGAGGCTGTTGGTGAAAAGTCCAGAAATTGTCTCTTCCCACTTCTATTATATTCATTGAGGCTAAATTTGGGGGAGGAATTTTCCATTGGTTTCTATCCTCTTTTTTTGGATAGTATGGTTTGAACATTTTCCGCATTTCCCTTTCTTTTTCCAAATCTATTATTCGGTTGGATAGCTTCTGCATCATTTTCAGCATTCCCTCAAAATCATGTGATTGCTTCTCTTTAGCTTTAGACAGCAATAAAGATCTTCTATTTGTAGTTTTCTCTCCAGGTAAATCAGGATAATCTTCTACACTTTCCCTTTTAGCCTCTACCCTTTCTGCCTCTTCATAAGTCTCTACCAATGTAGGTTTTGCTTTCATCTTGGCAAACATGACCAGCTCAGGTCCTAGGGCTGAGGTATAATATTCAACTAAGACTTTGTCTGAGGGTCTGTCAGCTTCAGAAAAGTTCTTTAGGTATATTGAAAATCTTTGAGTGAAACTATGTACCTTCTCATTCTTCTATTTTCTTAACAAACCAAGACCTTTCATCAATGAGGCATGCATTTTTTGGGCTGTGTATTTACTTCTGAAAACCCTTTCGAAGGTGTCCCAATCAGGAATAGAGTTTGTAGGCAAGACGAAATACCGGGATGCTGCTGCTCCTTTCAAGGTGTGTGGAAACAGTCTACAGACCACGTCTTCATACTCCCCATCCCTTAACCCTTCTACCACCAAATAGAAACTTTGTAAGTGGTCATATACAACAATCCTTTCCTCAGGGTCAAACTTAGGCACCAGCTTATCAAAAGCTTGAGGTAGGTTATGCAATGGAGGTGTGAGGTTCAAAGGGGATCTATCTCTCCAAGCAGGTAATGGGTTAGGCTGATTCACAATTACACCAGCCATAAGCACAGGTAAAGGAACAAAGTCTGAGTAAAGATCAACGCAGGGTGAGAACAGGCTTTCTTACTTCCAAGGTACAACCGAAATCTGTAAGTACTTGGGTTAGATCGAAAGCTTCAAAACATCTGCTGGTAAGGTAATCTTGGGAAAATAAGTTTCCACGGCCAGCCATGCACTGGAGGCCCTCCTTCTAGTGCCAGAACTGTTGAGGCATGGAAATTCGCAGGCAACAATAGAAAGGGATTCTCCCCAGTAAACATTCCCAACTAGCCCATGACTGTTTGGTATGGGGAATCCGTCTAGTTTGTGTTCCGGCTACCGTAAGTCAAAGTAACAAAAACGAGGGTTTTACCGGTTGGGGCCTGGTCCACCGTGTATATTTTTTTTATTTTTTGACTTAAGTATGATATGCATATGCCTAATTAACCATGCTAGGTGATGGGGATGCAAGGGGCAGTCACAACGTGATGCGCAGGTTCTTACCTCTCCTCTTGGCACTCACAAAAATCTCAATCACATATGCAGTAATGAAATAAAACTAACTATCTAACTATCTATCCCCAGGGAGAAAACTGTGATTTAATTATGAGTAATGTGTATTGTGCATGCATTATAAAGAGAAATTACAGGTAGCTGATGTTTCTTCCTACAACACATGAACGATTAAAGATATTTCAACAATCAGATAGCCAATTGTTTTATGAACAGCATACATTACTCATGGTGGTAATTCCACAAAATAAACCAGAAATCATTTAAACAAGAACATAGGTTCTAAGCGTTATAATGATCTCATGGTTAATGGACAAAAGCTGAAAAAATAAAATAGTTCATCTTTCCGCCATCCACAGCATCACATTTGAAGTCCCACCGATCTTTCTCCAACAGGCAAACAGTTACTCTTTATTGCAAAAAAAAGTAGTTCTTCTTACAATATTACTTTCATGTCTAACTGGGAAAAAGCCCCTTCTCCCTTCTAAGCTTTCTACATTTATACAAAAGGGTGAGATGGTTGGGCTGCCCAAAGTAACCTTTGGGCTTGCCAACTCTTCGTTTCCCAACGCTTGAATTTTCCCAAATTTTTTTTACAAAATGTTACATATTACAAAAAGTTCCCAATCCTTTACGAGGAGGGTCCCACTTGGGAATCTAGAAATTTCTTCCATTTCGCAGCTTCAGAGGCAATTCCCTCAAACACACAAGGCTCTAAAAACTGAATATTGATCTCAAACTTAGTAGCCTGGTTCTTTATAGCCTCAATCCTGGCTGCACTCAATCGAAGCTGATCCTCCAGGAGCTGCACACTGATAGCTAAATGATCTACTTCACTTCTCAAGATATGATCATCCAGGGCTTTAATCTGTTGTACTTTAGCTTCCTCCTCCTGGTATCTCTTCTGCAAAAGCTCCACAAAGGTGTTGTGATTCGGGAAAGCTTCAAGCCTATGCTCGGCCTCTATCTGGCACTGGTTGTAGGTAATGAGAAGCCTTCTGAAAAACTCGGTGCATGCTCCTTTCATCTTCTTAACTGATTTTTTGAAATCCTCCGTGGTATTTATAGCAAATTCCAGCAAGTCATAATCCCGCTTGAGGGCCTGTGTATCCTTTGATGGCAGTTTTGCTGGAGTTTCTTCCTTGTTTTCCAGCCTCGCCATTCTTGCAGTCAGGACTTCAAGGACATCCTGAGATCGATCTACAAAGTAAGAGGAGTTCTCTAGGATTTCCTCCAATCTGCTATCTACCTGCAGCACCTTGCACCTTTCTCCTTCTATAGAAGTCTGTAGCTACAACATCTTAGCCTTTTGGGCCAAGATATTCTCTTTGAATGGTTGGAGGTTAACCTGTTGCTCCCTTGCTTCCTCCAAAGTGGTTGTTAGAGAAGAAATCTGCTCTTGATGTTTCTCTTTCTATTCTTGGGAGTGCATCTCACTAGCTTGCAAGATAATATTTTGCTGCTCTTCTAGCTCTTCTACCTTTTCCTACAGCCGTTCCTTCTCCATCTTCAGCTCTTGATATTCTTTCTGCACTTTTTCCAGGCATTCTTGAGCAGTCTCACTAGCTTGTTTCTCTTCCTGGAGGAGCTGCAACTCAGCCTTAGAAGACTTCATTTTCATCTGCATGTCTTCATACTTCTGCTTCAGCCTATTTCCCTCCTCTCTCTCTTTCCTCAAGGTGTCTTTCAATTGAGCAGAGGATTTCTTAGATATCTCCAAGTCTGTCATGATCCTACCCACATTATCCTTCGAAGCTTGAATCAGTGATGCTCCGGCTCTAATGGTGAATCTTGGATCTTGGTCTGTTCCCAACATAACAGGCGTCTCCATTATCATTTTACCAGGAAGACCTTCTGTTTCAATTTTCCTTTATGTTCTCTTCATTATTCTCTTTGTTGCCCTATCATAATAAATAGTGTTGAAATCAGGTATTTCTTCACCCACCTTCTGTACAAAGGGGACCAGCTTCAGATTGGGGACCATGGGTGTGCTGGCAGCAGGTACTTGTGGGTCCTGAACCTCGGGGTTCTCCACGTCCTGGGTCTTCCCTGCAGATATTTCAGAAGTTGACTGCTCTGTCTGTGTCAGCTTTAGCCTTTCAGCTTCTTTCTTTTGGAGTTCCTCATCCAGCTTCTTTTTCTTTTCTTCTTCTTCTGCCTTCCTAGCTTCCTCTTGTGCAGCTTTCCTTTTTTCTTCTTCTTCTGTCTGTAGCCACCCTGCGGCTTCTTGTGCCAACCGCTAGGCTTCCTCATTTCTTCTCTTTGCTTCTTCCTCAGCCTTTGCTTGTTCGTCTCCCTTCCCACCTTTGGTGGAGATATTCTTCTTGAACCTTCTTCTCAAGGCTGTCATGTTTACTGCATTTCGGAAGATGGATTCTTCTCGATCCAAATGGTGGGCATACTTAAAATGCACATTGTTTGTTTTGCAGTGTTCAGCTACTTTACCGTGAGTATTGTTAACACCATTATTTAGCAGGGGAGCAAAGAGACCATGGTGGAAAGAAAATAATGGTCACTTGTCAAAACTTTGGTTAAAATTTTATAGTATGAAAGCATGGTAAAAGGCGAAAAATGATGATTTGTCAAAGGATCTGACGGTGCGGAGTGAAAAGATGAGGATCAATGGTTTGTATTATATCTGCTCCCTAAAAAATGCGAGGAAGATAAGTATATGCGGGCGTTTAACATGATATATGGATCAAAGGTCGTTGATCTAGCTCGAACAGAGCCACGGTCTGTATAAAATCCGCTTTGTGAACCCGCATGATTGTTAAAACAACGGAGCCCCTGCGGAATTGAGTACATGTTTCTTGATCTAACGGTGGAGAAATAAAGGTAGATCACATCGACGGTTGTGGATGATTCCGGAGTGGAAATTTGCACGATGGATACAACCAAGACGCCCGGCGGAATGAGGTACGTGGCACTTGATCCGAGGGTTGAAAATTAAAGGTGAAATAGATCAATGGTCACGAATGGATCCGAAGTGTGAAGGTGCATGGCAGATAAAGGTGAAGGGCAGTTGTGGAATATAAACCACTGTCCACGTGGTCAATCGTGGTGGACTCTGGAGGCGAAAGTGGTTTAGTGGAAACCGCCAAAGGAATGCTCTGGAGTGGGGTCCTATAAAAGCGAAGTTGACTTGTCCCATGATTATTTTATTGGTGCCGAATGAGTGAAAAAGACTTGTGGATTCGTCAACCTCCAACTGTCAGTTTCGAACGAACACCGCTACAGTTAACAGGTAAGGCTTAAAAACCCATAATTTGTCCGTCTAATTGCCATTTATCAACTGAATTATGGACCAGGGGAAGGAATTGCAAGGGTCTATTCGTATTGTAGATGACAGGGAAGATTATTTAGTTGATAGGGACAGAGGTGTGTGCGACCCATTTCTATCTATAGGAAGCGTAACAGTCAGTAAAGAAAGGTTATGGCACTATAATTCACGGGGAAATGATGTCTTGAATGTCTATAAATCCTTTTTATATTATTTCGTGCTCGAACAAACCTTGCACTTTCCAGAATTTGCGGAATGGTGTGCTACGAATTATTCCCCTTCTCAGAGAATCATTGTAAGCCACTCTACGTCTCGAATCCTCTGTAAAATCAGTGCCAAATTCATCCACGAAAATCTCAATTTGCCTGACAGTTACCCTGACCAACGTGAACCTGTGAATGAGTTAATCCTTGCTGAATTGTTCAAGAGTTGTGAAACTGAAGTCCATTGCCAATTCCTGTCCAATATTTTGAAAATTAAAATTGATTTCCATGGAGGTCTTAATCAGATGAGAAGATATGTAAGTATCTGAAATAATAGATAAATTCTGAGTTGACATTGATTTTTTTCTTAAAAAATGCTTCTTATATTAACAATAAAATCATAAATTTCTAACTGGATCACGGCTATATAAAGGACAACAAAAATGTACAAGAGATAGCTTGAAATCCAAGATCACAACTATTTCAGCATAAATTAACGAGTATACTCCTTCTGTAGGTAAGATATACTGCAGTCATGTTAAAAAAATTTAACCAACTCAAACAAACAGTTTTATTTTTTCTTGCATGTCTACTATGAACAATCTAACTTGGACTTATATGTTTTCCAAATTCAAAAAAGAATTTGATGATTTTGTTTTCTATGCCAATATTATTTTCTTTGCATCTATGCGATGGTATAGATGTTGATCGTCTACTCAAAGAAATTTTGAAACAACCTCATATTGGAATGATACAAGGTAGTGCACAATGTCTGATATGATACTAATTTTCTGGAAATGTTTCACCACACAATCAGAAGATTTAGAATCTTCTTTGAATTTTTACAAGCAAAGAAATATTGGCACCCTTGTTTCTATGGTTATGTAAACAAAGTGATAGGAAACAAATATGACAATTCTGTGAAGCAAGGGAAACTGAAATTAACAGCACATGTTATTAAAGGATTACCATATAACCACATAAAACAGAGGAATTCAACTACTTTCAAACATTGAAGCCAATTAATATATAAACATCATTAAACTTAGAACTGGAGAACTTTGGGTATCTCATTACATAGATCCTTGAAAATAGTGTAGGCCTTTCAAATACATTGTAATGTATTTGTACTAGGTTTTGAATACCAATTGGTCTAATATGTTAATTGAATTCATTCAAATTTCATCATTAGGTTATCCCTTTTAAGTTTTTATCCCCAATTGGCCACTAGACAATGCTCAATCATGGCCTGTTGTGTTCGGTGATTTGTTTCTTAGGGTCACTTGGTAGTTGGAACAGCGAGTTGGATACATCATCTACAAACTTGTAAGAGCCTAGACTTTTGTCCTTGAAAAAGATAAATTGGTTGCTAGCATAATTATGTTGTTGTGTGCATTAGATAACGCTTATTTTGGGGAAATATAGCTCAACTTTAAGGAACATGCCAATCTCAGACATCAAATTCTGGAAAATGCCAATCTAGAAGAATAACTATCACTCAAACCAAAGATACAAAAGAAAAAGTCCAGAGATACAATTGAAAGGCCAGAGACTGGTGATCCTAGTGCTGAGAAAGACAAAGAAAGGATGCCATGTCTTGTTGGTCCCGATGGCCAAGGGAAAGGGAGGGGGGGATAACCGAGGTACATTTTCATGATGTACAATTTGTTCCAAAATTAGACCAAATTATCATATATCTTTATGAAACATTTGAGGATACGAATTATCCTATCTTAGTTTTTCCACTACTATTTTAGTAGAGTAGGGCACCCAACTAAAAATGTCATTACATCTTCAACACCCACTTAATGACCACTTTATTTTATTTTACAGCAAGCATATCCCAAAATTTCTAAATTTTCTCCTTTCTCAAACAGACCACAGACACATATTGAACATTAATTTAAGGATTCCTTTTGAACAGTAAAGAAAAATCAAAATTCCTAAAAAACCCGGGCTTTTCTTTGGTAAGTAGTCTAGATATGCAAATGGATTCTATATATAGAAAATAAGATAGGGCTTGGGAAGGTTATTCTCTAAATTCCTTAAATAAAACTATATATCTATATATATAAGATATTCGCAAGTCCATGTCTAGTGTAGGTGGTATCCTTAGCTCCCCATACATCTAGACTAAACAACCCAAATCTCCATTGTTTGTTCGAAAGGTTGGTCCAGAATTTGAAACCTTTTTAGACTAAATTAACCTCTGTTTTTTTATAAACCTACTTACAAATTGACCTTAAATGACCATATATCGAAGACATTGTTGCTCTTGAGTTTTTTCAGTAGGAATCCAACTGAAGGTGCAGTAAATTCGTTAGCATCCCGTGAAGAGAAATTGCAAACAACCTGTGAAGAGAAATTGTTGACAACACCGTGAACAAAAATAGCATACACTCACACTAAAGCTGTGAATCCCTGTCGGAGAAATCGCATCCAACGCCCAATACACAAATCGTGTCAAGAAATAAAAATTGCAGACAGTAAGTGCAGAAGCTTCCAAATGTTGACATAAAATTCTAACCTCGTCTATTTATAATCTTGAATGGTAATAAAAATTTGACCAATAATATAAAATAACATTGTCATTTTGCATGCCAACGCGTAGTGCAAAGCATTAAGACCCGCGAGCTGCACCTCGTAAGCTTCGTGCACGGTGATGGTTTGGGTATGAGTGTTGGTAAGTTGACCATGATATATGCCTTGAAAAGGGGACGATAGATCGACTAAATTTTTTATCCCATGTTACTTTATAAAGTCCACGTAAGACTTGGGTAATAATAAAAATTTGGGTAAAGGTAAGTCTTTGGTAGTTGATGTAACGGTAAGTGAAACTTGGGTAATAATAAAACTCTGGGTAAAGGTAAGTATTTGGTAGTTGATGTAATGGTAAGTGAAGATAAAGAATTAACTTTGAGTTTAAAATCAACTTAAAATTGGCAAAGACCCAAAATTTATAATAATCATTTATCTCACTTGAACCCATGTGATCATAAATATATTATGAGTGGGTATGAGTATAAAATAATAATCTTTATTATTTTTAAGAATAATCATTAAATAATAGTTTTATTTAAAAAATGTCTAAAAGTAACAGTTATAAAAATCAAGTGTCTAAAATTAGAAAGATGCTAGAGATGACAACATGTCCTTGTGAGAGATGAAAATATATAATTGTGAGAGTGTTTGACGCCATGTGTGTTGAAGGAATTGCATTTATGTTCTAGTTATGAAATGCTTAGGAAAACTCATACTAGTTTCTATATGTGCCAACTAGTTTTTGTCATGAAGGCATTGGCTTTGGTTGGTATCCAAGTCTACATTTTTTCTCATGAAGGCACTACAACAAAAACCTATGATTAGTGTCTCTTTTAGCTTCCTTTTTAGCGTCCACTATCACTTTTAATGTAATCTTCATCATTTTTTGGACAAAATGGACGCTTTTCCACGGGATGGCACTTTTAATGGTGTTATTTGCATCCCTTTTTAAACGTTGGTGCTATTTTGGACGCTAATTAGTTCCATCCCATGTATGGACCATGAGATCCAAAGACAAATATCATGGGTCAATAACTTGTATTTTTGTATCAACCCTAACTTGGACACCAAGAAGAATCCCCATTATAGGATCATATATCATTGACATGATGAAGATTCCATTTGTAAGGTCTATGTGGTGGTGGAACATTGAAGGAATGGTTAATTTTTTTATGAAAGTGTTAGAACTAATTAAGATGCCATTTAAGGTGTAATCCCAAAATATTAATACTAATAATAAAATGTCATTTGATAAATACTTATGTGAATACAATGGACCATTACGATGCCCTTGACCATCGTATAACATGCATCTGCATAGAAAATATCTAGTCTACATGTTAGATATGGTCATCATTTTGAAAACTATGGTTCACAGAGCTGATAAAAATTTCTTATATCCCCTAAATTGCAAGATTTATATGTATTAAATTATTATTTTAATTATGAGATTAATAGAAATAACATTTTTATATTCTATATATATTATGCAACTATTCCCTTTGGAAAACCATCAAAGGGTTTCTTGATGCATAGGTTGTAGGTTCGAGACTACTGGACAGTAGAAAAATTAATTTGCCATATATATGAAAAAAATGAACTTAGGCGAATTCATGCCCACTAAGGGCTTCCTATTTGATTTCAACTTAAAGATTGTACTCGAGATATACCATTATGATCTCGATGTTGCCTTGTGTTTTTTTATCAATGTCCTTATATTTTAGTGCAACTTGAATAGAACCAATAAATACCTTTGTAGGGCAAACCAAGAATGCGATGGGTCACTATGCAAGTACAATCTCCTAGATAGGAATACAACCAATTCACAAATCATCTTGTAATATGATTCCAACTTCTTAATTTTGTTTCTTTATAATGAGTCAAAATCTTTGAAATCTATGCATTCCTTCTATTGTTCAGGATTAAGCACCCTTGTAACCTAGGGTCTAGGGTTACCAACTTACTACTAACCTTGCAGACAATCAGCTTTACCAAATAATAGAAAGGGAATATGAAGAGACTCTTGACTTACTTGACTACCGACGGTTGATCCAAGCTTGATCTTCTCCTGCTCCTCTTCTCTCCAAAGCTTCCAAGGATGCACCTCTTTCACCTGTAAAGAGAAAATTATCTAAGTAATATCTCATGCATGTATATATAAGAGGTTAGAAAAACAATATGTCAAATACATAATCAAATATATTCATTAACCATGATACATGAAAGAGACTCAACACAATGTTGGAAGAAGAATTCTCTTTATTAACAATCAGTGAATGAGATAAGAATACAACCTAGCTTCTGAGACAAGGACTCCTCTACAACCAAAGGACTCTGAGTTCTACTGCTCCAAGACTTCTGAAGATATACCACTAGCATAAGTTTGCTCTCCAATCTTGATTGATTAATGCCCTCCCCAAGGACTCTATTTATACTTTGGGAAATAGAGTGATTTCGAAGGTTGGGGTGGTTGAAACAGTTGGGATAGTTAATGATTAGGGCCCAACTAATCTCAATTATTCGTGTTTTATATTTTTTAATGTCTAACTGAGGTGTACACGACTATTAATATAGGAAACCAGTGTATGACACACGAGTTGCTCAAAGGAAACCTGCGTATGCTGATGTACACAGGTTGCAATGCAAATAGTCGCATTCAGTATGCGAGTTGCAATGGAGATAGTCGCGTACGCAACTCAACACTTAGAAAAATTATGTAGCAAGTTGGTTTAAAGGTAAATGCATCCCAATTCATGACCATATATAGTGTTTTGGCAAAATTCAATCCTAAAATATACTTTTGTGTACCAACATAAGGAATGTCAGCACTCGGATGGAGAAGTGCCATTTGGGTTGATAACACCTTCCTCTTTGGTCTTCAATTTGATTGGTCATTCTTCTATTTCATTCATTTCTCCATTGATTTCTTTGAATATTTTAGGTCTCATATATGCAACAACTAAAGTGAATATGAATTGTCATTCTTTTCCAAAACCAACAATTGATTTTACAATGCCAAACTAAAACAACTCCTACCCCTAATGCAAAACAATTCTCATGACCAAAATAAGAAGATTTAATCAACACTCAAACTAGATTTGATCCACAATACTAGATTATAACTAGAGCCAATCCATAGAGCTAGAGGAAGCAACACATTGCACCTATAACCTACCTCACTATAGATATTAGTGCCCAACCACACCCAAAAACCCCCACTTTGTCAACTTTCTCATATTGCTTGCTAAGAGACAAAACTACAACTAATTTAAAAAATGAAAATAATATCTTCAAAACTTGAATTTATCTCACTTTGTCGACTTTCACATATTGCTCGCTAAGAGCCAAAAGTACAACTAATTTCAAAAATGAAAATAACATCTTCAAAACTCTAATTTATTGCTGCAAGGTTGATAAACCTCACCTCTTGCTTGAACAAATGAGTAGGTATTTAATGTCAAGATCTTTAATGCCCATCCTTTCACCTTAATTTTACATTGAATCTTGTCTCCTAAATTCACTTCCATTATGTTTTAGTATTCTATACTTATAATCTTCACGGGAGATGAGATATAAGAGGTACTGTATCTTATTTATACCCATCATTCCAACATCTAACGAAACAACCTTATTTTCTTCAAAATGTACTAAACTATTAAGTCTTATGAGGACTCAAGATATAATTCTATATTTTTTGCCAACATTTTATCTCTATGAATGAATCTCTCTAGACAAATATCTTGAAGATACAATTGTTTTTTCAAATGTTGAATTATCATTATAGAGTCATCCATTACAATAAGATTATTGAATTATCACTTCTCCATTACAATAATATTATTGAATTATCACTTCTCCATTACAATAATATTTTTGATCATCTTGATTTGAGTATTTTTAACTGAAAACAAAGTTAATACCTCTACTTGATTGTTAATAATTTCTCCTAAACTCTAAGTGAATTTTTTTCTCTTAATTGGCTGAAAATGTTCCCACCATAAATGATACCCTATTATGAACTAATTAACTTAATCTATACGCTAACTGCCACCCTATTAACTAATTAACTTAATCTATACCATAATATGTGTGTGTGTGTGTGTGTGTGTGTATTAAAGCTAAATCATTTCAAAAAAATTAAAAAACGTTCCCTCCACAACCACTAAAATTTGAACCGTACTAAGTTTCACACTTCCCCTGCCTGCTTGGAATGGATTTACCTGAGCGTGTTAGTTCAGATCCCTTCTTATTTTACAGACAGACTGCCTATCGACCTATATACTGGAGATCTCATCGAACACAGAGAAATGGGCATACTGAATAGTGAACGCAAGAATAAGAATGGGTATGCCTTATTTCATTCATTTTAGGATCTACTTCTAAGAATATGAGAAATAACATCGATTCTATGACAAAACGAGTTCGAGGTTCCTTTGTGAGGAGTTCTGATTCTACGACTAATCGATATCTTTGTGGGGAGTGTTGATTCTACAATAAATAGATGTATTGGTAGGGAGTGCCCTTGCAAACATGTATGCCAATTTTATTGGGATATCAACACTTTGGGAAAATCTCATTGTAGGTTATTGTTTCTCGAATGAGATTTATTCTTCACAAATAGCACACCCCATCTGCTTTAGGTAATGCTCGGTAAGGGTTATTTATAATACCTATTTTTTTCAATAATTTGAGTCTTTAATAAATGATGATTTATGTAATAGAGTCTGGGAACTATTCCTGCTTTGTCTTTTGCTTCAGTATAGTATAGTATCACAGGATATTACAATCCATAACTTGGTATTTGATAGTTTTGGTTAGATTCCAATATGGTTGTTCCAACAAGCATAGATATTAAGCATAAATCTCCAAACCAGTGGTTAAAGTTTTTTTTCTCTAAACCATGACATTTGAAACCCTTGCGATTGAAACATGACCAAAACTTGTCATTGGGAGATTAGATACCATGCTGGTTTATTATTAACTGGTATTGGAATTTTCTACTTTTATGTTTTGCATGTGTTTGGGAAACACAATGAAAACCTTAACATTGATAGTTGATTTTCTCTTTTGGAGAAGTGAGTGTTGGATGCTTTGTTCTACATGTGTTTGGGAAACACAATGAAAACCTTAACATTGATAGTTGATTTTCTCTTTTGGAGAAGTGAGAGATGGATGCTCCAGATCTGTAAACTTTGCAGATTTTTTGAATCGACACTTATCTTCTATAAAAGTGCATGCATACATAAAAATTGTAGCAAAGTGGGAACCATTTTAGATTATGACTTGCTTTTAGTAACTATGTGACCATTCTAGGTGATCTTCTAAGTTCTGTCCTCTTTTTGAACATAGTCATCTTATTTATAGTGTAACTTTTATACAATGATTTAGTTGAATGGTTGGGTATTGATGATGCTAGTCTTTTCAACTTCAAACCAAGTGTAAGGCTAGTACCACTTGAAGTTCACATTCAGGTGAGTCAACAATATTTTAATTTTACATGTATTTATGTTCCCAAGTTAATATGTTTTTTACTATAATCATTAGTATCAGGATGCTTAAGTTCATTTCATGGAAATAAAGCATATGTGTCAAGAATCAACAGACATGACACAAACTACAAAGAAAACTTCCCCATTATTTCATTATAGATAGTTACCTATGTTACAAGCATACTATTGCAGAGGGGAACATTTTGGAAGAAAAGAACGTCCAAAAATATCTAAAGTAATACTTTACAATACCAAATTTATAGGTTAATATTTAGTGTTTTAATTTGTCTCAAAGCTATTTGAGTCTCCAGTTTCCATCTCTATAGGTTTTGCTAGAAATTGTAGTTCAATTCTTTGGAGATGCATATGATCAAGTGGTGACGGTATTTATCTGATGAACTTTCTAAAAGACTGTCTTTTCTGATAGACTTCCTAACCCAAGAGACCCAAGAGATGTGTATGTTAGTGCACTGGATCTGCTGATGCTACCATCAGAGTTATGTATACATAATAGCAGATATACCGTAAGGTAGATAAGAGAGAGAAAAGACAATAATCTGATATTGTTACTCCAAGGTATTAGAGTTAGTACTTATTGCATTCGCATAGCTTCACCAAATTCCTCTCTTTCTTGGTCCTCTCTCGCATATGAAATTTTTGTTTTTGTAGGTATTTAATATCATTGTCTTGTTTAAATTTTAATTAATTAGTTAAGTTTAAATTTTTAATTAATTAGTTAGTATATTAATTAAAAGTTTATGATTTTGTATATACTTTCCTCTTAACTGAAAAAGAAATCCAAATTCAATTCTAGGGATGTTAGTCGAAACCTCAATTTCCTTGTCAAAGAGTCATTGAGGGACCAAGAGAAATTAGCTAAGCAGTTGTCTATTCGCAAGCATGAGCAAGTTTCCCCTATAAAATCTAGCACTCAACCTTCATCAGAAAAGGTGACGAGTTCATCAAAATTTAAGCTGAAGATAAATGATACTGAGGTAAGCTTGATATCTATTATTTTCCAATATGGTAAACAAGCAGCTAATTTTATTTTTTCTTATTGTGGTTCTTTTACTTTTGAAAAATTAATGATGAAAATTGTCAAGGATTAGAGTGAGGTTTTTTTCCTTTTGAAAAATTAATGATGAAAATTGTCAAGGATTAGAGTGAGGAATGAATATATTGCATGTGGATCATTTCTGCATTCATAGTGACTTATGACAATCCTATAAATTGGGTATTTTCCTTGCATTAACTTATTTGTCAATGTATTTTTAGTTAGAACTTGAAACCTCTTACATATGGATGTGGATACTGTATCAAAAGACCAAATTGGTGTCTTCAGCAAGATGCACAGTATCCCCTTCCATTATATACTACCCAATGGTCTCTTGTTGGCCATGGGATTTACCTATCCTCCCTGGAATTGATTTTCTTGGATTGACTGAGCACAACAAAATATAAAAAGAATACAAGATTATACTCACATTCTAATATTTATAATGTGTTTTTTAATTTTTACAATAAATTGCATAGCATTTTTGGCTGCAAGGTTTTGCTATGAGGCAAAGAATCCTGAGAGGAGATAATTTATACCCATCCTCCAATCAACTTACCGATTAGAAGCATGACGACTTGACAACAAACCCATATAGAAATTACCCATTGGGAACCCATAAGGCTGTTGTGCTGGCTATTGATATGTATCCATTGGGCACCCATAAGGTTGTTGTGATGGTTGTTGATATTCTTTTATTGCTTCCAGTACAGGAAGTAACTCTGTTGGCCTTTCACTTCGTCCCCCACTTTACCTTTTTATGTTTTTTCTCACCATGCCTTTTTATGGCTGGCTCCTATTTACAAAATTTATAGTTTCCAAAATGTGTTTGGAATAAAGGTTTAATACATCCAATCCATAAATAAGGTCGAGTCCATACATACCTGTACCCATCCAGTTAGAACCAAGCTATCGAATGACAGTTCAAATGAGGTAGAGAGCAAAGACATACATACCTGGAAAGTTATCAAGGTTTAATTAATACTTACCCTTACCCATTTTGTTGGAACTCATAGCAGACATCATTGGACAAGGCGCGTTAGCAGTTTTTTTTGTCCCAGGAGTAATTCAGATGAGGAACGAAGTGGCTTCATGCTAACCAACCCGAATTTGACTCCTGAATATCCTTCCTTATGAAAAATCATTATTCTTTGGAGCCTCTTTAGACCTGAAGCTCTAGTTTAAATGAGGATCTTCTCTAGGTGCTTTTTTATATGTATGGAGCCAACAATATGTAAATATCCTTCTCATTGATTGAGTCTCTAATGAAATGGTACTTAGACTCAATGTGTTTTGGCTTGTCATGAAACACATTTTTTTTTGGCCAGCTTTACATATAACTGATTATCACAATAGATAATCAATTAAATATTTTCATCATTCCTAATTCAAGAAGCAATTCTTAAACCATACTGCTTCACAACTCCCAGTAGCAGCAGCAATATATTCAGCCTCTATGGATGACAAAGAAACACAAGCTTGTTTCTTACTGCTCCAAAAAACCATGCCAGAAACTAATTAGAAGCAATAACCTATGGTAGACTTTCTGGAGTTCACATCACCTACCCAATCAGCATCCACATAGCCATGCAAATATACATCTCTTCATCTTTTATAACTGAGACCATAAGAAACAGTTCCACTCAAATACCGATGAATTTTCTTACTAGCCTACCAATGGACCTCCTTTGGCTTTACCATAAATTGAATTAGCACATTTACTTCATAGCACACAAGTTAGGATAAGTATTACACAAGTAAAGAAGTCTACCAATCAATTTGTGATACAATGTAGCATCCACATATTTTCTTGGTTCATCGACTCTCAACTTAACACAAGGATCCATGAGCGTAGAAATAGATTTTCAACCCTCCATTTTGAACTTTTTCAAAATATTCACAACATACTTGGCTTGAGTCAAAATAATTTGATCTTTATATTGCCACACATCCAATTAAATGAGACAATAGTGAGGATGACCCAAATTTTTCATTTCAAATTCTTGACATTATTCATTCTTCCACCAGTGAATTAATTCTTCATCATTTCTTGTCACAACGAGATCATCCACATGCAAACCAACTGTCACAATGCTACCACCATCACATAGAAAATATAAATTAGCATCCGTGGATGACATCTGCACAACTTTTTTATGGAGTCACTCATTAATCGGAGTATGCCTTACTTGAGGAGCCTCTTTAAGACCATAAAGGGATTTCAACAACTTGCACACAATATCCTCTTGGGAAATGACTCCAAACCCCTATGGTTTTCATATATAGATTTCTTCCTACAGAACACCATTCAAGAAGGCTTCCTTCACATCCATTCAAGAAGGATTCCTTCACGTCCATTTAATGAAGACTTCAATTAAAATAAGAAACAAAGGAAAGTACTCATCTAATGGTGGTATATTGAGCAACAGGAGAAAAGGTATCATCATAGTCCATAGTCAATAGTCAATATCAGCTTTTGACTTTTACCATTATCACTTCTCGTGATTTTGATTGTATGCCATGTCCTATTTGCTTTTCGATGGATTTGAATTCACAATACTGATTAAAGACTTCACTCTTGTGCTTCATGAAATATATCCAACATTTTTTAGTAGCTTCATCTATGAACATAACAGAGTAAGATAAGCTAGTGATGTAAAAAGTACGCATCGTTCCTACACATAAGTGTGAACAAGGTCAGAAGAGTCCTAACAGGTTTTTCATTATTTGAAAAGAAAGGATACCTGTGATGCTTTCCAATGGAACATGCATCACATATACCTCCTTTTCTTACATTAAACTGTTGAATTACTCTTACCATTTTTTGAACTTTCCTTGGGATTTGAAGATTTATATGACCAAATCTTCTATGCCACAACTCCAGAGGTTTTGTATTAGCATGCACCAGTGCTATATGATCAGTAACACCTGCAATCAATTTGTACAAGTCACCATCTATAATTCCTTTACATATCGCCTTTGATCTTCCATTTTGTAATCTAGGACTGTACAACTAGCTTATGTGAACCCAACCTTCATTTTCTTATCAACAACAACACTTACTAAAAACAAGTTCTTTGTTAGGCTAGAAACATACAAAAAATTCTTAATCATTGTTATATTGCAGCTGGCATTCAAATAGGAATAGTTCCAATTCTTTTCACTTCATGTGAGTGGTCATCACCTAAAAATACCAAATCGTTAGAACTACTCTCCTCAAGCTCTATGGACAAATTTTTATTAGAATGCATATGCCTACTTGCACCAGAGTCAATATACCAGACATATTAGTAAGAATTATTAGTAGAAAAAGTAGATAATAATGAGAAATTTTATATTTAATTAGACAACTCATCAACTCCATTACCTTGGTGGAATCGATCCTTACCATCCTATTGAACATTCCCTTTTGAAAAATATTCCATGTTTTGTGTTATCTAGGGCAGTTTTCAGATCTGGTATAATAGATACAAAAGGTACATCAGTCAAATCAGCAAGCCTTGAAAACCTAAAAAGGAAAGGAAAAGGCCTAGGATTGACCTTTGGGGGGGTTGGACATTTGTTAATTGTTCCCTTGGTTGAATTTGGGCATGGTTTTTCTCACAACCTTCTCCTATAATTCCTTACAATCCTACTAATTGAGTGTTGTAGATTTCCCACAATTTTAACATTTGGATCCTTATGACATATATCCAAAGGATCGCTCTTTTCTTCAATGCATGCCCAATCCAGTTTATTAGAAATATCATACAACCATTGTGATTGCATAAAATCTAAATGGCTACATTACTCTTCCCCCTTCACGGTTCTAGCAGTGCTGTTGCTCAATCTATTTAGCATGGAATTCATGTCTACAAGCTGGCCGTTCTCATTCAATATTAGATCTCTGCCTCTGTCTCTACTTTCATGAATCAACCCTCCAATGTATTCCTTTTCCAGAAATCGTGTTAAGGTGAAAATCTATCAAGGTTACAAAATTAGCCATGAGAAATGATGTTGCTACTACAAAAAACTCCAAATGCTAGGGTTCTATATCTTCATATTAGAGCTGTAAGGTGTGCCAATATGTCCTGTTCATGCTCAATTGGATGCCAAAAATGGTGGTTTGACTAGTAGAAAAATTCCCCTTGCATCTTTAGATCTGGGAATGAAGTAGAGTTTGGGGCCACAATTAGAAAGAAAACTAGTTTTCATTTGGTAAAGTTGACTCAGAATGACATTGAGTTAAGTGTTTTTCATAACCCAGATTGTAAGTAAAAGATCCATGCCAAATATAGCTCCAAGAGATCTAGGATTCTTGAGATTGCATCTGGATTTACCTCTATTGTGTCCATTCCATGACTCATCAATTTTCTAATTCACATTTTCATTCTCATATGCTTTGGTTGAAAGAAGCATATTATATAATATGCAACAGGAAAGGATTTTCTGGGGTACCATCTCCATATTGTGTTTCTTGATCTTTGTTTGTATAAGTTGCCATGTGTTCCTTAGTTTTGCAAGAGCACACCCCACAACATTATATGTGTAGGACAGCTTGAAGTTGAAGAGTCTTTTTTCATCAGTTAGTTCCCCCAAAAAAGGCACAATCAACCAAGGTAGTATTGGATAGGAATTATCCCCATTGATGTACTCTCTCATGTCATAACCCCCAAAGGGTACCATAGGACCATTAAGTCTTGCACCTTCCTCACACAGTCTGTAAAATGAATAATCCCTTAATAGACCATCATCTTTAAGAGACCCGGGCTAACCCATGGAAATGTCAAGGAAGTGCAAATTACTATCTACAATGGGCTGAACAAGTATACTATAATTATGTTCATGGTTATACCAATCAATGGATGACTCCTTGTATGAAAGCTCAAGTTTAACTTGGGTTTCATCTATTTCCCCACAGCAATTTGGGAAGCCTTGTTTAAGGCTGAATCCCTCCTTAATATGCTCAAGTGAAACTGCATCTATTGGCCATTGTAGACTTCCCACAATCAAACAACTCACTGATAGTTAACATTGTCATGCCACTTGATAGGCATTAGATGGACATGGCTACTTGCTTCTCAACTGACAATACCATGAACATTGTAATGATTCCACCAATTCATTGCCCAAGGCTTAACATAGCACTCAGCTGGAACTTTTCCATCCAAGTATGACATGTTCAGTTCAGATGATGTAAGAATGCATTTTTTTGAACCATAGTTTATGACAACAATAACCATTGGTGTGTCCTCTTCTATATCTTCATTAGTGTATTGATTGACATCTTTGAGCATTGTGGAGTATGGAGGAGCATTCTCAATAAACCCTATCATGTATTCACTCGTAGTTGAATCCTGAAGTAATGACAATGCTTGTAATGATATCTACACCCACCACAAGCCCTTCAAATGCATGTCTCAATTGTTGGTCCATGGTAATGGTAACTAAATTACACATCCCTTAAAGATTCAGATTCATGGAGTATGCTGGAAATGTGCATCATCAGGTTTTCTTGCAACCTAAACCAATGCTCCATTCCACACCTAGAATCCCTTGGGAAAATTTTGGTTTAACCATAACTTTATTTTGTAGCTCTGATTAATTCATTAATTTTAGGAAATAGACATCTCTATCCCATAAAGAAATTTTGATTTTCGAAGCTACAGGTTACAAGTGATGGAAAGTGCAAGAGAAAGCTTCCAGCCCTAAGTAAAAAAAAATTACTTAAGGAAACATGCACCATAAAAATGAACCATAAGAGAGTGTATCAAGATCAATCACATTTCCTATCCCACATATTCCATGAACATCCATAAGCTAGTAGAATCACTCCTATGGAATCAGCAAAATTTGAATTGTGAACCAGTGTCAACAACCTATCTCATCCATCCACGTGTAACCCTCAATATGCTATTGGTTTCCTGCTGTCATGATATTTTCAGATCTGCTCCCAAGAAAACACTGAAATATCCCCATGAATGCTCAAACCTTCAAGCGTCCTCCATATCTAAACTGGGATTGAATATTATTCTATTCTCACAAGACCTTTGCATGGCTGATCCATGCTTGTCCAAAATTCAATTAGATGCTACCCGGGATTTGAATATTAGCAAACGATATCAACTAGGTGCCCATAAATTCTTGCAAGTTCTGAAAAGGTTTCAAAATTTACCCCATACAAACAGGGTGTAACAGAGGATAACCTTACTTCGTTGTCCTAAGAAACATTACCCCACTATCTAATTGGACTTTGCAGCGAGGTCCGATGACATTAAATTTATTTTCAATTGAAGTTGAAACTTATTTTCAAATGTCATCTTGTTATAGGCCTTGTATATGCCATATTTAATCAATGAGGGTACCAATAACTTTGATTAATCAAATTAGATTTGTATTTTCACCTAGTATCACGAGCAATTTTATTATCTAGTATCATTATCCATTTGTGTTTATTTGTTTTTTATTACTTTAAATATTTAATCCAAAGATGTCTTACACATTTTGGTGATGTGGTACACTTCCCCATTGATCTCTTTCGTTCATTTATGAACATCAATATAAGTTATGTTTTGTTTTCTATAAAACTAGTTTCCCTAGTTTCTATTCTATTTTGTTGAATTTAAACTTCTCCAATATTGGGATTCCAGACCTTGCGTGGGAGATATTTGGCTCACAACTTTTCACAAGAACTTTACTAGCCAACTGATGTAGCTTATGGTGGAAGCAATATTCCTTGAATATTTTTCAAACACTTTAAATGGAAACTATTGTAGGTTTCGTGTGACTGTTTGAATCATATGGGATTATCATTATGGATTTTGACTGCATTTTTGGTGAGGAAGAGCATGATAATTGGTGGTATCTCTTACAACTAGACAAGTAGTATTTAACATAGTGTAGTTACACAAGAAGAATAGTAGACTTGAACATGTAGTACTAAAGAAAATCAGCTTGGTTTTTACTACCACCCTCCCACAAATTTGGAATGCAAATGGATGGAACTTGCAACATGCATCTAGTTCCTTTGACCACTTTGTAGTTAGGCAAAGTACTCATGTCCCAAATGGAATGTTGAACAAGTAATTAACTCTACGAATTACTCATGTAGCAAATGCTAAAAAAATAATTAAATCTACACAGATGTTGAAATATGAATTCCATGTGTGTTCATACTAAAATCCTAATGATTTGCATTAAAGATCCTAAATTTACAGTTCATTTTTGGCAAGATTTGTTTTCAAGCTGGAATTTGCAAGGAAAATCCTTCAAGACGAATGCAACTTTCCATCTGTAGATAGATGGCCAAACTAAGGTGGTGAATCGATTCCTTAAATTGTATTTATGCACATATGATGGGTATAAGCAATCCAAGTGGTTAAAGTGGATACAGCTCTGTAATGTCCCAAGAAAATTTTTTATTGTTCCTTTGGTTTAATTTGGGCATGATTTTTCTCACAACCTTCTCCTAGAATTCCTTACAATCCTAGTAATTGACTGTTGTAGGTTTTCCTTCTCCAAGATTGGGCTTCCAGACCTTGCATGGGAGAGATTTGGCTCACAACTTTTCACAAGCACTTTGCTAGCCAACTGTTGTAGCTTATGGTGGAAGCAATCTTCCTTGAATCATTGTCAAACACTTTAAATGGAAACTGTTGTAGGCTTCGTGTGACTGTTTGAACCATATGGGATTATCATTATGGATTTTGAATGCATTTTTGGTGAGGTAGAGCATGATAATTGTTGGTATCTCTTACAACTAAACAAGTATTATTTAACATAGTGTAGTTACACAAGAAGAATAGTATACGTGAACATGTAGTAGTAAAGAAAATCGGCTTGGTTTTTATTACCACCCTCCCACAAATTTGGAATGCAAATGGATGGAACTTGCAACATGCATCTAGTTCCTTTGACCACTTTGTAGTTAGGAAAAGTACTCATGTCCCAAATGGAATATAGAACAATTAATTAACTCTATGAATTACTCATGTAGCAAACACTAACAAAGTAATAAAATCTACAAAGATTTTGAAATATGAATTCCATGTGTGTATATACTAAAATCCTAATGATTTGCGTTAAAGACCCTAAATTTATAGTTCATTTTTGCAAGAGTTGTTTTCAAGATGGAATTTCCAAGGAACATCCTTCAAGATTAGTACAACTTTCCATCTATAGATACATGGCCAAACTGAGGTGATGAATCGATTCCTTAAATTGTATTTATGCGCATATGATGGGTATAAGAAATCCAAGTGGTTAAAGTGGATACAGCTCTGTAATGTCCCAAGCAAAATGTTAATTGTTCCCTTGGTTGACTTTGGGCATGGTTTTTCTCACAACCTTCTCCTATAATTCCTTACTATCCTACTAATTGACTATTGTGGGTTTTCCTTCTCCAATATTGGGCTTCCAGACCTTGCGTGGAAGAGGTTTGGCTCACAACTTTTCACAAGCACTTTACTAGCCAACTCATGTAGCTCATGGTGGAAGCAATATGCCTTGACTCTTTGTCAAACACTTTAAATCGAAATTGTTGTAGGTTTCATGTGACTGTTTGAACCATATGGGATTATCATTATGGATTTTCATTGCATTTTTGGTGAGGTAAAGCATGATAATTGGTGGTATCTCTTACAACTAGACAAGTATTATTTAACATTGTGTAGTTACACAAGAATAATAGTAGACTTGAACATGTAGTACTAAACAAAATCAGTTTGGTTTTTATTACCACCCTCCCACAAATTTGGAATGCAAATGGATGGAACTTGCAACATGCATATAGTTCCTTTGAAAAATTTGTAGTTAGCCAAAGTACTCATGTCCCAAATGGAATGTTGAACAAGTAATTAACTATATGAATTACCCATGTAGCAAATGCTAAGAAAGTAATTAAATCTACAAAGATGTTGAAATATGAATTCCATGTGTGTTTATAATAAAATACTAATGAGGAATTAACATATTTGTAATGGAATTTGAATGAATGGTAAAGTATTGCTTGGTTTTGTAGTTTCGTATTATACATGTTGGTCTATAATCTCACACCTTTTCTCTCAATTGGTATGGTTTCGATTCCACTATGTTAAATTCCTTAATGTTATGAAGCATTATTAAATAAAATGGATCAAACATTTCGCATATCCTTATTAAAAACCGAGCATCTTCACTACTGTTGATTAAGTTTAAATAAGGAAACCTTAGTTTTTTTTTTAAATAAAATCATATTAGTTGAACTTTCACAAAAGATAGACTAGACAACTTTCATAGTTTTGTTTTGATTTAGAAAGAATCATGTTAATTTCAACTTTCACTTGAGATGGTAAAGTTCAAGTTCAATGTTTCTTCAATAACTCTAAAAGTAGTTAGCATATATTTGAAGAATAATTTGGCCTAAACATTGTATTGTCTTGTAAAGCATAATTTATTTTATTCATTCTAGATGTTGTCACGGGCCATTCTAAGTTGATACTCATATGGGTAGGCTAGTTCTCTTCTCAAGTTACATGGGTCAGCTAATGGAATTTCAGGGTTTGATTCCTTTCCTCTATGTCTTCCTCTATTGTGATATGAAAATGTATGGTGTACATGTGTTTGTATGCATGGTTGCGGATACAATATGTGTGGTTACTATATGTTGATGAGATGATGTTTATATTCATGGTTGGAAAACTCGTGAGAATGCATAAATGATCACACTAATATTTGCAATATAACATAGAATATGCATTATGTAATGAAATTGTTACTAATGTTTTAAATTGATTATTTCTTGGTATTTGCAGAAAAACTGTGAAGGTGACGAAGCTGATGATCACAGGGACTTGATTTAGTGAACCTATCACATAGCACGTGCGATCATAGGATATTAAAGAATACCCTTAATTGCGAGAGATATTGACCCAAAATCTTTTTGTTGAAACCCCCTCCCAATACTTAAAACCTCCTCCCCAACCCTTTTTATACCTCAATCCTTATAAACCACCCTACCCACCCCCACCTTAAATCCCTCATCCTTCGAATACCTGCAATATATTGGTTCAATTTTTGATAATTTTAAAACCCACAATATGAACTAACGTGATAGGATATTGGCCAACAAGTGAAGTCCCCGTCCTGATGATACTGATTATGTTTCCACCAATGTACCAGAGAAAGATATCACTGATAATGATACGGTTGGATCAAATGAAAATGATGATGGATATGATGTTGGGATAGATGATGGGGATGAGGATGATGATGAGGATGATGATGATGGTAGCCATTGATGCTTCTATTAAGATTGTGGATGTTTTTTTTCTTTATCCATGCTACTAGACACATATTGTTATTTTTGTGATTATCCAAGTTCATATTACATTTTGGGCCATTTTTATTTGTATGGTGGATTCATGTTGACATATAAACTTGGATTATTGTTGATAAATTTTGATTTTTAATTTTTATTGTGATATTAATATTTTCACTATATGTTGTTCACTTGTTCTTTTAACCTTAATACGATTATCTGTATGATAGATTATTGATGTGATGATGTTTTATAATTTCACTTATTTTGACTGAAAAATAATGTCGATGTTATCATTATTATATTTTAAATTTATATATATCAAAAGTTGTTGATGATCTTTTAATAGAAAATTAATATTACTATTTTTTATCAACGTTGCATGTTTCTCTTAAATTTATTCATAAATGCTATGCAATTAATCTCAATAATTGTATCTACAATTAAATTGAATGTTTCAATATGTTATTTAAGAACTATGAAGTAAATGATAAATGAGAACCATTGAAATCAATGAATAATTATAATAATTTGATATAATACAAATAATAGCACACAATTGGATATGGTTGTAGATGATAAATAAAAAGTCTAATGTGGTGCTAATAAGGAAGCAAAAACATGAGCTAAAATGGAATCCCACTATGTTCTATATCTAGAAGCAACATTGGTTGCAAAACTTGGCGCTAAAACATGGTGAAAAATGGGATGCTAAAGTGGTAGCAAAAATGGATGCAATATTGGATGCAAATATGGTGCTAACGAGGATGCCATTTAGGAAGAAAAAGCAGACGCTCTCTAGGAAGTAATAACAAACGCTTTATAGGAAGCAAAATAGGACATTATTTAGAAAGCAAAGTTGGACGTTATTTTGGAAGTAAAACGTGGTGCAAAATGGGATGTTATTTAGGAAGAAAAGTTGGACGTTATTTAGGAAGCAAAGTTCGACGTTATTTTGGAAGTAAAACGTGGAAGAAAAATATGACATTATTAAGGAAGCAAAGTTGGATGTTATTTTGGAAGTAAGACGTGGTGCAAAATGGGATGCTAAAGTGGTAGCAAAAATGGATGCAATATTGGATGAAAATATGGTGCTAATAGGGATGCCATTTAGGAAGCAAAAGTGGACACTCTCTAGGAAGCAATAATGGACGCTCTGTAGGAAGCAAAATATGGTGTTATTTATGAAGCAAAGTTGGACGTTATTTTGGAAGCAAAAAAATAGACACTATTTTGGATGCCATAAAGGTTGCTACCTAGGACGCAAAAAGGGATGCTTTTTGAGACGCTTTAATTTTTGTCCATGATGCGTCCCATTTAGCATCTAGTTTGACCACTCAATGTAAAAAAAAATTACACTAAAAAGGGACACTAAATGGGACGCTAATTCTAGGATTTGTTACATAGTGAGCCATTGGCTTTGGTTGGAATTTTTGAAATTATGTGCACATTCTGGCATACAAACCATGCTCTACTACTGGAAAGAACACCCAAAATGCCTCAAGAGTCAAGCATGATACATTAAGGCATGAAACAATCATAAACAATGTGCTAGGGAAAAGACCCTTTATGGAAAGTCCATTATAAACCATCCATGTCATCAAGTTATGACAAATACGTTACAGTGCTCAACCCAAAAGGTTAGTTCATGCCATCAAGAAGCTATATCAAGCCACAAATGCAAGAGTGCTCCATTATTCTTGATTGTATATGTCTGTGTCATCAAGGTCTGAATTAGCCTCATAAGCCTAGAAAACTCTCACTTTAAGAGCCTCCAAACACCACGTCAATATGTATAAAAAAACAAGTACTTGTGATCAATATGGCGAATCAAACCAAGAATATTGGGGCACCCCTTAAGGAAAATGATCCATGTGACACATGAATGAAGTTCATCATCAATCGCTCACAAACACAACATTGTCATGATGATGATGATGATGATGTTGATGAAGATGGTGATGACGATGATGATGATGATGATGAAGAAGTTGATGATGACGAAGATGTTGATGAGGAAGACGGTGATGACGAAGATGATGACAAAGATGATGATGATGAAGATGGTCATGACAATGACGATGATGATGATGATGAAGAATAAGAAGATTATGATGAAGATGGTGATGATGATGATGATGTCCTATGACATGATGAAGACTATGATGAAGAATTCGATGACCTCACCAAATGTCATCGGTCTTTCTAGGTATGACGATGACGATAATGATAACAATGATTATGATGATGTTAGTTATGAAAAAAATGACAATGACAATGATGATGATGATGATGATGATGATGATGTTTAAGTATGGAAACCCTCTAACACCATCAATGCATGTGTCTAGTCTAACCATGCCAAATTTCACACCAAGCCGACACATATATAAAAAATTCATCGTTGGCCCCATGTACCACATTAATTAATCTATAGGTATGGTTTTTGTTGCTCAAATTGTTAGTGACAGTCATGTTTGATGACGAAGATGATGACGAAGATGACGATGAAGTTGACGATGATGATGATGATGACGATGATGATGATGGAAATGACAATGATGATGATGATGATGATGATGATGATGATGATGATGATGGTGATCACCATGTTGATGTCATATGAAATGATGAATATGATGATGATAATGATGATGATGATGATGATGACGATGATGATGATGTTAATGATGATGATGACAATGATGATGATGATGATGATGATGATGATGATAATGTTGATGATGATGACGGTGATGATGATGTTGATGATGATGATGACAATGATGATGATGATGATGATGATGTTTGAGTCTAGAAATCCTCCCACACTATCAATGCATGTGTCTAGTCTAACCATGCCAAATTTCACACCAAGCCGGAACATATATAAAAAATTTCATCCTTGGCCCCACGTAGTACATTAATTAATCTATAGGTATGGTTTTTGTTTCTCAAATTATTAGTGACAGTCATGTTTGATGATGAAGATGACGATGAAGTTGATGACAATGATGACGACGATGATGATGACGATGAGGACGACGATGATGATGATGAATATGGTGATCACAATGTTGATGACGACGACGATGATGATGAGGAGGACGACGACGACGACGATGATGATGATAATGGTGATCACGATGTCGATGCCATATGAAATGATGAATATGATGATGATGATGATGATGACGATGATGATGATGTTGATGATGATGATGATGATGAATATGATGATGTTGATGATGATGATGAAGACGATGATGATGATGTTGATGATGATGTTGATGATGATGATGTTAATGATGATGATGATGATGATGTTTGAGTCTAGAAACCTTCGCATGCCATCAATGCATGTGTCTAGTCTAACCATGCCAAATTTCACACCAAGGAGACACGTATATAAAAAATTCATCATTGGCCCCACATAGCAAATTAATTAATCTATAGGTATGGTTTTTGTTGCTCGAATTCTTAGTGATAGTCATGTTTGATGATGAAGTTGACGATGAGCTTCACGATTATGATGATGATGATGATGATGATGATGATGATGATGATGAAGATAATGTTGATGATCATTATGATCATCATCATCATCATCATCATGTTTGATTCTGGAAACCCTCCTGCACCGTCAATGCATGTGTCTACTCTAACCATGCCAGATTTCACACCAAGATGACATATATATACAAATTTTCATCATTGGACCCACGTAGCACGATGAAGATGATGATGAAGTTGACGATGATTATGAAGTTGATGATGATTATGATGATTATGAAGTTGACGATGATTATGATTATTATGAATTTGATGATGATTATGGTGATGTTAGTTATGATGACGATGATGATGATGATGATGAATATGGTGGACTTAAGTAATGAAAAACAAAATGCCAAACAATATTGGCTACAAAGACATTAAACATCAAATTAAAATTGATAAGATTTAACTTACCAGTAGGTGGAAGCACATTGTTCACAAAAATAAATATTGCTTTCTCTACACCTAAATTTATTCTCTTGTGTATCATATGTACAAACTATCCCACTATAAAACCTACTAGAATCATATATCTGCAAATCCAAAATGATGATCTATTCAACTACAATCAAAATGAATTATACATTTGTATCTTCAATTTGATGAAATTAGTTTCTTTTGCAAATCAAATTATATAATAACAGTCAAATATTTAAAAATTCAACATATCAAAAAGTAACTTATTTACAATATAACAAGACTTGGATCTTATAGGTATTAGATTTGGATATTTGTCACGTATTATTTTAGCCTTGTTTTTTCTCCTATCTGTAATATGATCTCATTAATGTTAGTTTCATCTAACTCATGTTGATCATGATCTTCATCATTGTCTTCTTCTTCTATACCATATTCATTACCTTCCTCTAGGTTATACTTTACCGGCCTTCCCCTTGAATCCCGTCTCACAAAAAATGGCCAACTGTTATCAGATAAATCTACTCAATCGGAATCAAGCCAGATCTCCCTAGTCCAAGTGGATCTAGAACAAATCAAATATATAATACAATCTACTTTCCTAGATCAATCAGAAATGCAAACCAACGGATAGATCGCTTACCCTCAATATGCAAATCCTCTTCTCTCTTTGTTGATACAAGCTCCAGAATCTTCATATCTACAGCTGAAAAACCCTGTAAAGAAAATGGAAACAAGCAAAAAACATATGTGTATCCAAACATATAATTGATCTAAGCTAACAGTTAAGGAAGAAAGATATAAACATCATTAATACAATAACATTTATGGAAAGAGATTTGTATTAATGTAATCAAGGAGATGCATAGAATTACAATGAGAAGGAACATCACAACCCAGCCTTAACGCTGCAATATTCCATCCAATAATCCAAGCCAAAGCCTCCAGAGGATGATAGGGATCACCTAGAAATTCCACTAGCATAAGAGTAGCATAGTCCTTCCTCTCTTCACAATGGAGAGAGGGTTTAATTTATAAGGATAAAGGGATAGAGTAGGTCAAGGATTAGGAGGAGTGATTTAAGGGATCTTCCCAATACGTTTGGAACTGAATGCCACCTCACCTAAATGATAGGGATAAACCACCACCTCATCCACCTTCTAGAAGGGTCTCAAATATTCATTTTTTCCCTTGAAACAGCACTAGTGCACCTTCGATGAAGGGAAAAATCACCGTTGGCACACCTAGCAGTGGGAGATAGAGCGTCGTAAGTGGCACACCTATCATGAAGGGAAAAAGTTCCTTCGGTGCACCTAGCATGAAGGACAAGAGCGTCGAACTTCCTAGAAAGGGAAAAAAGGTAGAAAAAACCTCAGCATCAATCCAGATTAGAAGAGAAAAATTTGGGGATTAAGCCAAGGGTTGACACATGGATCAAGAGTGCAAGATTTCAGTGTAACCGAATGCCCCCCAAAGCATGAAGTTAGAGGGCTGTGATAGCAGAATGATTTGTAAAGTGAATAAATATAAGGTAAGGATGTTGGCTGGAAGCTACTGTAGTACCACTGACTCAAATCTCAAATGAATCATAACATGCCTTCTGACCAATACAATGCAGATCCATGATAGTAGAGATTTATTGGCAGGAAACACCCTTCGGAGCATTTTTTAACACAAATAATTTAAAGACTGATAATGTTCAAGCAATATTGATTCTTTTGTATGGATAAGAAAACTCATCATTGATATCTCAGGAGTGCCCTCAGAATACTTGATTCTTAAGGCACTCTTGATAGAAACTTACTTGACTAATCGATTTGGACTTGTTGAACATTAGTAACAACAAAAATTAAACTCTTATGATCTTAATTCTTCATTTCTTTCAATCATTAGAAGGATTATAATTACAGAAGATTAGTAGCTCCTATTTTTCCACTCATCACTCATGTTTGATTAAAATCAAATGAATGTATTAGTCATTAATTCAAACTATGTACTGCATGATGTGATAACTGTTATTTCTGATTCATGTGGAAAATTTGGTAAAGCTTCATCACTTCTGAATTATTTATTTTATCTTAGCTGTCAAAAGTTTCAAGGTGAATTTAATTTGAATCTTCATGAACCCTACTATACTATATGCTCATCACTTATTTCAAATTCATGTTTTTGAAATAGGTTGGTATTATAGTTTGTGATGAAGGTCTAAAGTCACTTTCTAGGCTTTCGACATTGGTTTGGCCACATTATCAAATTATTCTCTGATCAGTTTTGACCTTTACCCTAAGATATTAATTATATGCTAAGGTGATTATATTTTTATGATTGAATTCGATAAATGAAGAATTAAGGTTTTGGGAATTATTAAGTCATGTGTCAAAAAATGATGAATTAAAACTCCATTATTACCACGTTATGAAATCACAATTAATGATAGAGTAATGGTGGAAGTAAGGTTTTGGTAGTCATGTCATTTGACGGTTGCTATCTGTCAAACCTGAATCATGCAAACATCACTTGCAATGACTCGCTTGTGTGACTCTCCTATGGCTCATTATGTTTTGGTAAGTTGTCTTCGAAACCTCTTGTCTCTACCAATTCATGTTATGATGGACTTACAGGAAGGTTTTCAGGGTTTGAATAAAATAGGGTATTTCGAAGTATTGTTGATAATGCCTATACTGTTGATGAAATGATTGCATCTTGTAATCTGTGTTTCAAAAACCCTAGAGGTTTATGTATCCGCTGCCATGGCTCCAGTGTCTAGGTTCGAACTTATTGGTGATGAATACCTATATGCTTCTCCCGAGTGTTGAGAGATCGTGTCGAGGTATGGATGGTTGGAGTTCCTTCGAAAATTTTATGGTTTTAATATGGCAGTTTCTAAGGCATTCACAGAGTCTTTTGATGGGGTTCATGCACATGTGAGAGACGTTGAGATTAAGCTGTCTGAGAAGTTCATTTCTCAAGCTATTTGCTTGCCACAGACTGGTGAGAAGTGTTCGGGTACACAGGGTACTCCCAAAAGACTGAACACCTTCAGAAACTGATCCACACAAATAGATCACAGATCAACACACCGATGTTTATCACATGGTTAAAACCCTAGAGATGGAAATAGTCCACGACCCCAGCCAAATAGCTACTTGGAGAAATTTATTATGCAAAAGAAAGAAAGTTACATGAGCTTCTCATAATCAATCAACTAGCCAAGGACCCTCAATGCTCTTTAAATAGAGATCATATACCAATTGGGTGTTAAGCCATAGATCAATGGTAGGTATGATCTAAGAGAAGTTGAACCGTTGGATCACTCTATGTCTAGAGCATATTGTGACCGTCGGATTAGAATATTTACAAATGCATATTAAAGAAACACACTTTTACCTAATGAATATATTACATAAGTTGATCTTAACTAACTCCTAAGTGTCTAAATATCCTAACATCCCCCCTTAAGAACAACTTGGGATAGGATTGAAGGATTTACAAAAGTGACACTATTAGGAGAAGGAAGGAGGCATTAGAGCCGACCCCCCCTTAAGGACACATTCCTCAAATCCTAACATAGACCGAAGTTTAGAAAACTTTGCTTCTGTAAGAGACTTCATGAATATGTCTGCAACTTGATCATTTGTAGGGAAATAGAGAACTTCAATACCACTATCATGAAAAAGATTTCTGATGAAGTGCATGTGTAGCTCAATGTGTTTGCTGCACTAATGTAGAACTGGATCTTTGGCAAGCTTGATGGCACTTTGATTGTCGCACCAAAGTGGAGTAGGCAGCTGCTGCTCTGATCCCATGTTCAGGTACACAAGGTACTCCCAAAATACCGAACACCTTCAGAAACCACTTCACACAAATAGATCACAGATCAACACACCGATGTTTGTCACATGATTAAAACCCTCAAGAGGGAAACAGTCCACGGCCCTAGCCAAATAGCTACTTGAAGCAATTTATTATGCAAAAGAAAGAAAGTTACATGAGCTTCTCATAATCGATCAACTAGCCAAGGACACGCTATGCTCTTTAAATAGATATCTTAGACCAATAAGGTGTTAAGCCACAGATCAATGGTAGGTATGATCTAAGAGAAGTTGAACCGTAGGATCACTCTATGTCTAGAACATATCGTGACCGTTGGATTAGAATATTTAAAAATGCATACTAATGCATACTAAAGAAACACAGTTTTAACTAACGGATATATTACACAAGTTGATCTTAACTAACTCCTAAGTGTCTAAATATCCTAACAAGAAGTGGTATAAAGGAAAACATATTAAGAATGACCAGTGGAAAGGGTTTCTTACCCCTGATCATCGGCTAACTAAGTTCAAATCCAGATTCCCATCCCAGTTATTAATGAAGAAGTGGAGGGCCCTTCTGGATCTAGTCATCAGGTATGTAACTTGTGAGGGTAGGCTATCTCATATGCAATTTTATCACCTTCGGTTGTTGTTTATATTTAAGGGTTACCCTCTCAATATGCCCTTTTTCTTTTTGAACAATTTGCATAAAATGGAATCCACTTACCAATCTAATGTTGGAGACAAAAATAGGGGTTTATTCCACCATGGGTTAATTAAAATTCTTGTGTCCAGTCGATTGGAAGAACTAGGTCAGACCTAGGATTCTTTCCTTCTAATAAATGGGTTTGGGGTTAACGAGGAATGGCCCAAACAGAGGCCTAGGGTTTGACATAGGTGGGTAAACAAAGAAGAGGATGAGCTTGAAGTCGAGGAATCTGGTTCTCAAGATTATTTGGGGGATGAATGGTTTCAGCCTGATCAAACCCTAAGTCTGGATGATGTGAAAATTGAGGTGGAAACTAGTGTCGAAACTCCTGCAAATAATTTTCAAGGTCAAGGAAGGAAACCCTCAACTCCTATAACCTATCAAGACAAGATTTCTTCTCATACACCAGTTAATACAAAGCAAACAAAGGCTGAAAATCATACTAGCAGTGCTATGAGCAAACTGGCTATACAAAGAACCACACGCAGTATCACAGCCGCTCTGCTTTTCCAGAGGAATTTGAGCGTTGGGGATGTCTCAGTTATTGAGCTGAGTGATTCTTTAGACGTTTGACCGAATCCAGCTCCCATAGGCCCATCTATGTTAGATCTTAAATACATTTCTATCTCTGCAGACAAGGTGGTTCACAGTCAGCAAGTAAATCGTTAGGGTAGCAAAGAAATTGACAGAAAGCCTCACTTAACTGAAGAAGCCCAAGTAAACTTGAAAAGAGAGTCAAAAGACCAAACTGATCCAAATCCTCATTCCCAATTGATTTCTTCCCTGCAAACAAATTTAAAAGAAGCACAAGTTATTCAAACAATCGCCCTGGAAAAAATTAAAGCTTTAAAAGTTGAATTTATCACCTGGGTTGAGAAGTGGGATGTGTTAAGAGGGAAAAAGTTGAAATGCAAAGAAATTATGAAGAGGCTTTTGTTAAAGAATCAAAGATTGAAAAGACAGAATAGAATTAACAGGACCATGGCTGTTAGTTTAGGGCTAAATTGAATGAAGCTAGGAGAAGTGTACCCATCCAATTCTCAATTGAGTCGGCCTTAAAAACCTGATATTTTGTTTTTTGGTGACTTCTAAATTTTGTCTTTTGTATCTTACATTATTCCTACAGAGGGATTTGGATAGATTCTTACAGGTTAGTGATGTTTTGGGTTCATCATTTTTGGTTTAATTCATGGTCTAAATAATTAAATTGAGATATCTACAGAATTAAAATTCTACAGATATCTCGCTCATGCTTAATTGATCATCATTAAATTTTGATAAACAACTTTTTGTTAATATGTACAGGTGTCAAAGAAACCGTTGGGATAAAACTAGATGATGGTCTGCCTTCGTGTCTTTTGATTGTATGTGGCTACTCAATGAGGGGTGTTCAGGACTTACAACTGATTTGATGCTCAGTAATTACTTTGTTCATATTTCTAAGTTTCTGTTAGCATGGATTACCCTATATGGTGTTACTATGATTGGGAGAGTATAACGCTGGAATTGATCTAGTAAGTTAAAACTCTGGGCGTATCTTTCTTTCCGGATGATTTTGTAACAACGTGCCTATGAAGCTAGTCATGGTTACACCTTGTTTGGAGATGATTGGGATCTTTCCTAAGGAATAGGATTTCTAGTTAGTCAGTCGTAGTCTTTTATTTTTCTTTATAAGTAACTTCTGAAAGGAAGCAAAGGGTTGGAATCCTGAAACTTGTGATGAACAAATATAATACAGTAGTTAATATTATTCTATTTTATTGGTGTTCCTTTAGAACTTTTTTTGAGGATTGCTATGTTTTACAGACATACTGAAGACATTAGCTAGGTCTATCAGTTATTATCATGCTGTCTTAATATTGTTTTCTTATGTTGAATTTCCTTTTCATATGTATGTATCTTTATATTATATGTGAAAACACTTTTGTTGATGGATTTTGAACAAAGTACGTAGTGTTGAAGTATAGATAATTAATTGTCATATAGAAAAGTAAATGAACTTATTCATGTTTCTTTTCTTTAGTTGATAATCATATGATTTCATACAAAGTACTAACTGTGTAAGTTGAACTTATTCATTTCAGCATTAGTACTTGGGTGTAATTTCTTTTATGCTTCAATACTATGTTAAATTTATTTCGATTATGAGTTTTGTTTCATTTTCAAATTGATTTACGATAAAATATTATTTTATTGTAAGTTGATTTAGATCTGTATCTGCTGAGAATAGGCTTTCCTAACATTGTAGGATCATAGATCAAATTTTCAAATAAAACTTGTTATCTGATTATTAATTCCAACTCCCATTTTTGGGATAGTCATATTGCATCTTAGGTCATTATAGATCGAGATTAGGAGCTACTATTATTTGTTGTTTTAGTTTAAGATATTTATTAGCATTAGTTAGTTATTTTAATTAGATCTTTTTAGTTTATTTGAGTAAATACTTGATTAAATAGAGCTTACCATATACATCCTAAGAGACTCTCTACCTTGAGAGCATATTTTATAGGTAGCAGGGCCTTTAACCTGTGAAAAACAGTTATACCAAACACATACAAGATTGCAGTAAGTTAAGTGTGTGGGATGGTTTTTAGTAGTTGGCCACAATACCTTATAGGTCACATTTCTCGGCCAACAAGACCAACTAAACACAATCATGTCTACTAGACACAAGCATAGATCCATGATGAGATAATAACACAGCCACGACCAATACAAAAGTGGATCCATGTAATATGACTCAAAACAAACTCCGTCACAACTTGGGTGAAGATGTATGACAACCTAGGGTCTTCAAGCCGAACCTGCAATGATACAAATCTAACCATGTGATTACAATGTCTTGACATTGAACATGGTAGAAATCACTTGATTACCAGTCAATTATGTAAAATGTTAACAAGTGCGAGGGAAATCACCATTGATGTCAATGATTCCCAAGGTATCTGAGTACATACCACCGAGTGTGAATAAAGGACTTGGAGTTGAACACTTGATGAGATATTTCAATAAAGAGTGAATGATGTAAACTCATGTTGAAAGCGAGGTAACCTGCTATTAAGGCATATAGGCCCAAGGTATTTGACTTGGTTTCTAAGTCCAATTACTGGATGAGGAGTTGAAGTCGATAGGAATAGACTCGTCGAAGGAGGGCCATGATGAATCCCGCATAATCGACATGAAACACTATCAAATATGTTTTGGAGTAAATCGGACATCAATTTCATGTACGAAACTGACTCAGGGATAACCAACATGATAGAAGTTAAACTGACTACAGATAGTGCACAGGTGACCAAACTTCTCTTGAACATGGGCATGGCATGAATTAGCAGTATTGACACGAGAATGATACCAATCCCCCAATGCAACTAATGGTGAGAGTATTCTTGGACAACTCAAAGGAGTAAGGAGAATCTATGGATTAGCAGGACTCGAAGAAAAATGGATTACCCAAGTACTGGAATGCATATTCAAATGAGTGCCATGTTCAAGAGTTACTATGTACTGCCATAACAAAATACAATCTCTTTCCTTAATTTGCCCATCATGAAGGATGAATGCCTCTTTTTGTTTGTATAAGTTCAAAGAGGGTAACAAACACTCATTGTAGCTCATCAAATGATGAGTCCATTCCCATATGTTTTACAAACCTAAGAAAGGAGGGGTTCGTCCCTAGAAGAAGGGTCCTTCATCGTTTGATTTTATAAGTCCGATGAAAGAAACATTCATTTTTCATTTCATGTTTAGAGAGTTTGAAATGACCAAGAAGACTCCAAAAAGGTCATTTTTTGTAAATAGACCTAGTCGATGCGAAAAGAGATAACCTACCACCGACTAGTCGATCATTCTGATACTTTTACAAGCGTGAACATAACAAGTTCGCTTGGCAATCTTTTTGTGTTTTTGAGACTGAAAAGAGCTTAAATATAACTCCAGAATAAGTTATTTTTTCATAATCCAATTTTAACGAGTTTGAAAAATAGTAAAACTATACTCAATACCTCTTCACTGAGTTTTTAATGAGCATGCTAAATGTATAAAAGGCACTCGAAACCTTTTTCATGTTTGAATCCAGAGCACAAAAAAGCGATAAAGTAAGCTCAAACCAGTTTGCATGTTTTAACCAGAGCACAAAAAATGAAAAGTAAGATCAACACCATCTTACTATTTTTAACGAGCTCCAAGATCAGTTGAAAGAATGCTCAGGGTATCTGCTTCATTTTTAACGATCTTGGAACAAAATAAAAACTATGCTCAAAGGGTCATTTCATGGGTTAACGAGCTCGAAACTAATATAAAGTATGCTCAAAATGACTCCCATTGATGGGTGATTTCCCAACATGACATCCAGTGGTTGGTACTTGACCCCAGTATAAATGTCAAGTAACCAAATCCAACAAAGAGTGGATGCATGCCCCCCAAGCTTCATTTCATCTGCTTTACAAGAAGATGAAAGGAAGGTTCAAGTATTGAATCTTGACACAATGGAAGAATCCGTTTCATTTTTTAACGAGCTTGACATGAAAAAGGAACTTTGCTCAAGGTCAGTTTTATTTTTTAACGAGATTGAAACTGTTAGAATAATCAACCCATAGTTAGCTAACTTAGACATTAATTAATCCATTTTTTTCTTATTTGCCTAGTTTCCATGTTCCACCTTATGCAAGTTGTCATCTACACATCCATAGTGGTCAAACTTGCTAATTTTGACTCATGGAGCGCTTGGGAAACCTCTTGGAATCAAATCTACTTTATTCCTGGCCTCCTAAGTGCCCTTCTGCTTTTTCTTCTTTATTGCCTGCTTTTTCAATGCTTTAAGGCAATTGGGAAAGTTTGACTAGGTGAGGTTAACTAGTTTTTTGTCCTCCACATCCTCCACTCTTTTCTCCTATGAAAAGCATGTATGATTTGTCCTTCCATTACCTTTTATTTTTGCCAAGTGATTTTTCCAATTCGTGAGCTCCTTGACAGTTTTGGAAACTGCTTTATGCACCTATGGGGGATTTGCTTAATTTTAGTAAGCCTGCTTTTGACTAGATTTGAATTTCCTCCTCATTCATTCGAATCCCTTATGTAATTATTTATTTTAGTAGCCTATCATGTTACATGGTTGGATATTGTACACTTATTCAATACATTTTAGTGTTCAGCTCCATATTCAGTCTCTTTTGTGAGTGATTTTGCATGTACAATTGATAATTGTTGTGAGTGTAATTGTTCTATCACTGGCTTCAATTTCCACATGGTATCAGAGCCTTTGTATATCAATTTATCTCCTTCCAATTTTTTTTGTAGGTTCGACATCTGTGACTAGGAGCCTTCTACTGACAGCCGGGACAATTTCTGAGCTATGGATCAATCTCAGAAGATCATCTTGACTCCCTTCAACTTCTTTGAATGGAAAGCAGAGATGGAGATACTGTTGAGAGAAAAAGGCCTCTACAGAGTGACTATAGTAACAGAAGCAGAGCCCAATCCAACTGTAGAGAAGATAAAATGGCACAACATGAGGGATGAGGCATATGGTCTCTTGTGTATGAGTATTTCCAGAGACCTCCTTTTCCATCTTGATGGATTGACATCACCGAATGAAGTATGGGAGAAGCTTGTTGATATTTTTGTAAAGACAGATGAGATGAGGGGACATCAAATTGAAAATGAAATGATCTCCCTGAGTCCAAATAGCTTTGAATCCCTGCAACTCTATTTCTCCAAGTTCAAAGCACTTGTTTTGCAGCTAAAACAATGTGGGATCAAAAAGAAGGGTGATCAGCTGGTCTTGGCCATACTCTTAAAGCTTGGCCCTAACTATTCAGTGTTTGTTTCAACCTTCTATGCCACAAAGTTGACAGCTCAAACCTGGAATATGCCTAGCCTTGCAGATTTCATGGAATCTCTCACACAAGAACAAGACAAACTGGTGATGATGGGCACCATCAAACCATCCAAATACCAAGCTCTAGTTGCTGGAGATTTGAGGGTGGATTAAAAAAGAAAAAAGAAAGCTAAAAATCCACTTGAGCAAAAGAGAGACAAGAACAAGTCTCCGGAGGAGCCTCAAGGTTCCAAGAAGAACTACCAGAAGAAGAAGAATAAAGGAGAAATGAGCAACTGTGCATACTGCAGTAAGGGAAATCATTCTGAGAGCTCCTGCATGAAGAAGAAAATAGACATGCTGACCCAACTCCTGGAGAAGAATGGCATCTCCCTTCCAGACTGCTCAAAGAAGAGGGAAGGAGGATCAAGTTCAGAAGACAGAGAGAGAGTTCATGCATTGGCTGCTGGCACATCAAGATCACCTAGTTTCATCATTGATTCTGGAGCTTCAAGACACATGGTTTCAACCAAGGAGGCATTCACCTCACTTGACATGTCGAAAGTTCCACCAATAGTACTGGGAGATGACTCGCTCACTGAAATTTTGGGCAAAGGGAGGATTGATCTTGATCATGGTCAGTTCAGAAATGTGTTGTATGTTCCTGGTCTTGCCTCCAACCTCTTATTAGTGTATCAGATGACCCACACTGGGTCTCCAAAGAAGTTCATATTCTCCCCTGATGAAGTTGAGATCACAGAGATCTCAAGTGGTAAATTCATTGCAAAAGGAGTTACAAATCATACTTCGAAGGTATACATGTTCTCACACTTCCTACCCTACTCAAACCCCTCTACTCTTCTGATTCATGCTAATGAGGAAAGCAATATTTGGCATGAAAGATTTGGCCACCTAAATTAAAAGTATCTTTCTGATCTTAATGAAAAAGAGATGGTCATAGGGTTACCAAAGATAAAATTTTCCAAAGGAGTATGCCAAGGTTGTATCCTAGGAAAACACCCAGAGCATAAATTTGAGAGAGCTAGTCATGAGAGAACCTATGCACCCCTCGAGTTGATCCATAGTGATGTTGCTGTCCCATTCCCTCATATGTCCATGAGTTAGGCCAAATATGCATTGAATTTCATAGATGACTTTTCCAGGTATTGCTGGTTTTACTTCCTGAAACACAAGTCTGAAGTTTTTGGCCTCTTCAAAGTGTTTAAGGCTTTGGTTGAAAACCAGTCTGGGAGGAAAATCAAGGTCCTCAGATTTGAAAATGGTGGTGAGTATGTCAAGTATGATTTTATTCAATATTATGCAGATGCAGGTATTCAGATGCAGCATTATATCCCTTACACACCACAATAGAATGGTGTTGCTGAGAGGAAGAACAGATCACTGAAGGAGATGGCAACATGGATGATGGAGGCCAAAACTTTGCGACCAAAGTACTGGGCCAAAGCTATAAAATATGCAGCCTATATCCAGAATAGGGTGCCTCATAAACATCTTTATGGTATGACTCCTTTCAAAGCATGGAGTGGGCACAAGCCAGATGTGACCCATTTCAGGACTTTTGGCTCAAGGGCTTGGGCTAGAATTTCGACAGAAAAGAGAAAGGCTTTGCAGCCCCAAATCCAAGAGTGTCTATTTGTTGGGTACTCTAAATATTAAAAAGGGTACAAGCTGATAAGTTTGAGCACAAACAAATCCTTCATTGAAAGGTGTGTTCAATTTCAAGAATAACCCCTAGCAACAGTAGAAGTTGGAGAAGCCTCTTCACCACCAGATCCTTTGAAAGTAAGTGAAGAGATTGTTGAACATGCTGATTCTGATATGTCTGATAGTGATGAATTTATTGGAGATCCTAACATCCCTACAAGGCCAAAATGGGCATCCAAGACCATTCATGCAGCAGGAGAGCTAGCTGGGAATCCTAATGACCCTAGGAGGACTAGATCTCAATTTGAGAGTGCTCTGTGCATGAAGGATCCTATGTTTGCTGAGAAATGATATCTGATGGTGGAACTAGATCCTCAAACATATGAATATGCAGCAGGAGATACAATATGGAAAGCATCCATGATGTAAGAGTTCATCTCACTCCATAAGAGCAACACTTGGGAGCTGGTTGATCTTTCCCCAGGCAGGAAGCTAGTTCAGTGTAAGTGGGTGTACAAGACAAAATTTGCTGCTGTAGGTTCACCTCTAAAGTACAAGGATATATTGGTATCCAAGGGCTACTCACAGGTTCATGGCATAGATTACAATGAGACCTTTACACCAGTGGCAAAGATGGACTCCATCAGGCTAGCCTTAGCCATTGCAGCTTCAAAGCAATGGGAGGTATATCACATGGATGTAAAGTGTGCCTTCCTGAATGGAGATCTCACTGAATAGATATACATGTAGCAGCCTCAAGGATTTGCTACTAACCCATCTCTTGTGTGCAGGCTAAGGAAGTCATTGTATGGGCTAAAGCAAGCCCCTAGGGCTTGGTATGCCAAGATTGATAGCTTCTTGCTATCACTAAATTTTGTTCGATGCAAATCAGATCCAAATGTCTATTTGAAGTTAATTAATGGTTAATTAATTATCATTTTGTTATATGTTGATGACCTTCTCATTACAGGAAGCTCAAAGGATGAGATTGCTTCCTTAAAGGGTGCAATGAACCAAGCCTTATCCATGACAGATTTGGGGCTCTTAAGCAAATTCTTGGGGCTTGATATTTCTCAAAACAAAGCTAGAATCAAGGTGCACCAGTCCAAGTATGCCTTGGAGTTTCTGAACAAATTCAGAATGAAGGACTGCAAGCCAAGCAAGACTCCTTTCCTTTCAGGAGTGAAGCTTGAAGAAGCTGATTCTTCACCTATGGTAAACAATACACTGTATAGGCAATTGATTGGATGTTTGTTGTATCTTACACATACTAGACCTGATATTTCTTATGTAGTAAGTGTGGCTTCTATATACATGGATCAGCCTCATGAGATCCATTGGAAAGCAGCCAAAAGGATCCTTAACTTTGTTTAGGGAACAAGGACACATGGGATCTTCTATAAAGTTAAATCTGATCTTGATTTGATTGGGTTTACTTACAGTGATTGGGCAGGTTATAGCATAGAAAGAAATTCCATATCAGGATATCTGTTCATGCTTGCATAAGGGCCGATCATCTGGTCAAGCAAGAAACAGAGTGTCATTGCACTCTCATCTACAGAAGTGGAGTACAGAGGAGTTGTAAATGCAACAACTCAATGTTTATGGTCGCAGGGGTTACTTGGAGAGTGTGGATTTGAATCAGAATACTCAACTACTATCTACTGTGATAACCAGAGTACCATTTGAATCTGCAATGATCCAGTTCAGAAGTAGAGAACCAAACACATTGAGATCCATATGCACCATTCACCTACTCTTCTGTTCATCTTCAGAACAAGTAGCCGATATCTTCACCAAATAATTTTGTGAGAAGACCTTCAGCAATCTCAAATCACTACTGGGAATTGCTGATCATGCTGTGAAGCATGAGTGAAGACAAGATTTCCAAATTTTGTTTTACAGCCCATGTTTAAGGGAGGATTTTGCCACTGTGTTTTTGCCTCTTTCCTTGGTTATATGGACATGCAGTATGTAAAGGGTGACTAAGCCTTGTTGCTAGGCCCTATAATTTTCTGATATATTACTCATAACTCAGGATTAAGGGGGGGTGTTAGAATAATAAACCCATAGTTAGCTACCTTAGACATTAATGAATCCATTTTTGTCTTATTTGCCTAGTTTCCATGTTCCACCTTATGCAAGTTGTCATCTACACATCCATAGTGGTAAAACTTGCTAATTTTGACTCATGGAGCACTTGGGAAACCTCCTGGAATCAAATCTGCTTTATTCCTAGCCTCCTAAGCACCCTTCTGCTTTTTCTGCTTTATTGCCTGCTTTTTCAGTGCTTTAAGGAAATTGGGAAAGTTTGACTAGGTGAGGTTGACTAGTGTTTTGTCCTCCACATCCTCCACTCTTTTCTCCTATGAAAAGAATGTATGATTTTTCCTTCCATTACCTTTTAGCTTTCCCAAGTGATTTTTCCAATTTGTGAGCTCCTTGACAGTTTTGGAAATTGCTTTATGCACCTATGGGGGATTTGCTTAATTTTAGTAAGCCTGCTTTTGACTAGATTCGAATTTCCTCCTCATGCATTAGAATCCCTTATGTAATTATTTATTGTAGTAACCTATCATGTTACAGGGTTGGCTATTGTACACTTATTCAATACAGTTTAGTGTTCAACTCCATATTCAGTCTCTTTTGTGAGTGATTTTGCATGTACAATTGATAATTGTTGTGAGTGTAATTGTTCTATCACTGGGTTCAATTTCCACAGAAATCAAGAATAAACATTGCTCAAGGTAACCTATTTCATTTTTATGCAATCTTGAAACAAAAAGTAACTATGCTTTTGGGGACCTGTTTCATTTTTACGCAAGCTTGAAATAGAGAATAACTATGCTTGAGGGGAACTGTTTCATTTTTACACAAGCTTGAAATAGAAAGTAACTATGCTTGAGGACATCCATTTCATTTTTTAACGAGCTTGAAACATAATGGGAACTATGCTCACAAGCATCTATTTCATTTTTTTATGAGCTTGACATAGAATGGGAACTATTCTCACAAGCATCTATTTCATTTTTTAATGAGCTTGACATATAATGGGAACCATGCTCACAAGCATCTATTTCATTTCTTAACGAGCTTGGCATAGAATGGAAACTATGCTCACAACGTCTGTCTTCATCGTTTGATTTTATGAGTCCGATGAAAGCAAACTCATTTGTCGTTTCATGTTTAGAGAGTCTGAAATAACTAAGAAGACTCCAAAAGGTCCTTTTGCATAAATAGACCTAGTCAGTCCGGAAAAGAGATAACCTACCACTGACTATTCAATCGTTCTAATACTTTTGCAAGTGTGAACGTAACAAGTTCACTTGGAAATATTTTTTTGTTTTTAAGGAGACTGAAAAGAGCTTAAATATAACTCAAAGGAGGGTTGTGATGAAAACTATACTCAAAGGGTCGTTTCATAGTTTAACGAGCTCGAAACTAAAATAAATTATGCTCAAAATGAATCCCATTGATAGGTGATTTCCCAACATGGTGTCCAGTGGTTGGTACTTTCCCCCAGTATAATTGTCAATGTTAGAAAAATAGGACCGCAGAGCATTAACAATTATACAATTAAATCAATAAAAAATATGCAAAAACACATTACAGAGAGACATAGATATAACATGGTTCACCCAAACAATGGGCTACGTCCACAAACAAATTTGCCAATCCTTTTATTTCAGTCCAGAAAGATGAAGGGATACGCCCTGCAGCAAAACCGTTGCACTTCCTCTTCATGCTCTCACAGTCTCTCTTCCAGCACAATACAATGCCCACATCCAATACAATACAGTAGTACAATACAGTACCCACATCCAGTACCATACAGTACACACCTCCAGTACACACATCCAGTACAATACAGTACCCAGTACAATTCACAATGGAGCCTCCTCAAGCCTTATAAAGGCTTAATCACATGCAATACCATGGGACAATACCATGGGCTACAACAAACCATGTGCCCAAACCATGTTCCCAAACCATGTGCTAGACCTAACCACCTTTGACTCAATCTCGAGCCAAGGTTAACACATGCAATACCATGGGACAATACCATGGGCTACAACAAACCATGTGCCCAGACCATGTGCTAGACCTAACCACCTTTGACTCGATCTCAATTCAAGGTTAACCCTAACAATCCCCCCTTTAAACTTGACTTGGAGTAATCACCAACTCCCCTCAAGTATTTACCGAGGAATCTTACATACACCCCCCTATCACCTAGGTCTATCTCTTCCTATGTCTCTGGACACATATGCCTGCTTAGTTTGAAATGGCTTGCCAAAGGTGTGCTGACTGGTTTTTCATTCTGCATTCTAAACCTCTGCAACACCTTTTCTATGTACTCACCTTGAGACAATGTCAATTTGCGATTTTTCCTGTCTCTTTTTATTCTCATACCAAGGATTTGCTTTACAGCACCCAAATCCTTCATCGCAAATGATTTAGCTAGTTTTCTTTTGAGCACATTTATGTCCTGCATGTTAGACCCTGCAACAAGAATGTCATCCACATACAATAACAAGATAATATATCTTTCGTTATCTAGCCTCTTGAAATAAACACAGTGGTCAGAATGAAATCTATCATAACCTTGTTCTATCATAAACTTATCAAATTTTAAATACCACTACCTTGGAGCTTGCTTCAGGCCATACAAGATCTTCTTCAACCTACAAACCAAATTCTCCTTCCCTTTGACCTCATACCCTTGTGGCTGCTGCATATAAATCTCTTCCTCCAAATCCCCATGGAGAAAGGCCGTTTTTACATCTAATTGTTCAAGATGCAAATCTTCTACCGCCACTAGACTTAAAATAGTTCTAATTGAAGTCATTTTAACAACAAGAGAAAATATTTCATCAAAGTCTATACCTTTCTTTTGTGCAAACCCCTTTACAACAAGTCTAGCCTTGTACCGCTTCTTTCCTCCATCTTCTTCCTTCAACCTGTAAACCCATTTATTCTGCAATACCCTTTTTCCTGCAAGCAACTTAACCAGATCCCAAGTCTGGTTTCTTACCAATGTGTCCATCTCCTCATCCATGCCTTTCTCCCACTTCTTTCTAGTTTCTACCTGTATTGCTTCTTCAAAACATTCTGGCTCACCAGAATCAATCATCAATAAATAATACAATGAAGGAGAGAATCGTTCAGGGGGTCTACTTAACCTAGTAGACCTTCTTACAGTTGCAGGAGTTTCAGGTACCTGCTGCTGCTCTTGATTTTTTGGTGCTTTTGGAACTTCATTTTCTTTGATTTCATCAAGCACTGTGTACTCTGTGTTTTCCTTTTCTTCTTTCTTTTCCTACAACTGATCTTTGTACATGACCTTTTCATTGCATACTACATCTCTACTCCTAATGATTTTGTGATTTTTAAGATCCCATAAGCGATAACCAAAATCATCAACCCCGTATCCAATAAAGGTACATTTCTTGGATTTAGCCTCAAGCTTTGTTCTATCATCTTTATCAATATGGACAAATGATTCACAACCAAAAGTTCTCAGAAATGAGTATTTTACCTGTTTACCTGTCCATGCCTCCTCTGGAATTCGACCATCCAAAGCACTTGAAGGCCCTCTGTTTATTAAATAAACAGCATTGTTTATAGCGTCAGCCCAAAACTGTAAGGGAAACCCTGCATGCAATCTCATACACCTTACACGCTCCATGATCGTTCTGTTCATCCTTTCTGACACGCCATTTTCTTGGGGTGTTCCAGGGACTGTCTTCTCTCTGCGAATCCCATTGTGTGAACAGTAACTGTCAAACTCCTTACTGCAGTACTTGCCTCTATTATCAGATCTGAGACATTTCAACCTTTTTCTTGTCTCATTCTCAGCCAAATCTTTCCACTTGTTAAAAGTATCAAACACATCAGATTTCTGTCTAATGCAATAAACCCAAGTTTTTCTAGTTGCATCATCAATAAAAGTAACATAATAATGAGAACCACCAAGAGATTGTACCTGAGCTAGTCCCCATACATCTATATGGACAAGCTCTAACATTTCACTCTTCTTTTGTTTCCCAACCCTAAGAAATCTAACTCTCTTCTATTTTCCATAAACACAGTTCTCACAAAATTCCAAACTTACCTGCTTCAGATCTGGAAGCAGTTTCCTTGAGTGGAGAATCTGCATCCCATTCTCACTCATGTGGCCAAGCCTATGATGCCACAACGCTGCACCTGTTTTTGTGGAAGCTACAGAAATAGAATAAGCAGTGTTATGAGGAAATAAATATAATGTACCTATCCTATTTCCTTTTGCAATTACCATTGATCCTTTAGTGACCTTCCACCACGTTTCTCCAAACGTAGACAAATAGTCGCCATCTCCCAACTTCCCTGTTGAGATCAAATTTCTTTTCATAGCAGGAATGTGCCTTACATCTTTTAGCAACTAGTCATTTCCATTATTTAGTTTAATCCGTACCTTACCCTTTCCAACAATTTTACATGTTTCATCATCCCCCAATAACACATGCCAAAAATCACCTTGAACATAATCATAAAAGAATTTCCTATGGGGTGTAGCATGACATGAAGCCCCTGAATCTACTACCCAGTAATCACTAGTATTATCAAATTCAAGAATCAAAGCATCTTGTAACACATCACCTGCTACATTTGCTTCTTGGGTAGTCTCTTGCTACCTCTCACCTTTCTTCTTTGGTGCTCTGCAGTCTTTCTTTAGATGTCCTTTCTTACCGCAGTTCCAGCATTCTATTTTTCCGAATCTAGACTTGGATCTTCCCTTTTTAGACTTGCCACAATTTCCTGGGCTCCTTCCTCTCCTTTTTGTCTCCCTCTGCTCTCCATGGTCAACACATTACCTGATGTCTCACATGTGATTTTCCTTCGCATTTCCTCGCTAATAATAACACTAACAACATCATCAAACTTAAGAGTGCTTGAACTAGGGACATAGTTACTTACAGCCATGACCAAGCTATTCCAGCTTTCTGGCAATGAGCACAAGATTAGAAGAGCCCTAACCTCATCATCAAAGTTCACTTTTACAGAACTTAACTGACTAGTAAGTGTATTAAACTCATTTAAATTGTCAGCAACAGATCCACTTTCCGACATCTTCATATTAAATAAACGCTTCATTAAAAATACCTTGTTAGAAGCCGAGGGTTTTTCATAGAGCTTACTCAATGTGCTCATCGCACCCTCTTTTGTTGTTTCTTTTGAAATATTGAAAGCCACTGATGAAGCCAGGAACAACCATATTGTTCCTAGTGCCTTTCTATCAAGAACCTCCCATTCTTCATCCTTCATAGCCGCTGGCTATTTTGCTTTTTCGCCCAATGGTAGGTACAGATATTTCTAGTACAGATAGTCCTCCATTTGCATCTTCCATAACTAATAGTTTTGGCCGTTAAATTTATTGACCCTAAACTTTCCTTCTTCCACCATTGCTCCCACTTGAACTAGGAACCCTTCTTTCCTGTGAGTTTACAAACCAAATAGACCTTTTGGCTCTGATACCAATTGTTAGAAAAACAGGACCGCAGAGCAATAACAATTATACAGTTAAATCAATAAACAAGATGCAAAAACACATTATAGAGAGACACAGATATAACATGGTTCACCCAAATGATGGGCTACGTCCACAAACAAATTTTCTAGTCCTTTTATTTCAGTCCAGAAAGATGAAGGGATACGCCTTGCAGCAAAACCGTTGCACTTCCTCTTCACTCTCTCACAGTCTATCTTCCAGCACAATACAATGCCCACATCCAGTACAATACAGTAGTACAATACAGTACCCACATCCAGTACCATACAGTACACACCTCTAGTACACACATCCAGTATAATACAGTACCCAGTAGAATTCACAATGGAGCCTCCTCAAGCCTTATAAAGGCCTAATCACATGCAATACCATGGGACAATACCATGGGCTACAACAAACCATGTGCTAGACCTAACCACCTTTGACTCAATCCTGAGTCAAGGTTAACACATGCAATACCATGGGACAATACCATGGGCTACAACAAACCATGTGCCCAAACCATGTGCTAGACCTAACCACCTTTGACTCGATCTCAAGTCAAGGTTAACCCTAATAATATACAATATACCCTGTAAAACCAGCACCAATGAAGATCTTTATTACATGGCCAAAACCGGCCATCCGGGCCAAGCGAGATAGTCACTGCTCACCTCCAGGCCATATTACAATGGAGCCTCCTCAAGCCTTATAAAGGCTTCATCACATGCAATACCATGGGAAAATACCATGGGATACAACAAACCATGTGCTAGACCTAAACCAACTTTGACTCAATCCCGAGTCAAGGTTAACCCTAACAATCCGCCCTTTAAACTTGACTTGGAGTAATCACCAACTCCCCTCAAATTTTATTGACGAATCTTACATACACCCCCCTATCACCTAGGTCTATCTCCCGACTTTACCGGTGAGTTACCAGGGGCATGCATTCCCTACCAGGTCTTACAGCCATATACCCATTTACATGCAAACCGCTCCATTACATTTTTTTTTTCATGTGCCTTCATGGTGACTACACCAGCACCATCCGTTACTTCATCCTCTTGCTTTCCATGCTCACTTCCTTTCTCGTCTCTTTCCATGCTCCCTTTGTACCTACATCCAAACTCTATCATTGATGTCCATATAAAGAAAAATCCATCTACCGGATTACATGGGTCATCGGCCGCTGTAATCGCCAGTTCTCTAGGAATTCTCTTCACATACATGGCTCGTCAATCTTGGTCCCAAAACTGAGATTAAACCATCTCACATTTCTCCCACAATCAAAGACTCAACCTCTCCGATCCACATCAAGCTAGGCTACGAGTACACCTGCCACCCTCATACCTACCTAGTGGTTCATTCCACACTTGATGCAACATCCCTTCTTTGCGCATAAGAGGGATACCTTGTGCTTTTATCATCCAGAGAAATCCAAACTTGCATATGGCTAAGTTTCACATGGACCAAAAAATTACTGCTAGGGTGTCGGGTACCACCGAACATGCACCCCACAATTTGATTCAACATAGAAACACAATATACCCTGGAAACCCCATGCGGGGAAAACCAGCACCAATGAAGATCTTCATTACATGGCCAAAACCGGCCATCCGGGCCAAGCGAGCTAGTCACCGCTCACCTCCAGGCCATATTGCAATGGAGCCTCCTCAAGCCTTATAAAGGCTTCATCACATGCAATACCATGGGACAATACCATGGGCTACAACAAACCATGTGCCCAAACCATGTGCTAGACCTAAACCAACTTTGACTCAATCCCGAGTCAAGGTTAACCCTAACAGTCAAGTAACTAAATCCAACAAAGGGTGGATGGATGCTCACAATGTTTGTTTCATTTTTTAACACGCTTGACACAGAAAAAGAACTATGCTCACAGGGATGGTTTCATTTTTATGCAAGCTTGAAACCAAAGGTACACTTTGCTTGGAAACCTGTTTCATTTTTTAACGAGCTTGACACAGAAAAGGAACTATGCTCACAGGGATGTTTTCATTTTTACACAAGTTAGAAACCAAAGGTAAACTTTGCTTGGAAACCTATTTCATTTTTTAGTGAGGTTGACACAGAAAAGGAACTATGCTCGCTAACCTATTTCATTTTTTAACGAGATTGACATAGAAAAGGAACTATGCTTGCAGGGATGGTTTCATTTTTACGCAACCTTAAAACCAAAGGTAAACTTTTCTTGGAAACCTATTTCATTTTTTAACGAGCTTGACACAGAAAAGGAACTATGCTCGCAGGGATGGTTTCATTTTTACGCAAGATTGAAACCAAAGGTAAACTTTGCTTGGAAACTTGTTTCATTTTTTAATGAGCTTGACACAGAAAAGGAATTATGCTCATAGGGATGGTTTCATTTTTACGCAAGCTTGAAAGCAAAGGTAAAATTTTCTTGGAAACTTGTTTGATTTTTTAACAAGCTTGATACAAAAAAGGAACTATGCTCGCAAGCAGTTCTAATCCAATATGATGTCCAGAGGTTGGTGGGTTTCCCACTTATATAAGACAAAGACTAAACTCTAGTATGTTGTCTAGAGGCTAGAGCGATGCCCCCTATTTTACCTATGATGGGAAGAAGATAACTAGAAGGGGAAGGAACCACAAGAACATGTGGGACATTCAGGGAAGTATGATGACTAGGAATCATAAGATGATCAGGTTTAACAAAGTAAAGTTGATCAGTGGTCACAATATTCCCATCATGGGGAAAATGCATCACTCGAAAGAGTGTGGACACTATAGCTTTCATGGTGTAAACATAATCACGTCCAAGGAGCATATTGAAATCTAAGGGACCTTGGACTACCATAACATCGATACAGATAGTTTTTCCTTCCAAAGTAATAGGAAATTGAGGAAGGATCCATAAAGGTGTTGTGGGTCTTCGATTAAAATCCAGAATCTGATCGGTATCTGGCACAAGTGGAGGAGAACCTATGGCTTTCGAAGCAGTAGAGGATATAATGCTAACAGAATCCCCTTCATCAACAATAGTGCGGAGTATACTCTTAGCAGCAACTCACACAACTATCTATAAAGGAACACTCAAATGAAGACAATATTCTGTTAGGTTACTCTAGTCAAAGGAAATAACCTCACTACTTGGAGAGGGTTCTATTGAAAGAAACAAAACTTCCTCTTGCATAGAAAAATCAGAACTAACTACAAAAACTTCAGCGGGATGGTTTTCACTCTTTATTAGAAGAGAGGGACAAGATGAAGACTGTGTCGAAGGGACTACTTCAGTCTCAACACTCTCTGACGAAAGAGTGGGATCGGGTGGAGGTAACACCGACTCGACCACTTTAACTCCACTCTCCAAAGGAAGAGTGGGATCAACAAAGAATGGACTTGGATCAATAGTTTCAACTTCACTCTTCAAGGGAAGAGTGGGATCGACCAAGGATGGACTTGGATTGACCAATTTAACTTCACTCTTAAATGGAAGAGTGGGATCGACCAAGGATGGACTTGGATCAACCACTTGATCAAACATTGGGATGTCAAAGGAAAACTTACGATAACCGGTTGGAAGCTGTTGTTGAGGAACAGTAAGATCTTCCAACAACTTTGAAGCGTCATCCATGTAAGGACAAAGGTAAGTGTGGTGCATATCCTTACATAGCAAGAAAGGATGCCTAACCTTTCCTTTTCGACTCTTACCCAAAGAGTGACTGGTTGATGGGGAATCATCAGCATGATGATCAAAGACTAACAACACAAGATGTTTAGACCACACTTTTGACACAAGGGAAAGACTGAGACAATCCTTGACAAGGTGATCCCCATTGAAAAGTCTACAAGGGGACTTAACTTTACGTGAACCAGAAATAGGTACATCAATACTCCCAGCATGATGATCAGTGGCTGGTGGGCTTCCAACATGACGGTCAGAGGTTGGAGCTATGACCTTCTACTTAGTGTTCTTCTTATTATCCCTCCTTTTGGTCTTCTTCTTACCCTCCCATTTACTAACATTAGAATTTTCAATAGGTGAAGAGGAAGAAAGGGAAGTTGATTTAACATCCGAGGAAGAAGGAGAAGGGTTAACATGAGGTTGATGCTCATGCAGTAAAGGACCAGGATCGGACACAAAGGGTGCATTTGGTATGACAGGATTGGAGAATAACCATACAGGTAATCCTATAGTCAATCCAAGAAGGTTCAAAGTGGCCATGAAGGGAGGACCAACAAATCCACAAGGGGGAGAAACAAAAGACATGCCCTGAAAAGGGTTCTCTTGACTAGTGGTCCCGAGAAAGTCTCCCTTAATTGAACTCTCTAAGAATCTCTGAAATATCACACAAGATCAAGAACTATTCAAGTCTGAAAGCCACCACAAAACTATGTGAATAGGAGTGGATAAAAAGTCAGGACTCTCACAGGACAGGCCAAAAGGATAACTCAGTTTGTCACAGGAATTCTAAGAGCATCTCCCAATATACGCTAGGTACAGGGGAGCTCAAATATGTAGTAGTGCTATCTAATGCACAACCGTCCACAAGGGGCCTTCTGATATATAATCGAGTACATGAAGTACCTTTCTATATACCTCAATGGTACGTGAAAGGTTGTTCGATATACCGATGGTACGTGGAAGAACCATGCAAGTCCCAGGTTGTAGTGTAGACAAATTAACGACGGCTACTACATTTTACGATGCCCAAACACGTCACTAACTTACACACAGTTACTAAATGATTTTAAACCTAATCTAGTGTTAATTTTATCTTGAGTGGTTAAGTGGATGCATGATGTGTAGACAGGAAATGTAAAACGAATGCAAATCCTAGCTACATGACAATGCACATTTCTCTTTTGATGAAAGCTACCTAAGGTAGGGAAATATTTTTCTGTTAAAACAAGATAGAAATCAGAGATCTAAGAAAACCAAGTTCTATTCAAAGGAAACTATGAATTTTTAAAGATCAACATCAAATACAATTCTTGAAAAGACCTGTGAATTCATACACGATCAAGGAGGGTCCGAGGGGGTTTTGTTATATTTTTAACATTAAGTTAGCATTATATTAGGATCTTTAACTAAGAGAATAACAAGCATAGCAATCAAACTCAAGATACAATTAACACAATGATTTTCCAAGGGAAAACCATAAATGGAGAAAACCCCACAACTTCTTCAGATATAAAATCAACACCAAAAGTAAAACCCCAAAACAGTAAGATGATCTCTCGACAGCAGTAAACTCTTTCTTCCTAGCCCCATTGTCTTCTTCTTCCTCAGCTATGCACTACAACTGAGTGTGAGTGAGTGTGTGATAAATAGAGAGGATAGCTCTCTATTTATACTAATTCTTGACTTGAAAAAACCCTACTAGGGCTGACTTCTCTAGGAGAGTTGATCCAGATGGAGATCGGTGGCCACCCACCTATTCCACTGGCTCAAAACAATTGTCCATTGTGGCAGTTTCCTAGTCATTTTTCGGCAGTTTTTCGAGTCCTAAACTTCCGGGGCCGTTTTGAGGCCTTAAACGACGTTTTTTGGAGATTCGGGGCCAAACGTTTGCCATCGACATGCATTTGGCTGACCAAAAGTTGTAAATCTTAGAACGACCTTTCCAACGAGTTCTCGAACGCCCAAATCAGAGATCGTATGCAAAAGTTATGACCCCGGGAAGTTGACTGTTCAACTTACCACCGTGGGGCCGCAAACTTTATGACGGTTCATCTTCTAGGGTTACGTTTTGGGACTCTTGGGGTTCTCACCTCACTATTATTATTATAAATAGGCCCCTTTGGCCTCATTTTGTATTCAGCTTGGCACGAATGAGCATAGCAGCCACATCTCTTCTCAGAGATAGCTACCACCATTCTAGCAATTGTATTACAGTCTCTTCTATTTTCGCCATTTAATAGAATATGTTTTTACTGTATCTCTGTTATCCTTGCAAAATGTCTATTATTATGATTCTGTATATGTTCTTTCATTTCGTTCGCACGTAAATTCGGATCAGTGGTATCAGAGCAATCTGCTCTTTGATTGTTTCTCGGTGCATGTCCCCGACGAGGTTCGAGTACAGAGAGTTTGGTCTCGAACTAGTTTCACTTGATCATTCTCGCCGTCCCAAACGACCTCCCATGGCGGAAGAAAAGAGAGACGACGGAGCAGGAGTTCCTATCAAGTCACTGCTCGAGGAATCCCTCGAGCGACAGAGGAACGAGATGATGGATAGTTTCGCCCAAATCCTTCGGTGAATGCCGGTCGCGGCCAGTGCATCTTCAACAAGCAGCCGGTTCGGGGATGCAACTCCCTTTAAGGTACAAGTTAACTTTGATATTCCTTTATTTGAAGGTAATATTGATGCAGATGCCCTAGATAGTTGGGTGAATGTTCTAGAAGGGTATTTCTCTGTTCACAATTTTTTCGACAGGGAAAAGATCACCTTTGCGCTCCTTAAGCCAGCCCCCCATGTCCAAAATTGGTGGGGTACTTATTGTGAGCAAAACTTATCAGACGAGTCTGAAATGTTTGAAGCAATTCCCACTTGGGCCTCTTTCATAGATGTCGTCAAGGAACAGTATTACCCTGTGGCAAACTATGATGACCAGTACACAAAATGGACCATTCTGCGTCAAGAAAGGGACCAGACGGTGTCGGAGTACACCAACAAATTTCATACTCTACGAACAAAGCTGAGTATCAATGACTCCGAGCGGCACCTAATCCTGAAATATCGTAGTGGTCTACATCGGTACATCCGAACTGAGATGGACTTCCTCGACATCTCTTCACTTGGATCCGCCTATCGGTATGCTGTCAAAATCGAGGAGAAATTTCGACAAAAGAACAAGCGAGACTCTGGACCTGCGAATCCACCGCAGAAGCAAGGCAAGGGAAACCCTCGCCCACAAAGCACAGCAAAATAAATCGACAACCAGTCCCCTCCACAAGCAAAGAAGGGAGATCGAAAGACAAAGAAGGACACCGGTAAGTGGTGCGATTCTCATAAAAGCCCTTGGCACAACACTGATGAATGTCGCTCAAAGCAATCATTAGTGGCCGATATCAAATCTTCATAATTAGATCCTGATTCTGATTTAGAACCCAATGCCACAGCCGCAGACAATGGGAGGCAGATCATTGATGCAGACCCCACTGCCATTATTGCTACCGCACAGATTCAGCTAGAGGATCCTGAAGAGTCAGAGGCAGAGGAGCGCTTATTCCACTCGCAGATGTGGGTAAAGGGAATGCCTCTACATTTTGTTGTTGACAACGGCAGCCAAAAGAACTTGATCTCAGCAGAAGTCGTCAAGAGATTGGAGCTTCCTACAACACCACACCCGCAACCTTACAAAATCGGTTGGCTAAGCCAAGGATGCGGTATCCACATTACTCAGCAATGCCTCCTACCATATGGCATCAACACTTTCCAAGACAAGGTATTGTGTGATGTGGCCCTACTTGAATTCTGTGATGTTCTTTTAGGACAACCATATATGTGGAAGCGTCATGCTGTATATGAGTCTCGGACTCGCAGTGTCATTGTCACTTTGGGAGGAAAACTCTACCGGATCCCAGAGACAGTTGCACCTCATAAAGTCTCGCAGGGTAGGAAGATAAGCTGCCACATCAGAAAATTATTCCTCTTCACAATTGCGTCTGAAGGAGAACATAAGATCACAGAGACCTCCACACCCTCTGCACAGGGTATCTCTGCTCATCAGACACAAGAAGAAGACAAAGCCATTGTTTCCTCATCTATCCGAGTACCTCTACGATGCAAGGCCACGCATTCAAGGTGCTCATCCAGAAACAAATCATCCAGACAACAATTACAGCCCTCTCGGGATGCCAAAGAAAAGCAGCCTCTTCACTTCAACAAATGTCGCACCAAGAGATCCACTCAACACACAGTTCAAGATATGATACGGGATTCGACGCAATGGAGACCATTGCTTCCTAAGGAGGGAGGATTGATTCAGATGGATATTGGTGGCCACCCACCTATTCCACTGGCTCAAAACAATTGTCCATTGTGGCAGTTTCCTAGTCATTTTTCGGTAGTTTTTCGAGTCCTAAACCTCCGGGGCCGTTTTGAGGCCTTAAACGAAGTTTTTTGGAGATTCGGGGCCAAATGGTTGCCATTGGTATGCATTTGGCCGACCAAAAGTTGTAAAGCTTAGACCGACCTTTCCAACGAGTTCTCGAACGCCCAAATCAGAGATCGTATGCAAAAGTTATGACCCCGGGAAGTTGACTGTTCAACTTACCACCGTGGGGTCGCAAACTTTATGACGGTTCATCTTCTAGGGTTACGTTTTGGGACTCTTGGGGTTCTCACCTCGCTATTATTATTATAAATAGGCCCCTTTGGCCTCATTTTCTATTCAGCTTGGCATGAATGAGCGTAGCAGCCACATCTCTTCTCAGAGATAGCTACCTCCATTCTAGCAATTGTATTACACTCTGTTCTATTTCCGCCATTTAATAGAATATGTTTTTACTGTATCTCTGTTATCCTTGCAAAATGTCTATTATTATGATTCTGTATATGTTCTTTCATTTCATTCGCACATAAATTCGGATCAGTGGTATCAAAGCAATCTGCTCTTTGATTGTTTCTCGGTGCATGTCCCCGACGAGGTCCGAGTACAGAGAGTTTGGTCTCGAACTAGTTTCACTTGATCATTCTCGCCGTCCCAAATGACCTCCCATGGCGGAAGAAAAGAGAGACGACGGAGCAGGAGATCCTATCAAGTCGCTGCTTGAGGAATCCCTCGAGCGACAAAGGAATGAGATGATGGATAGTTTCGCCCAAATCCTTCGGCGAATGCCGGTCGCGGCCAATGCATCTTCAACAAGCAGCCGGTTCGGGGATGCAACTCCCTTTAAGGTACAATTTAACTTTGATATTCATTTATTTGAAGGTAATATTGATGCAGATGCCCTATATAATTGGGTGAATGTTCTAGAAGGGTATTTCTCTGTTCACAATTTTTTCGACAGAGAAAAGATCACCTTTGCTCTCCTTAAGGCAGCCCCCCCGAGTGACAGAGGAACGAGATGATGGATAGTTTTGCCCAAATCCTTCGGCGAATGCCAGTCGCGGCCAGTGCATCTTCAACAAGCAGCCGGTTCGGGGATGCAACTCCCTTTAAGGTACAAGTTAACTTTGATATTCCTTTATTTGAAGGTAATATTGATGCAGATGCCCTAGATAATTGGGTGAATGTTCTATAAGGGTATTTCTCTGTTCACAATTTTTCCGACAGAGAAAAGATCACCTTTGCGCTCCTTAAGGCAGCCCCCCATGTCCAAAATTGGTGGGGTACTTATTGTGAGCAAAACTTATCAGATGAGTCTGAAATGTTTGAAACAATTCCCACTTGGGCCTCTTTCATAGATGCCGTCAAGGAACAGTATTACCCTGTGGGAAACTATGATGACCAGTACACAAAATGGACCATTCTGCGTCAAGAAAGGGACCAGACGGTGTCGGAGTACACCAACAAATTTCATACTTTATGGACAAAGCTGAGTATCAAAGACTCCGAGCGGCACCTAATCCTGAAATATCGCAGTGGTATACATCGGTACATCCGAACTGAGATGGAATTCCTCGACATCTCTTCACTTGGATCCGCCTATCGGTATGCTGTCAAAATCAAAGAGAAATTTCGACAAAAGAACAAGCGAGACTCTGGACCTGCGAATCCAACGCAGAAGCAAGGCAAGGGCAACCCTGGCCCACAAAGCACAGCAAAAGAAATCGACAACCAGTCCCCTCCACAAGCAAAGAAGGGAGATCGAAAGACAAAGAAGGACACCGGTAAGTGGTGCGATTTTCATAAAATCCCTTGGCACAACACTGATGAATGTCGCTCAAAGCAGTCATTAGTGGCTGATATCAAATCTTCAGAATCAGATCCTGATTCTGATTCAGAACCCAATGCCACAGCCGCAGACAATGGGAGGCAGATCATTGATGCAGACCCCACTGCCACTATCGCTACTGCACAGATTCAGCTAGAGGATCCTGAAGAGTCAGAGGCAGAGGAGCGCTTATTCCACTCGCAGATGTGGGTAAAGGGAATGCCTCTACATTTTTTTGTTGACAATGGCAGCCAAAAGAACTTGATCTCAGCAGATGTCGTCAAGAGATTGGAGCTTCCTACAACACCACACCCGCAACCTTACAAAATCGGTTGGCTAAGCCAAGGACGCAGTATCCGCATTACTCAGTAATGCCTCCTACCATATGGCATCAAGCCTTTCCAAGACAAGGTATTGTGTGATGTGGCCCCACTTGAAGTCTGTGATGTTCTTTTAGGACAACCATATATGTGGAAGCGTCATGCTGTATATGAGTCTCGTCCTCGCAGTGTCATTGTCACTTTGGGAGGACAACTGTACCGGCTCCCAGAGACAGTTGCACCTCATAAACTCTCGCAGGGTAGGAAGATAAGCTCCCACATCAGAAAATTATTCCTCTTCACAATTGCGTCTGAAGGAGAACATAAGATCACAGAGACCTCCACACCCTCTGCATAGGGTATCTCTGCTTATCAGACACAAGAAGAAGACAAAGCCATTGTTTCCTCATCTATCCAAGTACCTCTACGATGCAAGGCCATGCATTCAAGGTGCTCATCCAGAAACAAATCATCCAGACAACAATTACAGCCCTCTCGGGATGCCAAAGAAAAGCAGCCTCTTCACTTCAACAAATGTCGTACCAAGAGATCAACTCAACACACAGTTCGAGATATGATACGGGATTCGATGCAATGGAGACCATTGCTTCCTAAGGAGGGAGGATTGATCCAGATGGAGATCGGTGGCCACCCACCTATTCCACTGGCTCAAAACAATTTTCCATTGTGGCAGTTTCCTAGTCATTTTTCGGCAGTTTTTAGAGTCCTAAACTTCCAGGGTCGTTTTGAGGCCTTAAACAACGTTTTTTGGAGATTCAGGGCCAAATGGTTGTCATTAGCATGAGTTTGGTTGACCAAAAGTTGTAAAGCTTAGACGGACCTTTCCAACGAGTTCTCGAACGCCCAAATCAGAGATCGTATGCAAAAGTTATGACCCCGGGAAGTTGACTGTTCAACTTACCACCGTGGGGCCGCAAACTTTATGACGGTTCATCTTCTAGGGTTACGTTTTGGGACTCTTGGGTTTCTCACCTCTCTATTATTATTATTAATAGGCCCCTTTGGCCTCATTTTCTATTCAGCTTGGCATGAATGAGCGTAGCAGCCACATCTCTTCTCAGAGATAGCTACCACCATTCTAGCAATTGTATTACAGTCTGTTCTATTTCCGCCATTTAATAGAATATGTTTGTACTGTATCTCTGTTATCCTTGCAAAATGTCTATTATTATGATTCTGTATATGTTCTTTCATTTCGTTCGCACATAAATCCGGATCAGTGGTATCAGAGCAATCTTCTCTTTGATTATTTCTCGGTGCATGTCCCCGACGAGGTCCAAGTACAGAGAGTTTGGTCTCGAACTAGTTTCACTTGATCATTCTCGTCGTCCCAAACGACCTCCCATGGCGGAAGAAAAGAGAGACGACGGAGTAGGGGATCCTATCAAGTCGCTGCTCGAGGAATCCCTCGAGCGACAGAGGAACGAGATGATGGATAGTTTCGCCCAATTCCTTCGGCGAATGCCGGTCGCGGCCAGTGCATCTTCAACAAGCAGCCGGTTCGGGGATGCAACTCCCTTTAAGGTACACGTTAACTTTGATATTCCTTTATTTCAAGGTAATATTGATGCATATGCCCTAGATAATTGGGTGAATGTTCTAGAAGGGTATTTCTCTGTTCACAATTTTTCGGACAGAGAAAATATCACCTTTGCGCTCCTTAAGGTAGCCCCCCATGTCCAAAATTGGTGGGGTACTTATTGTGAGCAAAACTTATCAGACGAGTCTGAAATGTTTGAAACAATTCCCACTTGGGCCTCTTTCATAGATGCCGTCAAGGAACAGTATTACCCTGTGGGAAACTATGATGACCAGTACACAAAATGGACCATTCTGCGTCAAGAAAGGGACCAGACGGTGTCAGAGTACACCAACAAATTTCATACTCTACAGACAAAGCTGAGTATCAAAGACTCCGAGCGGCACCTAATCCTGAAATATCGCAGTGGTCTACATTGGTACATCCGAACTGGGATGGACTTCCTCGACATCTCTTCACTTGGATCCGCCTATCGGTATGCTGTCAAAATCGAGGAGAAATTTCGACAAAAGAACAAGCGAGACTCTGGACCTACGAATCCACTGCAGAAGCAAGGCAAGGGAAACCCTGGCCCACAAAGCACAGCAAAAGAAATCGACAACCAGTCCCCTCCACAAGCAAAGAAGGGAGATCGAAAGACAAAGAAGGACACGGGTAAGTGGTGCGATTTTCATAAAATCCCTTGGCACAACACTGATGAATGTCGCTCAAAGCAGTCATTAGTGGCCAAGATCAAATCTTCAGAATCAGATCCTGATTCTGATTCAGAACCCAATGCCACAGCCGCAGACAATGGGAGGAAGATTATTGATGCATACCCCACTGCCACTATTGCTACCGCATAGATTCAGCTAGAGGATCCTGAAGAGTCAGAGGTAGAGGAGCGCTTATTCCACTCGTAGATGTGGGTAAAGGGAATGCCTCTACATTTTGTTGTTGACAACGGCAGCCAAAAGAACTTGATCTCAGCAGAAGTCGTTAAGAGATTGGAGCTTCCTACAACACCACACCCACAACCTTACAAAATCGGTTGGCTAAACCAAGGACACGGTATCCGCATTACTCAGCAATGCCTCCTACCATATGGCATCAAGCCTTTCCAAGACAATGTATTGTGTGATGTGGCCCCACTTGAAGTCTGTGATGTTCTTTTAGGACAACCATATATGTGGAAGCGTCATGCTGTATATGAGTCTCAGCCTCACAGTGTCATTGTCACTTTGGGAGGACAACTCTACCGGATCCCAGAGACAGTTGCACCTCATAAAGTCTCGCAGGGTAGGAAGATAAGCTCCCACATCAGAAAATTATTCCTCTTCACAATTGCGTCTGAAGGAGAACATAAGATCACAGAGACCTCCACACCCTATGCACAGGGTATCTCTGCTCATCAGACATAAGAAGAAGACAAAGCCATTGTTTCCTCATCTATCCGAGTACCTCTACAATGCAAGGCCACGCATTCAAGGTGCTAATCCAGAAACAAATCATCCAGACAACAATTACAGCCCTCTCGGGATGCCAAAGAAAAGCAGCCTCTTCACTTCAACAAATGTCACACCAAGAGATCAACTCAACACACAGTTCGAGATATGATACGGGTTTCGACGCAATGGAGACCATTGCTTCCTAAGGAAGGAGGATTGATCCAAATGGAGATCGGTGGCCACCCACCTATTCCACTGGCTCAAAACAATTGTCCATTGTGGCAGTTTCCTAGTCATTTTTTGGCAGTTTTTCGAGTCCTAAACTTCCGGGGCCGTTTTAAGGCATTAAACGACGTTGTTTGGAGATTCGGGGCCAAATGGTTACCATAGGCATGCATTTGGCTGACCAAAAGTTGTAAAGCTTAGACCGACCTTTCCAATGAGTTCTCGAACGCCCAAATCGGAGATCGTATGCAAAAGTTATGACACCGGGAAGTTGACTGTTCAACTTACCACCGTGGGGCCACAAACTTTATGACGGTTCATCTTCTAGGGTTACGTTTTGGGACTCTTGGGGTTCTCACCTCGCTATTATTATTATAAATAGGCCCCTTTGGCCTCATTTTCTATTAAGCTTGGCACGAATGAGCGTAGCAGCCACATCTCTTCTCAGAGATAGCTACCACCATTCTAGCAATTGTATTACAGTCTGTTCTATTTCCGCCATTTAATAGAATATGTTTTTACTGTATCTCTGTTATCCTTGCAAAATGTCTATTATTATGATTCTGTATATGTTCTTTCATTTCGTTAGCACATAAATCTGGATCAGTGGTATCAGAGCAATCTGCTCTTTGATTGTTTCTCGGTGCATGTCCCCGACGAGGTCCAAGTACAGAGAGTTTGGTCTCGAACTAGTTTCACTTGATCATTCTCGCCGTCCCAAACGACCTCCCATGGCGGAAGAAAAGAGAGACGACGGAGCAGGAGATCCTATCAAGTCGCTGCTCGAGGAATCCCTCGAGCGACAGAGGAACGAGATGATGGATAGTTTCACCCAAATCCTTCGGCGAATGCCAGTCGCGGCCAGTGCATCTTCAACAAGCAGCCGGTTCGGGGATGCAACTCCCTTTAAGGTACAAGTTAACTTTGATATTCCTTTATTTGAAGGTAATATTGATGCAGATGCCCTAGATAATTGGGTGAATGTTCTAGAAGGGTATTTCTCTATTCACAATTTTTCCGACAGAGAAAAGATCACCTTTGCGCTCCTTAAGGCAGCCCCCCATGTCCAAAATTGGTGGGGTACTTATTGTGCAAAACTTATTAGACGAGTCTGAAATGTTTGAAACAATTCCCACTTGGGCCTCTTTCATAGATGTCGTCAAGGAACAGTATTACCCTGTGGGAAACTATGATGACCAGTACACAAAATGGACCATTCTGCGTCAAGAAAGGGACCAGACGGTGTCGGAGTACACCAACAAATTTCATACTCTACGGACAAAGCTGAGTATCAAAGACTCCGAGCGGCACCTAATCCTGAAATATCGCAGTGGTCTACATCGGTACATCCGAACTGAGATGGACTTCCTTGACATCTCTTCACTTGGATCCGCCTATAGGTATGCTGTCAAAATCGAGGAGAAATTTCGACAAAAGAACAAGTGAGACTCTGGACCTGCGAATCCACCGCAGAAGCAAGGCATGGGCAACCCTGGCCCACAAAGCATAGCAAAATAAATCGACAACCAGTCCCCTCCACAAGCAAAGAGGGGAGATCGAAAGACAAAGAAGGACACCGGTAAGTGGTGTGATTTTCATAAAAGCCCTTGGCACAACACTGATGAATGTCGCTCAAAGCAGTCATTAGTGGCCGAGATCAAATCTTCAGAATCAGATCTTGATTCTGATTCAGAACCCAATGCCACAGCCGCAGACAATGGGAGGCAGATCATTGATGCAGACCCCACTGCCACTATTTCTACCGCACAGATTCAGCTAGAGGATCCTGAAGAGTCAGAGGCAGAGGAGCACTTCTTTCACTCGCAGATGTGGGTAAAGGGAATGCCTCTACATTTTGTTGTTGACAACGGAAGCCAAAAGAACTTGATCTCAGCAGAAGTCGTCAAGAGATTGGAGCTTCCTACAACACCACACCCGCAACCTTACAAAATCGGTTGGCTAAGCCAAGGACGCGGTATCCTCATTACTCAGCAATGCCTCCTACCATATGGCATCAAGCCTTTCCAAGACAAGGTATTGTGTGATGTGGCCCCACTTGAAGTCTGTGATGTTCTTTTAGGAAAACCATATATGTGGAAGCATCATGCTGTATATGAGTCTCGGCCTCGCAGTGTCATTGTCACTTTGGGAGGACAACTCTACCGGATCCCAGAGACAGTTGCACCTCATAAAGTCTCGCAGGGTAGGAAGATAAGCTCCCACATCAGAAAATTATTCCTCTTCACAATTGCGTCTGAAGGAGAACATAAGATCACAGAGACCTCCACACCCTCTGTAGAGGGTATCTCTGCTCATCCGACACAAGAAGAAGACAAAGCCATTGTTTCCTCATCTATCCGAGTACCTCTACTATGCAAGGCCACGCATTCAAGGTGCTCATCCAGAAACAAATCATCCAGACAACAATTACAGCCCTCTCGGGATGCCAAAGAAAAGCAGCCTCTTCACTCCAACAAATCTCACACCAAGAGATCAACTCAACACACAGTTCGAGATATGATACGGGATTCGACGTAATGGAGACCATTGCTTCCTAAGGAGGGAGGATTGATCCAGATGGAGATCGGTGGCCACCCACCTATTCCACTGGCTCAAAACAATTGTCCATTGTGGCAGTTTCCTAGTCATTTTTCGGCAGTTTTTCGAGTCCTAAACTTCTGGGGCCGTTTTGAGGCCTTAAACGACGTCTTTTGGAGATTCGGGGCCAAATGGTTGCCATTGGCATGCATTTAGTCAACCAAAAGTTGTAAAGCTTAGACCGACCTTTCCAACGAGTTCTCGAACGCCCAAATCGGAGATCGTATGCAAAAGTTATGACCCCGGGAAGTTGACTGTTCAACTTACCACCGTGGGGCCGCAAACTTTATGACGGTTCATCTTCTAGGGTTACGTTTTGGGACTCTTGGGGTTCTCACCTTGCTATTATTATTATAAATAGGCCCCTTTGGCCTCATTTTCTATTCAGCTTGGCACGAATGAGCGTAGCAGCCACATCTCTTCTCAGAGATAGCTACCACCATTCTAGCAATTGTATTACAGTCTGTTCTATTTTCGCCATTTAATAGAATATGTTTTTACTGTATCTCTGTTATCCTTGCAAAATGTCTATTATTATGATTCTGTATATGTTCTTTCATTTCATTCACACATAAATTTGGATCAAGAGTCTAATAACCCTAGTGCCCCAGAACTACGAGGAATTTAACCCTTGACCAATAGGAGGGTTACCCACAATGACTTGACACGACTTGTTTACATTATAGAACCTCCCGATAGGAACATCGAGGCATGACATGACTCAAGTACATTACAAACACATCCTAGAATAAACATTGGGTTACAATACATAAGAAATACAAGTGAATACATTCCGAAGTTACAATTACATCAACACTCCCTCTTAACTAGGAAGATATTCTCTCAAAACAATTTATCAGCACAAGTCTTCTTCTCTGTATCATCTGGATCATCATCGAGTCCTCATCATCTTCAAGTCATCTTCATCATCGGATCTGGATCATCATCACTAGACATCATCACTAGATCTCGATCATCACTCGATCTGGATCATCACTGCAAGATCATCATCACTAGATCATCATGCGTGCTATCTCATGATTCTTCTCGTCATAGGAAGTTCTATAGAGCCAGCCCTTTTTCATGTTGGTTGTAGGCCTAGCCTCCATGTAGTTCTTCTTCAGCGCTTATATCTGACCCTAAGTCAAAATGGCCCACCCAACACTTACATCTGACCATGAGAGGAACACATCTAACACCATGTCAGAAAGGCACGCCCAGCACTCACATCTTACCATGAAAGGAACCAATCCAATCATATTAGAAATGCCTAGCACTCACATTCACCAGCATGATAGGACACAAATACTATCATATGTGAAAAGGCTTAGCACTTAAAACCACCAACATGATAGGAAACAACTACTATCATCTGTGGAAAGGAACAACACTTACAATCACCAGCATGGTAGGACACACCTACTACCATTTGTGAAAAGGTGCAACACTCACATCCACCAGCATGATAGGACACACCTACTATCATTTGTGGAAAGGCTAGCACTCACATCCACCAGCATGATAGGAGACACCTACTATCATCTGTGGAAAGGATCTACACTTACATATCATCATGTGGGAACCAATCCCTCAATCACATCAGAATGGCTCTCAGTCATAGACTGAGGATTCCTAGTAACTGATCAGGTGCTTCCATTCAAAGAATGGAAGTAGCCCTTATATCTGACCCTAAGTCAGAATGGCCAGCACTCACATCTGACATGGAAGGAACCAATCCTCTCACCATGACAGAATGGAAACAACCCTTATATCTGATCAAGTGGAAACACATCCCTCAATCACATCATAATGGCCATGCACTCACATCTGATCATTTGAGAACACATCTCATAGTCATATCAGAATGGCCCTCAGTCCTCGACCAAGTATTCTTGGTAACTGACTAGGCACCTCCATTCCAAGAATGGCAATAGCCCTTATATCTTATCATGTAGGAACCAATCGTACAGTCATATCAGAATTGCTCAGCATTCATATCTAACATGGAAGGAACCAATCCTCTCACCATGATAGAATGGCTCAACCCTTACATCTGACCATGGAAGGAACCAATCCTCTCACCATGTCAAAATGTCTCACAAACTCATCACTTCCCCTTGTAAGGAACATCGATCTGGAGAACATCAAGCTTCTCCCTGAAGTACTCAAACTTCACTCTGGCCAATGGCTTTGTCAACACATCAGCTACCTGTTCATCTATCACAACATACTGGAGCTTCACTACTCCCCTCTGCACCATATCCCTGATATATTGATACTTGATCTCGATATGCTTTGACTTGTCATGGAACATTGGGTTCTCTGACAACTTCACACAACTCTGGTTTTCACAATATATACAAGTAGCATCCAATTGGAGATTAAATAAATCAAACAATAGCTTTCTTAGCCATATTGCCCCTCACAACTAGCTGAACAGGCTGCGACATACTCTGCTTTAGTTGTACTCAGTGCCACACAGGATTGCTTCCTACTAAACCAAGAGATCACACATGATCCCATACTGAAGCAACACCCTGAAGTGATCCTCCTATCGATGGAACTTTCTACCCAATTTGAATCAACATAACCCTCCAGGTTGAACTTCTGATTCGCCTCATGCTTCAGCCCATAATCAAGTGTACCCCACAGGTACATCAGAATATGCTTTGCAGCAATCAAGTGAACATGTCTCGGATCTATCAGGAACTGGCTCAAGGTGTTCACAGCAAAGCAAATATATAGTCTCATGTTCATTAGGTACATCAAGGACCCAATCATCTAACAATACATCATAGCATCAACCGCTTCTGATGAAGCATCACTCAATAGATTTAGGTTCGATTCCATAGGTGTGGTCATGGCCTTGTAGTCCATCATCCCAAAACTCTTTAGGATATCTACTGCATACTTCCCTTGTCTAAGGGATATTCCATATGCATTCTGCCACACCTCCATGCCTGGAAAAAGATGCATCATACCCAATTCCTTCATTTCAAACTCGGTAGCAAGTTTCCTCTCTGTAACAGCAATCAACCCATCCATACCTGTTACAAACAGATCATCTACATACAGTAGGAGAATCACTGGGTTTCCATATTCAACCTTGTAGTAAAGGTTGAAATCTACTTTACTCTTGGTAAAGCCCAAACTAGATAGAAAGTTGTCAATTCTGACATACCATGTCTTGGGTGCCTATTTCAAACTGTACAGGGCTTTCTTCAATCTACACACATGAGACTCCCTGTCATGTGTCTCAAAACCGAGTGGTTGCTCCACATACACTTCTTCTTCTACTACACCATTCAAGAAAGTAGTCTTGAAATCCATTTGGTGTATCTTCCATTTCATCACTATAGCCAGAGCAAGTACTGATCTAATGGAAGTGTATATGGCTATAGGTGCAAAAGTTTCTTCATAATATTTTACTTCTTTATGGGAGAAACCACGAGCAACAAATCTTTCTTTATATTTTTCAATGCTACCATCTGCAGCATCCTTGATCTTTTAGATCCATTTGGAAGTTGAGATAGACTTCCCTTCTGGTCTTGGGACAACATCTCAAACATCGTTCTTCATGATCGATTGATACTCTTTTATCATAGCATCCTTCCATTCTTTTCGTTCTATCCCTTCTTCATAATTGGAAGATTCTGTATCGATGAAATCACATAATAAAGCTACATATCTAGAGTAGGATCTGGTCCTCTTTCTTTCTCTGTGATTCTCTTCTGGAGCCCCATATCTTTCTGCACCTTAGATAGCTTCTTGTACCCAAGCAGGTTTCCTCTTCTGATGATTCTTCTCTTGAGGTGGATCTACAAGTTCTTGAGGTTCTTCAAATTCTCAATCTTCTTCTTGAGTTTCTTCATTCATGGTTGTATCATGAATCCTGGGTGCTTTTGTTTCCTTAGGTTCATTAGCAGTTCTCTTTCTAGATTTTTTGTAGGCTGAGTCTTCATCAAATGTCACATCCCTCCTGATGTCGATCTTCTTGAATCCTGGGAAGTATATTCTATAAGCCTTCGAGCTTTCAAAGTATCCCACAATATACCCTTCTTTCCTAAAGGATCTAATTTTGTCCTCTTCTCTTTTGGAATGTGTATGTACACTGGACAGCTGAATATTCTAAGATGGCTGACTTCTGGTTTCTTGCTGGAAAAAACTTCTTCAGGTGTCTTGTTCTTGAGTACTCTGTGTGGAGTACAGTTCTATACATACACCACGGTTCTAGCAACTTCTGCCCATAGATGCATAGGAAGATCTTGATCATGAAGCATTTCTCTTGCAGCTTCCATGATAGTTCTATTCTTCCTTTCTGCAATCCCATTCTGTTGTGGATTATATGGGGTGGAAAACTCCCTCTTAATCCCTGAGTCTTCGCATAATCCTTTGAATTCATTTGATGTGAATTCTCCGCCATTATCTGATTGAAAGGTATTGATCTTCTTTTCTATGTGATTCTCAATCAAGGCTTTGAATTCCTTGAACTTGATGAATACTTCATCTTTGTTCTTCATGAAGTAAATCCATGTCTTCCTAGAAAATTCATCAATAAAAGAAACATAGTATACATACCCGCTTAGTGAACTTGATGACATTGGACTGCATACATCGGAGTGGATGATTTCCAAGATTCCTTTTGCTTTACTCTCACTACTTGGAAATGTCTTCTTTGTGTTCTTTCCTTTCGCAAATCCTTTGCAGACCCCATCATGTTTTGCTTGAATTTATGGAAGACCTTCAATAGCTTTTCTTGCAAGTGGTAGTGCTCTGTAATGCATATGTGCAAGCCTTCTATGCCAAAGTTCATTAGGCTCTACTGTGTCATGGACCAAGGCTTGTTCTGGATGGCCCTTCAATTTGTATAAACCTCCTTCTTGTTCCTAAATAACAAGTGCATCATTAATAGTATTTCCCTTTGGCCACATGATAACTTGGCCATCTATAAATGCAACCCTCATTCCTTTTGCATCTAATGCAGATATGGAGAGGAGGTTCTTCTTTAGTCCTGGTACAAACAATACTTCCTTCGTTGTCATAGACTTTCCAGAGTCTAACTTATAGGAGGATTCCCCACTACCTTTTATTGGACACTAGTAGTCATCTCCAAGTTTGACCTTGTGTGGTGATTCATGTTCTGATAGTTTCACAAAGGATTCCTTGAATCCTGTCATATGTTTGGTAGCCCCACTGTCTATAATCCAATCATTGCTTCCATGAGTAATGTTTCCCGTGAGAGAAGAAATCAAAACATATTCTTCATCACTTGAAGAATCTTCACTTTCATATCTAGTTCTCTTTGTTGAAGGTTCATCATCCTCTGTAGCGTGAGCATGATGTCTTCTCTTGTTTCCCTTCTTCTTGTGAGAGACATTTTTGTTTATAGGACATTCTCTAGCATAGTGTCCTTTCTCATCACATGCATAACATTTGAATCTAGACAAATCTTTTCTAGTGTTATATTTATGGAAGGACTTGCCTCTAGGGTTATGAGAACTTCTTTTGGTTTTCTTTGAGTGTACCGTGAGAGCTTTATCTTCACTTCCCATCTTTTCTTCTTGAGCTCGTATTCAAGCTTCTTCTTGAGAGCATTCTTCCCGTAGTCTCCTGAACTTGACTAACTTCTTTCTGGCACAGATTCCTTGAATAAAGGAGTCCCATGATCTAGGGAGACCATTCAAGGTGGTCATTACAATCTCTGCATTCTCCACTTCTTCATTTACTGCTTCTAGTTGTTCCCTGATTTGAGAGACTCTTAAAAAGTAAGACTAGATGGTCTCTACATTCTGGATCTTTACATTCTTCAGTTGTTTTCTCAGAGTCATCTTCTGGTTTACGTTCTTCCCTTCAAACAATTTGGTTAGGGCATCAAACATAGCTTTAGGTGTCTTTAGGGAGGACACCTGTGGTATGAGGTGATCCTTGATTGAATCAACAATAATCCTCTTTTCCATAACCAACTTATTCTTATGAAAGGCCTTAGCCTCATCTCCCTCTGGAACTAGAACCTTCTCACTGATATAGGAGTCCAACTCATTTTCTTCCAGGACCATGGAGATCCTATACTTTCAAACTCAAAAGTTATCAGCACCCTCAAGATTTTCATCAAGATTGGGATGATGAGACATCTTAAATGAGAATGGAAATACAAAATATTTATATCTTACCAGGTCAAGATGTCGGATCTGGATTTGGAGTTGAAATTCTGCAGTGCTGGTTTAGGAGCAGATTAGGGTTTTTCTTTTCCATAGTTCTACCCAACCAAATTCTTTTATCTTGATCTCTAAACTTTTATTTTGAGGAGGAGATCAATCTAGGCCCGGGCTCACTGAAAAATTCCACTTCTGTGGAAAGCCCTAATTTCTGGTAGCAGTGTCGAGTAAAAAAACTAAAAAACCTCAGAATTGGATTCTGCTTTGATAAAAAGATGTGCCCTAGGGAGGAGAGTTATTCCAACCTTCTTTTGTTGAAAAACTGTACAGAGAGAACCAAAAAGTAGGAATCCCTAGTTCTCGCAGCTGCACAGTGTCTTGTTCTCAAGTTAGCTCTGATCCCATGTTAGATTTTTAACATTAAACTAACATTATATTAGGATCTTTAACTGAGAGAATAACAAGCACAACAATCAAACACAAGATACAATGAACACAGTACAAATGCATGTAAACAATGCACAAAAACAAAGTAAAGAAGCACTTTTATTTTTCAAATGCATGTATCAAAATGAAACTTGATATCTATATTCTTTTCAGATCTACAAACAGAAAAATAGAGAATATCTATAGCACTCCATTCATTCAGAAATCAAATGGAATATGTCAAGCACCCAAACAACTCCAAAACAATCAAGAATTGATCCAAAACAACCAAAATGAAACCAAGATTCAATGACTGAGGGGAGAAAGGGATAATGCTAGATCTAGGGGGTGTATGACTAACATATACAGCCTAAAAAACACAATCCATCAAACCAAAACCTAAAAATGAAGGAAAATCAATCTAAAAATTGAGTTTCAAAGGGTGGCGCACATACAACACTACACCAAAATTTGTTATCGCATAAATCTACTCATTTGGAATCAAGCCAAATCTCCCTAGTCCAAGTGGATCTAGAAAAAATCAAATACAAAATACAATCTACTTTCCTAGATCAATCAGAAATTCAAAGCAACTGATAGATCGCTTACCCGCAATATGCAAATCCTCTTCTCTCTTTGTTGATCCAAGCTCCAGAATATTCAGATCTACAGCTACAAAACCATGTAAAGCAAATGGAAACAAGAAAACAACATATGTGTATCCAAACATATAAGTGATCTAAGCTAACAGTTAAGGAAGGAATCTCTAAACATTATTAACACAATAACATTTATGGAAAGAGATTTGTATTAATGTAATCAAGGAGATACATAGAATTACAATGAGAAGGAACATCACAACCTAGCCTTAACACTGCAATCATCCATCCAAAAATCCAAGCCAAAGCCTCCAAAGTATGATAGGGATCACCTAGAAAATTCCACCAGCATAAGAGTACCATAGTCCTTCCTCTCTTCACAATGGAGAGAGGGTTTAATTTATAAGTCTAAAGGGATATAGTAGGTTGAGGATTAGGAGGAGGTATCTAAGGGATCTTCCCCATAGGTTAGGAACCAAATTCCACCTCACCTAAATGATAGGGATAAACCACCACCTCATCCACCTTCAAGAAGGGTCTCGAATCTTCATTTTTTTCCCTCGAAACAGCACCGCCACACCTTCCATGAAGGAAAAAAGCACCGTCGGTGCACCTAGCAGTGGGAGATAGAGTACCGGAAGCAGCGCACCTAGCATGAAGGACAAGAGCACCGACCTTCCTAGAGAGGGAAAAAAGGCAGAAAAAACCTCAGCATCAATCCAGTTTAGTAGAGAAAAATTTGGGGATTAGGCAAAGGGTTGACACATGGATCAAGAGTGCAAGATTTCATTGTAACACCAACCCGCTTTACTTGGAACCTCAGAGTAAAATACCTGTTCACATTGGCTTCGAAGAACATGGGTCTCCATTCCTCGCTGAAATAACCTTGTATTTACCATGGTAAATCCATTATCATGCTCAATAATATTTTTATTGAGATCGTGTAGATTCAATTGTAACCTATACCATTTGACAACGAACAGAAATACCTTGAAGGATTTAAAGTCACACTGAAGAATATCTTCCAGATACCCATAGCATTGATTTTCTGAGAGTTTTGGATGTCTGTCACTTCTAGATGAAACATTGGTGACCTCAAAGACTACAGATATCCCACAATCCAATGTTTTCTTTGTTTCATACAACTTTTTATTGTGATATCTACAACCATTGCACACCATAGACTTATGTTGTTTTACCTAGAACAATCCATACATGAAAATATTACATAATGATTCAATATTTATGATGAAGTGCATGTTTATGTATCCATACAGGGAAAAAAATAACATGTACATCAATATGTAATTTGCAAAAAAAATGAATTAGAGTGGTTGATTAATATGCTTTCCTGCTTATCTTTTAAACCATATGCTCAATCGATTTCCCTTTGTGTAATATTGGTATCTCCATTGCGATGTGCTTCTTTAACCAATGAAGCCACACCTTCCCATGATATTCCATGACCCTATTTTTTGCATCGCTCAATCCATACCTTCATCCAGTCAAGATTGTTTGTGATGTATAAATGAATTGCATCCCACTCTCAACCAACTACTTGATGACAATAAAAATTAAAATTCAAGACAAATGTAAATTATCGTAACAAACTATAGGCTCTTAATTGATGCAATAGATTGAATATGCAAATAGAATATGTATGATATATATACATAAAATTCAACATTCAAATGTATTATATTAATCAACATCGACTGGCTAATAATTACCTTTCACCTTCCTCGATCTACCTTCCCCTTCAGGTACTCCCCTTCAAAATTGTTATTGGAGTCTGGAACACAATTGCAACGTAAATTGAGCTTTGACGCTAAATTAGGAAGATATTCACTAACATACAACATGTTTTGGTATACCATATATCCCTCCATCATAGGACCCTCATCACATGGTCGTTGTCTAACCAAACTCATCATAAATTTCAAGTGCCTCTCAACCATCCACATGGACCTTGAGTGCATAGGTCTACACAATTCAATCTCCTCAACTTGGTGTATGAGGTAGTGTTCTTGTGCATTGAAAAATGCCAAAGGTAGATGCTTCTAGATTTCACACATGAGATGATGAATTTCTCTCCTTCAATACTTTATATCTTCTTTATGGATTTATTTAGATGGCAACCATCTACAAGTGAGGCAAACCAAAAATGATATTTTAAAAAAAACATTAAATTAGATAACATGAATTAGTGCACAAAAAACAAATATAAATTATTCGATGAATTAAAGAAACACTAAGCACATGCAAATAATCGCTAGTTACCTCATGTATATCCCAATATTATATGTAACTTGTTTGACATTGTTGTTGAAGTTGTCTGGGAGAGAGAGACCTGTAGAACATACTGTAACAATATACAAACCACATCATTTTTTAAACAAAGAGTAGACAAACAAAATAACAACAATATGCACTGGAATTAAAAAAAACAACAATTATGTGGATATAACCATAATAATTACCTTCATGAAGATGTTCCAATCATGTGTTTTCACCCTCGCAAAATCACCTTTCTTTGTTATGATAATCTTCATGTTCGCACAAAATCTAGTGGGAAATTTAATTTTCTGCATGACTTCTTTTACAACATTACTTTGCTGCTCCATTAACATCCATGGAATTGAGTTTATATTAATTTGGTCTCCGTTGCTATGAAATTGAATGACATCTTTCATTGGATGTTTGCATTCTTGAATGTCTTTGCAAAATTTCACAATTTTCTCTGTGTCTCTCCTTAGCTCCAATAGTCGCCATAATGTTTTAGGCACATTCTTTCTGATATGCATTGTTTCAAACAGATGAGCAATTTTAAGGTGCTCATAGTTGGGAAACCTGCTAAATTATTTAGGATAACTTTTTATTCCTCGTGGAATCCCATTAATTCCTTCACGATCACAACAGACATCTTGAATCGTAGTCCACAAAGAAGTTACAAAAATCAATTATGGCCACTATAGTAAACAACACACAATAAAAAAAATACATAACAATTCATATATGTCGATGATCCATACGTACTAGCTTGACAATTTCTATTATATTGCAACTTCCAAAGGTGTCATTCTCTGTGGTTTTAATGCAATCTCTTGCTTCCCATTGAAAAGATTTTTTTCAGTTGTTCTATACCTGTGATTCTTAGAGAGGAAGTGCCTATACTCATCTAACACCTCCTTTGTTAATATTTTTGAGCGATGAGATTTGATCTTAGGACCATAAACTAGACATGCAAATTTTCCCTTTGTCTAAAGACCGACATATAGATATGGAATATATATGTTAATTATAATTATATATTAACTAGTTCATAAAATTAAATGTAATTAAAGTGGAACTTAAAAATACAAACCACAAAAATGGGTTTACCCTGGGGCATCGTGTATTGTCCATTCAAGAATTGCATGGAATTGAAATTTCCTTTGTCGTATTGATCTAGATACATCATACATACTTATGCCATTCCATAACTTCAGCAGCTCATCTATAATAGGTTCGATATATATATTCATATATTTAACTTGAAACTTACGTGATTGATTTGAAGTACATATAAAATATATAGTTATGAGAACCATTAAGATATATAAACCATGCACATGAGTAAAATAAAATATATATATATGACATTAGGAAACAAAATACGACAAATGAGATGCCACGACTACATTAAAAATAAAATAGTTGTAGACACAATATACATGGAATAATCATTGACAACATTATGTGCTCCCTCTTTATTGACAACCATGGAGGAATGTTATTGTTGATAAAAAAAATACGCCACACCTTGTAAATGGATTTCATTTGTGCAAATGGATTAACACTATCTGCTGCCAAATAAATCCTAATATTATGGGGTTCTTCTTTAAAGTGATACCACCTTTCCTCCATATCTCTAAATGCAGAACCATCTGCAGGCATTTGAATAAAATCATCTTGACTTTTGTTCCTTGCATGGTAATCAATAAATTGCGCTATGATTTTGCATCTGAACAGTCGTTGTAAATGTGGAATGATGGGAATATAATGAATAACCTTAAGAGGCACCTTTTTTGTTACTTGATCTGTTCGATATCTACTTATATGAAATTCTGGACATTCTATTGCAAATTCATGCTGATTATAATATATAACATGGTCATCAAGAATGCATGAATTGCTTCACAATGCATTCCAGTCTCTTTCATAATGGAAGATAAATTCCAATATGTGCGAGGTAAAATATTTGATGGTGGTAACAAAAATTCAGCTATCAAGCTACATCAAATAAAACTAAAAATGGAGTTAATATAGTAAATAAATAATATTAGCGAAACACATTTCATCCGTATTAATTAGAATGATGAGTTAACAATACAATTATTAGAGGAACAAATATAACCTTTATCACGATCATATATATGTGATGGATTATTTTACATACCTTAACATCCATGTGATTGATATGTTTGAAATACCATTCATAACCTTCAAGTTCATTATCAACAATATAGCAGAGAGAAGATTTGTTTTGGAGCCTTCATAAAGGGGTTCGTATTCCTTCTCAAGAAGAGGTATATCGTGAACATCATCAAATTCATAAATATTTTCATGATCATCGTCGTCATCATCATCCATTCTAACATTAAATGAATCATGGATCAATGTATCTGTACCATCATCTTCAACTACGTTGTTAGTATGATCATCTTCGTCACTAGGATCATTAACTTGTTCTCCATTAAGCATAGCTCTGTGTTCCTCTGGTACTTGTTCTGAAAGAACTTCCTCTGGACAATATGCCATAGGATGTCTTTCATTTATAATTACATGAATACATCAATAGATATAAGTTAATATAGGAAATATTAAAATAATACATACATTTTATGTTGCCAAATTTCTGTGGTGGTCAGTTGTTGATGTTGCTGTCGGAGAAACCACAGTATCGAAATGATCGAGTCGACATTTCGGATCCATATCAGGATCCATCTTCAGGAAAATGTCGAAAGTGAAGAGAGAGAGAAACAATGATAAATACCGGAACCGGGTGGAAGAGTTCTGAGTTCGGCTGCGGAGGCTAGGGTTAGGTTAAAAAAATTTATTTTTATTTTAAAATCAAGAAAGTGCGGAAAAAAGGACGTTTATAATGTTAAAATTTTTCTATAACGGCTGAATTAAGACAATAAAAACATGATCATAGAATCTATTAATAAATTTTTAATATTAATCCATTTAATATGATTATTAATGTGCCTCACTTTAGGGAAATTTATAATTTTCTTGTATTTAATTTTAATTTTAATTATAATCCCAGTATCGAAACGTCGACTCGATCATTTCGATACTGTGGTTTCTCCGACAGCAACATCAATACATACATTTATTGAAGCAAAAAATATAAAAAACTTTATAATGTTAAACTTACAAATGGACGATATTCATTACCCCCGTCGGCATGTCCATGTTCCATAAAATTTTTTGTGGTTGTTGTGATCAATATTCTTCTCCTCTTAAAGCCCCTACATTGACTACATGGACAATATAATTTCCCATCACCCCTTCTTTTTCACGCATCCCACTGTCTAGCAAGCAATTGTCGATTTTCTTCATTTGGATCAGGAATATTTCCATTTGAAATTTTGTCACAAAACGCTTGAATTATGAGTATCGAAAATCTTTAAAAATCAAGGTCCACACATCACTATTTCCGCAAACAATGGTTTGTCAAAAAATAAAATAATTTTCGCAAATCGTCTTTCGAAGAATAAAATGATGTCCACAAACAGTCCATCACGAAATAAACCAATTCCACAAATCGTCTGTCAAAGAATAAAACAATTCCTCAAACCGTCCATCGAATAATAAAACAATTCCTCAAACCATCCATTGAGGAATAAAATAATCTCCACAAATCATCTGTCGCTTCTATAGAAAACATGTCGGAATGTTCCTATAATTTATATATTTTCAAATTCAACCATTGTCAAATATCTGATGATATTAACCTAGTTACTGTTGCAAAAAAGTAAGTCAAATTCATCAAAAATCTGACCACTGAGTGTCGCAAATACAATGACTGTTTCTTTGAAACACCGACGAAACTGGTGTCAGAAATCCAACGACACTTGTGTCAAAAATTCAACACCTAAATCTATCATTAAAATTAAGTAGAATTCATAATTTCAAATTCAAATCCAACAAAACAGTACTTTTCGTTGGATGTCGTCAAATTTTGGGTTCAAATCTTGTTGTGTCCCCACATCCCCCCAGGATTAAAATCGACATTCTTTTCCTTTCTTATTATTCAATGGGTGTCTTGCGCATGCAAGATGATTTTCGAGATGCAAACAATATTGATGAGTTGCTCTGCCATGGTGCAAATCACATGGCTCTTGTATTGGAAGGACCGCCACAACCTCCTCGCCATGTTGTGAAGTACCTGGTCTGGGCACTAGAGAGATCTCCATATGCAGGGAAAGCGTTATAATAGGAAGAAATCGGGGAACAAATATGGCATCCTCTTGCAGCAATCCATTGGTTCGTCCTTTGGCTCCCCCTATCTACAAACTTGGGTTGGTTAGGTTTATTTCGACATCAATTCTGCGAAGGCTTGGATCTAGTATCCCACTGCATTATGTTCCAACATCCAGGGGTTGTCTACCTCAAACCATCTGGACATGAATTCTTGTGGGAAATAATAAGGAAACATTGACTGGGAAGCCCTTTTTCACAAAGAGACCTTGTTCCACATTTGTGATTCCATTGCATCAATGGAAAACGAAATATTCAAGGAATTCAAGCTCCGACTCAGGCCAGATGTGGCGATTTCCAATTACTAGTGACTAAATTTTATACTCTCCAGAGCTATGAGGGAGAGAGAAAGTTTTGTTGATTTAGTGAAGCTCACTGTTAGCACCTTCAAGGAAGATGTTGAATGAAGCCTTGTCCACATGAAAACCATCATTACACTCTCGGAGCCTCCCTTTCAGCGCTCTCAGGAAGACAACAAGGACTCCAAGGGAGAAGGCACCAGTAGAGATAATGAGGACAAGCCCAAGTCCACTAGGAATATCTAGCTGGCTCATCCATATCTACCAGTTTCATCCTCTGTCTTCTCTGTCAATCGTTCAATGTAGGTCCAATTCTCCCCTTAACGTTTTTATGTTTGATAAGATGCCAATGTATAAAGGTTGGGAAACTCATACTATGTTTAGATACTCTGTTTGGAACTCATTGCATCTTAACTTTTTTAGGACTCATGAATACAACCTGACTACACATTTTTGGAGTCAGAATCGAGCATGTCACTATTTTCCTTTTTCAAGTTAAGTAATAGAATGATCTCTTCTTACTGATAAAAATAAAAGTTGTTGTTCTAGCTCTAGTATACACTAGACTTGGTCAAACTTGGATCACTCACAAAAATAATTACATACAATTAAATCAATTCCTTGATAGCATAGGCTACAAATTCATTACAATAGTGAAATACAACAACAAAAATTGAGAATTTCCTTGACCAATATTACCGTTAACAAACTTGAACATATTGTGCAATAAATAGGAACCTAAGAACCATGTGAGGAAAGCACAAAACCAACACCTCTGCAGTTCATAGAAGTACAATATTTTCAATATGGATGGAACTAAAATACTCATGGTCCCACCTATTGATTCTCTTAGTAAAAGGTTTATGCAATACTATTCACTCCTTCCATACAAAAGGTTTAGGGTGGAAAAAGAGATATGCTTCAACATTTGAACAATTTCACAAAGGAAGCAAAAATTGATATCTTTTCGACTTTGGTCTTAATAGCTATATAATTTTCAACTAATATGAATATGTCAAAACAAGATTGTGAAAATCTAGACATGGGATCTAGATGTCATGTTCTTTCCCTATTTGCGTTGGTAAGTCAAAGGAATCTATTTTGATACAATGATGTCGTTTAGTATGTACGATTTGAAGTAATGGCAACCCCTTTAAGTCATGGAAGTATCAATTTTTCCTTAAGGCACTTCCAATAATTTGATTCATTTTATTTAGAAGCAGAGTTGTCCGTTCAATGATCCTTCAGTTCCATAATAATTAGTTGTATCTAGAGCTACATAGAATATAATCCAAGACCAACATTAAAAACATCTTAAGCACCATTTCAGACAGTGCTTCTCATAAGTGGAAAATTTGACAACATAAGGATGATTGATATCCTAATCTACAATTCAAATGAATTTTCTTAATCTTAAGTAACGGATAACATAAGAAGGATATGTCAAAACCTGATTTATAATTTGAATAACTCACATGTAACTATTCACAAATCAAGCATTTTGGTGCGTAAACCATACCAAATAATTTGGAGACATTCATAGTGGGAATTTAAGACCATGAATAACAGTATGGCCTTCTCTTCGGGCTTCAAATATCTCAACTCGCCATCTGTACTAATTTATTCAAATTAAACATATATATACAACTATGATACAAAAATTACCTTCCACCTTAAGACAGGTAATGTTTCAGAAACCTTCCATTGACAGGGCCTCCTTTTAGCTGAAACCCACCCTTATGTTGTAAGATAAATGAATTATCTCCCCTGAAATCTACAATAATATATGGTCCCTTCCACATATGATCAAATTTTCCATTTTTTTCCTCCTTAGGTGCATCCCACTTCAAAACCAAGTCATCAATTTGAAACTGCTCTTCCTTCACCTTCCTATCAAAAGTATTTTTCATCTTCTCTTGATTTACATGTACCTTGTCATAAGCTTTATTCCTCATTTCATTCAACTCAATAATATGATTGACTCTCCTTTGCATATGGTTTGGTTCCTCCTCCTGTTCCTGCAGTAATTTCATGACTGGAAAACCTAAAGATGTTGAAAAAACCACCTCTGCTCCATAAACTAGTTGAAAAGGTGACATCCCAATTTCCCTTTTAGTGCTCATCTTGTCTTCCCACAAGGCACACTTCAACTTTGTGTTTCAAGCTCTGTTGTTATCTTCCAGCAACCTTTTTTATTATATTCACTAAGATTTTGTTGGAAGATTTTGCAAGAACATTCCCCCGAGGATAATATGCAGTGGAGTGATTCAAATTTATATGGTACTTATGGAAAAAACCGATCATCTTTTTTTACTTGAAGCCAAGTGCATTATCAATTACAATCATTTTAGGACACCCAAACCTTGAAAAACTATTACTCTCTAAGAAATCCATGATGACATCATCAATGGATCTCCTGGTTGGTACAACTTCAATCCATTTTGTGAAATAATCTGTTACAGTTAAAATCCATCTATGCTGACCAAAAGAATTTGGATTGATTTCTCCTATGAAATATAAATCCAATCGTTTTAAAAGGTGCCTTAACTGAAATAGGATTAAGAGGTAATGGCATGAGATTTCTTTTCCCATAAAAATTATGTCATTGATGACAAGTGGTGATTTCTTTATAAGTATCAAAAAACATAGAATGCCAATAGAAACCAACCCTCAATATCTTGTTAGCAGTCACATTTTAAGAATGATGTCCTCCAAAAACACCCTGATGAAATTACTTCATGGTTTGTTGAGCTTCATTCTTCAACAAGCAATTCAATAAAATTCCACCTTGATCTTTCCAATACAGATACTGATTCATAACACAAAATTTTGATGCTTTCAGCTTTACTAACCTGGCCCTGGTTTTACTCAATCCTAAAGGAGCCTGTAAGTTTTGCAAAACATAGATAATGTCACTATATCATGCGGATAAAACAAAATCTTATAGCACCTGCAATTCTGAATCAAGCTGATTACAATGATTGGACAAAAAATTTAATTGGAAAGATTCACAATTTGAATCTGTCATTAGCTTAGAAAGTCCCTACCCTTTCACCAATTTTTTGGGCCTGATTTCTAGATCATATTCCAATAGAACAGCAATCCACTTAGCTCTCTTTCCTTCTGGGTCAGGAGGACTGAGGATATTCTTTACTACATTACTGGGAACAAATGCTCTGATGTGAGAATGTAAAATGTAAACCCTGAAATCTTTCAAGGAATTCACCAAAGCATAATCATGTTTCTCCATAATATTATACTTTAATTTTCCATCCCTTAGCACCTTGTAATAGGCCATTCATCATTTTGATTATTTTTCTGCAGCAAGACTCAAGCAATTGTGTGTTCAGATGCATTTGAAAAACCGAAAAATATTTAGAAAAATCAGGACTCACTAAAACTGGGGATTCATTGATTGCTTTCTTAATATCTTTAAAATATTACCTAGCTTCCATAGTCCATTTTACTTCATTGTCCTTCTTCATCATGTTTTTGACATTCCTCAAAATCTTTGCGAAACTAGGGATAAACCTTCTCGAGAAATTTACCTGTCCAATAAATGATTGCACCTCGTTTTTACTCTTGGGTCTTCTACCTTCAGAATAGCATTTACACCGTCTGGATTAATTATGACCCAATATCTAGAAATAATGTGACCCAATAATTTCCCCTCTTTCATAGAAAATTTAGACTTTATGGGATTGAGGGAGATGCCATACATTCTACACTTTAAAAATATATTTTCCAAATGTTTTAGATGGTCCCTGTCAGACTTAGAATACACTGTAATTTCATCTATATAAATAACCACAAACTTATCATTTTCTTCATCAAAAGTTATGTCCATGGCTCTCTAAAAAGTAGCTCCTGCATCCATTAACCCAAAATGCATCTTGGCATACATAAAAGTACCCAAAGGTGTAGTAAATGTTGTTTTCTCTTGGTCTTCAGGAAGGACCTTTATCTGGTTGTATCCAGAAAAGCCATCCATGGTGGAAATTATTTCAACTCCTACTACTTTCTACAAAATGTGATCCATCTTGGGAAAAGGATAATTGTCTTTCAATGACACTTTGTTTATATTTCTGAAATCAACACAGAGTTTGATCTCACCATTCTTTTTCCTTACAAGAACTAAGTTAGCTACCCATTTGGAAAATCTAAGAGTCAATAATTTTAGCATTAAACAATTTTCTTAGTTCTTTCTCTATCAAAGGCGACATCATAGGGTTTATTCTTCTTAACTTTTGTATGAAGGGTTTTTCTCCAGGTTTGACAGGAATGGTATGTTGTATGATGGAGGTATCATACTCTTTTAAGTCCTCATAACTCCATGCAAACACATGAGTGTATTTCTTCATCAAACATAAAACATACACATACAAATTTACTCTTCTTATGCTTACAACATCAAGTAATAATAATTTTTATTTAAAACACAAATACATAACATCTTTGCCAGTTTTTTTATAAAATATCTCTATTCGAGAAAAACATAATCATTTCTATTATAAATTATTTTACCAAAAAAACAAAAGTAATTTTTTTATAAAAAATCTCTATTCGAGAAAAACATAATCATTTCTATTACAAATTATTTTACCAAAAAAAACAAAAGTATTCTCGGTAAAAACAACACCAGTCACAGTTAACTTGAGTTACCAGCACAACCTTTTTGTTTTCTCATTTTTTTTACTCCGACATGAATTAGGTTGCAACCAACTTTTGCAGAACAACTTTGTATTTCCTAGTCTAAATACTTAGGAATATGAAAAACACTTTTCAGTGGCCATTACTTGGGACTAACTGCGACACAACTATCTTGCGACTCACTCACAATATTATATAACCCAACAATAAATAAGATTTTTGTCTAACCCTTCTATGCATAAAAACTAGAACTTTTAGGCGGTGAAATAAAAATGGATTCGTTGTGTCTTTCACTTACAGTAAATGTAAACAACATTCACTCTTGTAAATATGGAGAAGATATGCAGCTAAATAAAACTTGTATTAAACCATAAACTATGGATTTACATTTCTTGTGAGGGAATAACGAAAACTTACAGTTGTGAATACATACTTGAAAAATTACAAGGATGTTTCACCTTTTACAGAGCTTCGGATCTTAATACACTTTCTATAAACACAGAAGCTTGAGCTTCAAACTCTTCACAGAATTTTTCTTCTTCTTCTTTCTGTCTGTTTTTTTTCTCTACATGTTCTATATTTTTTTCGTATATTACCTATTTACAATCTTCTTCATATAGGAAATTTCTACCGACTAAAATTGCTTCTCTCTGAAGCTACCGACTTAAAATTAAAGATTGTAATAACTATCTACCTATAAACTTAGCTTCAACAATTAAATTCAACTGGCTTATATACGAGAGTCCGGATCCCTTCATCCTGTCAGACTATCTGACATAAAATGACCCACTACAGACTCTGACAGAGTCGGCTGATGTGTTATTCGGATCAACGAGTAATTAATATTTCCAATACTCCCCCTTAATTATGAGTAGATCGAAATTTTCAAAACAAAATATTACAAAATGTTTTAGATCTTAAACTTGCTCTGTTTATGATAGAGTTCATTGAGCATAACTTGTCATTCCTAAATAACTCCGGATATACTGGAATGTATCCCTTGCCAATGGTTTTGTAAATATGTCTACAAGTTGATCTTCAGACCTGCAGAATTCTAAACAAATTTCTTTTTTATTCACCAATTCTATTATAAAATGATACCTTGTGTCAATGTGTTTGGTTTTCTTGTGAAACACATGATTCTTCGACAAGGAAATGGCTGAATTGTTGTCAAGGAAAATGGTTGTTGGTTCTTGTTGGTTCTGTGACAGATATTTTAACATTCTTCTCATCCAAACAACTTGACATGCAACGCCTATAGTTGCCACATGTTCTGCTTCTGTTGAAGATAGAGTTACTATGGGATGCTTTTTCGAAGCCCACGAAACAACACTTGTACCAAAATGAAATGTGTACCTAGATGTGTTTTTCCTGTCATCTGTGTTACCTCCATTGTCACTCTCATTGTATCCAATGAGTTTTAAATTTTCTGAGGTTGAAAACATTATTCCAAAATCTTTTGTGCCATTTACACACCTCAGAATTATTTTACTTGCTTTCCAATGAGATTATTTTGGTGACTCCATGAATCTTGAGAACAGACTTACTCCATACATGATGTCTGGTATCGCTGTTGTTAAATGCATAAGGATTCCAACAAGCCTTTTAAACAACGTAGGATCTACAGTTGATCCATCATCATCTTTGCTCAATTCTAAACCTGTTATTATTGGCATTGGGGCTCACTTACAATTAGACATATTAAATCTTTTTAAAATTGTGCTTGCATAGTTGGACTGTGATATAAAAATATAACTTTCAGACTGTTGGAATTCAATGCCCAGAAAAACTTCATAAGCCCCAAATCAGTCATTTCAAATTCACTTTCCATGACTGTTCTAAATTCTTTTATGCCAAAGTCACGAGTAAATATTAAATAATATACATACATGCAGGAAATTAACATGTTACCTTGTTCATTCACTTTGGTGGACAACATTAGCTCACTCTCAATTCTATGAAATCTTCTCAGTGAGATAGGAATCAATGCGACTGTACCAAGCTCTGAGAGCTTTCTTCAAACCATAGAGCACATTTTTCAGCCTGTACACTTTGTGGTCTTGTCTTGGAACTTCATATCCTTGTGGTTGTTCCACATATACTTCTTCACCCAAATAGCCATTCAAAAATTTTGATTTAACACCCATTTGATAAACATGTGATTTGTTTTGCGCAGCGATGGCCAAAACTATTCTGATTGTATCCATGCGTGCAACTGGTGCAAATGTTTCATTGAAATCTATGTCAGGTTTTTTAGTGAACCCTCTTGCTACCATTATTTCCTTATGCTTCTATACATTCTCATTAGCATCTTGCTTGGTTTTGTAAATCCATTTGATGTTGATTACATCTTTATCTTTTGGTACATCAACCAGCTCCCATGTCTGGTTTTTCTCAATGCATTATATTTCTTCATCCATGTCTTGTGCCCATATTTCTTCTTTGACAACTTCCTCAAATGTTATTGGATCGTGTATTTTAGAAAATAATGCAAAGAGAGAGAAGGAATTTGGTATACCTCCTTCATATATTTCACGCAGACTTCTTGTCTTCACTAGATATGTTGATGTCAAACTACTTGATGGAGTTTGTTGTCCTCTTGGTGTACTTGAAGGTGTAGCTTGAGCTACGACTTGTGTTGGCATTCCTTGTGCTAAACCATGTCACAGTGTCATGGGATTCGACGGTGTTGCAACTGGTTGAATTACATGTGGTGTTTGAACCACTTCCTCCATCATGTCATAATGCTCAACATTCAACACAATATTTACATTCTTCTCCACGGTTCCATCCCATGATTCATTCTCGATGAATTTTACATCGCATCTAATGATTACTTTCTTTGCGACGGGATCATACAACTTGTATGCTTTTGTTTCTTCAGAATAGCCAATAAAAATACATTTTTGTCCCTTCTTGTCTAACTTCGTTCTCAGCTCACCTAGCACATGAGCATATGCGACACAACCAAAAAAATTTAAATGAAAAACACTATGATTCATACCTATCCATGTTTCTTGAAAAACCTTGCTTTTCACACTCTTTGTTGGACATCGGTTCATAATGTATACAGCAGTTGCGACTGCTTTAGCCCAATATTCATTTTCCAAATGTTTGGCTGCCATCATGTTGTGCGCCATTTCCATAAAAGTTATGTTATTTCTCTCTGCGACAACGTTCTGCTGAGGTGTATACCACACTGTGAATTGCTTCAGTATGCCATGGGTTTTGCAAAAAATTAGAAATTGATTTGAAACATATTCGTCGCCTCTATTCATCCTTAGGATTTTGATGCGGTGACCACTCTGGTTCTCCACGAGTGCCTTGAACTGCTGAAAACAACTAAATGCTTCAAATTTATGTTTCAAAAAATATACCCATGTTTTTCTTGAGCAGTCATCAATAAATGTAAGAAAATAATTGCAGCCTCCAATGGATGATGTCTGCATTGGACCACAAATATCAGAGTGCACAATCTCAAGTGGTGTGCATGCTCTATATGAATTTTCGACTGGAAAAGTCTCTCTATGTTGCTTTCCAAAAATGCATCCTTCACAATCTCTGTCTGGTTTGTCGATCAATGGCAATCCTTTCACCATATGCTTTGTGTGCAATAGATTTATTCCACCAAAATTCACATGCCCAAATATGAAATGCCACAGCTAGGAATCATCCTGAACTTCTGTTTGAAATGCAACTTGAATTTCGGTGCTGTCATTTTCTTTCTTGTCACAGTGCATGACCTCTTCTTTACTTTCTGCCTTAAATGTAGTTCTTGTATTGTCTGGAATTATCCTCAATGGAAACAAGCGATTTCTTGTCATTGGCACTTTTGCTATCAATTGGTTTCTTGGGCGTAAGTTCTTAATCACACAATGATTGTCCTCCATGTATACTCTCTAACCTTTCTGTATCATTTGTCCAATACTCAGCAAGTTATGTTTCAGACCTTCCACATGATAGACATCACGCATATACTTGTGGTCCCCCTGTTTGCTTAGAATACCAACAGTACATTTTCCCAAAACAGTAACTTGGCCATTATTTCCAAGTGTAACATCAGTTTCAACTGAATTATCTATATTAGAGAATAAATTTAAATTACAACTCATATGATTGTTGCAGCCTGAATCTAAATACCATATGTCACATGGACTTTCTTGGATGGTATTGCATTCAATTGGGGATGCACATGCTATCAACATTGTGCTCAACGAAGTGTTGTTGTTCGTCGACTGGTTCTGATTTTGTTTTCCTTGGTCATATTGCTTCTTCCTTTATTCATATGCATAATGACCAAATTTCTTACAATAATGACATTGGATTTTTTATTTATCAAACCTCTAACCACTTGGCTAACTTGGGTTCTGATTCTATCCTCTACCAGCGACATCTGCAGGAATGTTGCTACGTCCTCCTCTTGAGAAGTTTCTTCCTCTAGAATTATTTCTCCACGTGCCTCTTCCACAGCCTAGAATGTATTTTTTATGTTGATTATGTGTTCATGATTGATGAGTGAATCTTGCAACTCATCAATAGTGAACACCGTCATGTCTTTGTTTTCTTCCAAGGATTCAAATCTTGGGGGAAGACTTCTGAGAATTTTTTCAACCACTCTTTAGTCTGCTATGGTTTCTCCATGAGATTTCAGTTGATTTATCAAACCGACAACTCTGGTATAAAATGAATCTACTGACTCTATTTCTTTCATGGACAGAGATTCAAAGTCTCTCCTCAGAATCTGTGCTTTGAAGTCTTTCCCTTGTCCAAGCCTTGATAGGCAGTCCCCAATGTATCGCATGCTTGTTTTGCGGTATTTGTTGTTGTTACTCTTGGGAGTATGCTTTCATGCATGGATTGGTGTCTATAAAACAGAGCTTTTCCATCTTTCTTCATTTGTTCCCTCGGAGCATCTTTCTTAGCTTGTGTGAGATTATTATATGTTGTCTGATCTGCTAGTTCTACATAACCATTTTGAACAATATCACAAACATCTTGATCTTTGAACAAAGCCTTCATTATTAGAGACCAATATTCATAATTCTTTCATGTAAAATCAGAGTTTGTAAACTCGACATATTTGAACCCCAAGTAGAAGCCATTTTTTTTTTTAAACTTTCCTTAGAAAATTACTTTTTCCATTTTAGGACAAGATTTATTTCCTAAACTTGCTTTACTGAAAGTCTTACTTAGCTATTGACTTTTCACCCACATGAATTAGGTTCCAACCAACTTTCACTTTCGCAGAACAACATTATATTTCCTAGTCCAAAGACTTAGGAACAATAAATAAGATTTGTGTGGGACCTTTCTGTGCATAAAAACTAGAAACTTTTAGGCCATGAAATAAAAATGGATTCTTTGTGTCTTTTACTTACAGTGAATGTAGACAACATTCACTGGTAAATATGGAAAAGATATGTGGCTAAATAATACTTGTATTAAAATATAAACTATGGATGTATATTTCTTGTGACAGCATAACAAAAACTTACTCGTAATTGAAAAATTACAAGGATGTTTCACGTTTTACAGAGCTTCGGCTCTCAATACACCTTCATTAAACACGGAAGCTTGAGCTTCAAACTCTTATTAACATTAAAGACTGTAATAACTATCTACCTAGGGAGTGTAATAACTATCTACAGACTCTGACAAAGTTGGCTGATATGCTATTCCAGTTATTAATATTTACTACAAGCATAATATCCTTAAAACTCCAAGCTTCTGCACATTTTATTTACATCTAGTTAATACCTAGAGTTCTCCATTGTCTCTCCTGCCTCCCGATTTTATTTGGAAATATTACAAGCAAATTATGATATAGCTTGCCATGAAGACATAACAGGTGTTTCTGCATTCACCCATGTCGAAGCCATGTCAGCATATCGATCTCCAAAGACACCAGCTGAGGCGACCAATTGTTCTAATTCCTTCATCTCCAACGGTGTGAGCCCAACAGAAAGAGAACCTATGTTATCCTCCAAGTTCTTCACTTTTGTTGTCCCAGGGATTGGTGCAACATCATTTCCCTGATGCTGAACCCAAGCAAGTGCCACTTGGGACGGAGAGCACTGCTTCTTTTCAGCTATTTCACATATCCTTTCGAATATAACCTTATTCTTTTCAAGATTCTCTCCGCTAAACCTTGGTGTACCCTGCAACAAAACAAAATTTATGTAAATCAGAAATGTGTGTCCTAACTTGATTCACGACCAAGTCATAATTAAGTAGAGGAAACGAGCATGAAAAAAGGGAAAGGAAGAAGTCTAACATCTCTGATTCATATAACATGAAAATGAGTAGAAACAAGTAGAAACTTATGCGTAAATCAAATCATGCAATAATTCATAAAGCTAAAATGTAGAGGTAAGAATAAATGGATCCAAAATACCTTTCTGGAATCAGTATCTGCTAAATTATCAACCAACTTTGGTCCAGAAGATAGGAAACCACGTCCTAGAGGGCTATATGGAACAATTCCAATACCAAGCTCCCTGTAATGAAACTCTTAATCAGTAGTTTGCAATCTTTAATATTGGAAATTTATCCACAAAATGCAAAATTTGAGCTCCAAAACAAGCTCTACCTGCAGGTTGGAATAATCTCTTCTTCTGCATCCCTAGTCCACAGGGACCACTCTAATTGCACTGCTGTAATTGGATGAACAGCATGAGCTCTTCGAATTGTTGATGCAGAAGCTTCAGAGAGTCCAATGTATTTTATTTTCCCTTCTTCCACTAATTTCTTCATTTCTCCAATCTGCAATTGATACCCAGACAAAACATGTCGACAAAAGTAGTTTAAAAAGCATATAGTATTGGAAATTAAGAGACTACAACCCAGCAAAAGTACATCAAACATGATATATCCATACAAACAGTGGCTTCCAAATTAAGGTAATTGAGAATACAGTGAAACGAAATGACAGGAATAAATAATTTGAATAGTTAATAGCATGATTATATCTATACAAACCGTGGCTTCAATGGGGACTGTTGTATCAATACGATGTTGATAATAAAGATCAATGTACTCGACATCGAGTCTCTTCAAGCTTGCCTCGCAGGCAGCGCGAACATATGCAGGATCTCCTTGAATCTTCATTTTTGAATCTATAAATTTGGCCCCAAACTTTGTGGCTAATTGGACTTTGTCTCTTATTCCTTTAATGGCCTGCAAGTGCATCCAAATTAAGTTAAGATCCAAAAGAATTGTATACGGCATTCATTGGTAATTCTATGGAAAATGGAAAACCCAAGAGGAATGTCCCACCTTTCCGACGAGAACTTCGTTGGTGAAAGGGCCGTAAATGTCCGAAGTGTCGAGGAAAGTGACGCCTCTGGAGACGGCATGGTGGATGAGAGATACCATTTCATGGTCGGGCTTTGGAGGGCCATAGAAGGCAGACATGCCCATGCAACCCAACCCCTGCGCTGATACCTCTAATCCTTGCGACCCCAAATGCAATCTACGCACTGTGGATGATGTTGCTGCCATTTTTCTTTCTTCTGTTATGTGATCAGTTGTATCACGCTTTAGCAATCAAAGCAAGTGTGGTTGCAGTTTGGGCAATACATTTACATCTATGCATGTATTTATAGTTCTGTTACTTGCCGCGCAAGACAGGGGGTTGTAAGAGTCATGGATTCTGCTACCAATTAGTCAGCGTGAGTTTCTTTCAGTGACATTTCAATAAAGGCGGCTGAATATTTTATATTTATAAAAATCATTTTCATCTTGAATGATCAGTGTATTCGCTTTAGCAATCAAAGCAAGTGTGGTTGCAGTTTGGGCCATACATTTACATCTATCTATGTGTTTATAGTCCGGTTACTTGCGGTGCAAGACAAGGGATTGTAACAGTCATGGATTCTGCTACCCATGAGTCAGTGTGAGCTGCTTTGCTTTCAAAGACAACTTAACTAAGTGGCTGAATATTTTAATTTTCAACCTAGTTATTAAATTTTGAACAAGTTGTCTCAACACGATGGTTCAATTTCAACCATATATTTATGATTTATATGATTCCAACTACTCAAGGCACTCATATTCAATGCCGTATACAAATTGTTTACTTGGAACTGTCTTATTTTATAACTTAAAAACTGCCAACTAACTTCTCCCGGCTGAGATGTAACATATTTGTTGATGAACAAAGGTGTCCTAAGTTTTCTCAACACTATGGTTCAATTTCAACCATATATTTATGATTTATATGATTCCAATTACTCAAGGCACTCATATTCAATGCCGTATACAAATTGTTTACTTGGAACTGTCTTATTTTATAACTTGAAAACTGCCAACTAACTTCTCCTAGCTGAGATGTAACATATTTGTTGATGAACAAAGGTTTCCTTTGATTCATATGAATATCAAGGAAATGTTATTTTTCTCCTAGAAAAAAAATACTGCCAACTAGTATTAACGAGGAATTGTTTTCTTAAAATTAAAATGCTAGCTTAATAACCTGAACTACCAAACACATAGAAACTAAGTCTAAACGCACAAGAAAGGGCATGACATTGCAATCAATAAGAATATGGAAAAATGGCACATTACTTTATTCATGTCATGCGAACCTGGCTATTATTACTTTACTCATTCATGGGAACCTGGCTATTACAAGTGCTAGATGGTAGGCAAGAGAGCAAAAGCTCTTTCTGTGATGCTCTCAAATTCCCAGGCACTCAATGACTCCCATTGTTCAATAACCAAATTGACGTAAATGGCTTCACTCTCCACATAACTCCCTCTCAATCCCTATAAATCCTTTTACATTAGTGTCTTGGATGGGGTGATTCCCTTCATTTAGGAGTCAATTATTCTCAAGTGCTCTATCGCTAAAGTAATCCAACTAATAACTATGCCATCTTCAAGTCCATTTATCAACCTGAATGATTGAATGACCCTTACAACATGAGCAACATATCTAATTATGTAATGGGGCCTAACAAGCTCCCAACTTTATCTATTGACTCGTCCTCAAGACAACTAAGGAAGACAAGAACAATTTAGAATCTAAATCATAACCATTACAACAATTTATGCCAAAAAAATCTACTCGTGTTAGTCTCTAGCTTCAAAGCATCTCATAGTTGCACATCCCATCATCACCAAGGTCATATCCAAATGTACCCAAGATTGTGCATGAACTCTTAACTCCTTGATCAAAACTGTGTTGGAAATTTCTTTATCAACTACCAAAAGAAAACGTGTCCACCAATAAGATAGTGCAATAATCATGATAATCAAACTTGACAATTACACTCATTGAAGATCTTCAAAAACAATCCAACGTATGAAGAGTAAAATGCAGGCTCTATCACCCCAAGGAGGTGAAGTGCATGCTCTACCACACCATCAAATCACCTCACAACTACTTAAGCTTTGTCAAATCCATCTCTATACTTCTCAATTTCTACAGTCATGACAAAGGAAACAAAGTCCTTCCCAATGGTAATCCTACCACATAGGGTTGATTGACAACTATTTGCAGAGGCACTAATAATAGGCAACAAATTCAAACTAAGACACTATGGCATCAAATCAAATCAATGACCATTTCATAGAAATAAACTTGACCACAATTTTCTGCTAGTATTATAATACCACTGTACATACACCTTAATATGTATGTAGTCTATACTAGTGTATATACACTGGCATATATACTAGTATAGACTACATACATATACTTAAGTGTGTAATACTGGTGTAGTATATACACGCAATATACCCACTAGTGTATACACTCCATATAGACTAGTGTATATATCAACATATGTGGATATATTTGTTCTTAATTGATCAATTTATTATAGGTAATGTATATTTTTAGTATATATATGGACATACCCAATGAAGATTGAATTTTTGAAATGGCAAGACATCAAAACACAAATTAGGTTTGAAATTTTTTTCTTAATGGTTGGAAATAAATTGCTCTTAATTTAATTATTATTCATTATAGTTTTTTAAAGATGATAATGGTAAAGTTGTTGGTTATTAATACAGATTAAAATAGCTTTGCAAATTGATTCATATAGTTATACACAATTCAACATAAGCAATGACACACAACACATCAACACATTACACAAAAATTACCCTAAAAGCCTCTCTCTTGGAGAAAAACCAACAAAGTTACCAGTGAGCTTTTCACTCATCTATTAATCAAACACTTATAATAGGTGTTTACAACCATGATTTGTTGTACCACAAAACACACTTCAGTTCATGATCATGCTACACACAACTGGTATAGCCATTACATCTTATTTGTATAAGCAATGCAACCAACTGCTCACAAATGAAAATCCATAACTTCCTAACCACTTTCATTTATTATTTTACATTCAACTTGATTGGGTCAAATTTGATCAATTTCCCATTGAGTGTTTGGTCGTTCCATCGAATTTCTATCAACCAGTTGTTTTCCTTGGACCAAACAACTATCATGGTTGGTCAATCGACTAGATCTCCACTAAATGTCAATTCTGATTCCACTTGACTATCGACTTTGATAGTCGATTTGCATGCAAAGAATATAGCATTCCCAACATTCTCCCACTTGCTGTCTTATTTGCATAAACAAGATATTCAAAACTTTGGTTCACTTTAGTAGAGCTAATAATCCCATTATTTCCCTACACCAGGAATAAATCTATGTTCTCACCAACTTGGTTAGTGAGTCTACGACATTCCTCATCATGTCTACCTTTTTTAGTAACATATTTTGGTTCTCCACCATCCCTCTCAGAAAATGGTATTGTACATCATTGCACTTTATCTTTGAATGATATGTTGGGTTCTTTGCAAATAAGATTGCACTTTGATTGTCACAATACGACCTACTAACATGTTGAACAAACCCAACACACGAATACAATCTCTACAGCCAAACAACCTCCTTACATGTATGAGTATCTATGATATATTCATCCTTAGTAATCAACAATGCAATGACCAACTACCTTTAACTCATCCAACTGACAACTTTGTTGAATAGCTTAAACACATATCCACTAGTCGACCATCTATGATCGATATCTCCATCCTAATCGAAATCGACAAATCCATGCACATTGATTTCCTTGTTGTCCTTAGGTTCTCCTCCATAACAGATTGCATAATCTATCATGTCGCATAGATACCAAAATATTCTATTGACTATGTTCTAGTGCTCTTTTCCAAGTGTTTCCATGTATTTGCTCAATACTCTCTCTGAATGGGAGATATATAGTCGAGTACAAACCATATCATACATTATACTACCTACGGCACTAGAATAGGGCACATGTAACATGTACTATATTTCTTTTTCTGTCTTACGACATTGTTCAACAGATAGCTTGACTCCCACAAGAATAGTGTTAGGAACCCTTGTTAGTATATTATTGTTGGACGCATATTCTTTGTAAGTCGTCCTGTGAGTATATTGTATTATCCCACATTCATGGGGAGTAATAGTAAATCCCTTTTGTGTTTTTCTATTTCTATTATATCGTGTATTTTCATGATTTATTGTAGGAGGTTTCTCTCATATGGTATCATAACACTTTCCTAGGCTCACTAGGTGGAATTTCTGCCAACGTTTTTCACAGTGGATTCTCGACAATGTCATTATTGCAGTAGTTATTCTTCTTTGCATATGTATTGTTCATTTCAATTGCAAGTTCGGATCATGGAATAACCCCTATCCACTTAACTGTGGGTAATACCTGGTCATATCCCTAAAACTCATTGTAAGGATTATCACAGGAACCCCAAAGTAGTTGGCCATTGAGAGGACCTTCCAGTGAAAAGGGACACGGACCCTACCTGATTGACTTTGTGGAAAAGTGATTATCAATTTTACCTGAGTCGTGGATTGAGGGGTACTACCCTAATATGCAAGTGATTACACAACATTGGTGTCTGAGTGAATCCCCTTAACCCTTAGGAATCCTAATATACCTAGGTCCATATCTATTGCAATTTGATAAATAGCAGATTGCATCTATCCATAGTCATCACAGATCAATTCCATTAGTTAAAAAAAAGTATAAATTTCTATTTGTTCACCATGTATTCTTTTCTTTCACTCCATTTCCCTTGAAAATTCATTAGAACCCCCGCAATTCCATTCTGCATATTTCCTTCCATGAGGACCCTATTCCAAATTCCACTTTCCGAAGCCAAAAATCACACAGTTGTCTATTTTTAGGGTTTTCCATAACTTTTTCGATTCCCACCTAATCACCTTCAAATTTTTCTACAATATTCATTTCCTATTTCTTCTTCCTTGTCTGTCTCTAAAATATTTTCCTATTCTTTCACCCTGCTTCTAAAATCCCCATTTTCTACTTCCTTGTCTCTCAGAAATTGTCCAAAACCTAGTCAAACCCCAATTACTCATCAAAGTTTTTCCCAACTCCAAATTTTCCTTTTCTAAAAAAAATTATGTTTTTGTTTTCTATCCATCCCCCCCCCCAAAAAAAAGAAATCTTATTTATGTGTGTCACTTGTGCAGGACCAAACAAACAAATGAAAGACGAAGTTGCCTCCCTTAAGAACAAACTCCAAGATCTAGATGAAAAAATTCTCGGCCTCAATCTTCAGCATTCAATCATGAACAATAGACAACGGCTAGAGTCTTCTGCAAACACTGGATTCTCCTCTTCCAACGATTTAGATGGGTTGAAGCTTGATTTTTTTCGCTTCAATGGTGATCATCCGAAAGGATGGATATACATGATAGAATGATATTTTAGATTGCATAACACTTTTGATGTCAACAAAGTCTCACTTGTTTCCTTTCATTTGGAACATGAATCCCTTCAATGGTTCCATTGGTACATCAAGGCTCATGAAGAGCCAAAATGGACAGATTTTTTCCAACTCTTTTTGCAATGATTTTTCCCTAGTTATTTTGATGACTTCATAGGAGAACTCACTAAAATTCACAAAATTGGCACTACGAGAGAGTATCAAACAAAATTTGAGAAACTAGCCAATCACACAGAAGTATTTTCTTATGCATTCTATGCAGTTGTTTTATCAGTTATCTGACACTAGTACATGTGGACATTTTTTCCATGTAAAATTGTTCCAATTGCAACACTTTTGCATTGCTATAGCAATGAACATGACCGTTGTTTTTCATGGGAAAAATTTCATCGTTGTAGCAACACTTTCCACAATTCGTTGCTATAGAGACAGAAAAGACATGAAATGTGCTTTGTTTAAAAAATCAAACTGTGTCTCTACAGTGACACTTCCCCATCGCTATAGCATCACTTTTATCATCACTATAGAAACACTTCGTTGTCTCTATAGCGACGGAGTTGCGTGTTTAAATAAATGTATACCAACTATACTCCGTCGCTGTAGTGACGAGGCTCTATTGCTATAGTGACAAAAAGGCCTTTCAAGTTTCATCGCTAGTGAGGCACAGGTCCTTCACTATAGCGACAAAAAATCCTTTCAAGTTTCGTCTCTAGTGAGATGCAGGTCCATCGCTATAGTGACAAAACGGATTTTCAAGTTTCGTTGCTAGTGAGATGCAGGTCCGTCGCTATAGTGACAAAAAGGCCTTTCAAGTTCCATCTCTAATGAGATGGGGGTCTGTCACTATAGCGATAGAAAGGATTTTCAAGTTTCGTTGCTAGAGAGACGCAGTTCCGTCGCTATAGCGAGGAGAAGACCTTTCAAGTTTCGACGAGCTTGCTACACTAGCGATGGAAATTTTTGTTGCTAGTTTAGAAATTTCATCAGAACTTGAAAGGTCTTGTCGTCACTATAGCGATGGAGATGTCTATTTTAAATAAAATGTTATACCCTCAAAACTGTCTATTTAGTCTATTTAGTTTTTTTTTACCACTGAGACCAACTTTGGTCTATTGGACCTTAAGAAGGATAATACTTGGCTTACTTTAAAATCTTGTTCATGTGCTCAAAAAGCTTGCCAAGAATATTTCCAAGCTCACTATAGTTTTGGCCAGTTCAGAGGTTATAAATGTTTGTATTGTAGAAAATACTATGAAACTCAGATCTAATGTGGGTGTAAGCAGGGAACTCTACACTACAACAAAACCCTGTGATTAGCGTCTCTTTTAGCTTCCTTTTTAGCGTCCACTATCACTTTTAGTGTATTTTTCATCATTTTTTGGACAAAGTGGANTGTTATTTACATCCCTTTTTAAAATTTGGCGCTATTTTGGATGCTAATTAGCATCCCAATTAACGTCCCAATCAGTGTCCCAATTAGCGTCCTAATTAGCATCCCAATTAACATCCCAATTAACATCCCAGTTAGCGTCCCAATTAACATCCCAATTATCATCTCAATTATCGTCCAAAAAATAAACCCATATAATGCCCAAAATAGCCTCTAGACAAACATCCAGAATAGCACCAAGCATAGCTCCATATAATGATCCAGGGTTAGTGACAGAAATTGTGCCATGAATTTCAGCAGGAAAAACATCCAACATAACACCAAGTATAGAGCGAGGAATTTCACCTAGAAATCATCCAACATAGCGCTAGGTATAGAGCCAGGTATAATGCTTGGAATAATGCTAGAAATCTCGAAAGGAACTGCACTAGGAATTGCACTAGGTTTATATCTAGGAATTGTGTTCGAAAAACGTCCGACATAATGTTAGATATAATGCCAACATTAGCACCAAAATTTGTGCTAGGAAAATAACCAAGAATTTCAGAAGGAATTGTGTTAGTAATTGTACCAGGCATAGTGCTAGGTATAAATCTAGCTATAGAGATAGACATAGCACGAGGAATTGCGATAGGAATTTCGAAAGGTATTGTACCACAAATTTCCCTAGGAAAAGGGCCAAGCATAGCACAAGGTATAGATTTAGGAATAGATTCAATAATTGCGCCTAGAAAACATCCAGCATAGTGCCAAGTATAGAGCTAGGAATAACGCCTGGAATAACGCTATAAATTTTGAAAGCAACCGTTCCAAGTTTAGAGCCAAGAATTGCACTCAAACAAACATTCGACATAGTATTAGATATAACTCTAGGATTAATGTCAAAATTTGCGATAGGAAAATAGCCAGGAATTTTACAAGGATTTGTGCTAGGAATTGCACTAGGTATAGAGGCAGACATAGCACTAGGAATTGTGACAGGAATTTTGATAGGTATTGTGCCAGGTATAGAGCTAGACCTAGCACCAAGAATTGCACTAGGACATTGAAAAGGAATTGTGCTAGAAAAAGTGTCAGTAAAACTCCAATGTTGCATCAGGGACAGTGTCGGGCATGTTGACATAAGTAGCACCTAATTGGCCATTTTGGAAACTAAGAGACCCTAATTAATCGTAAATAACCCTAATGGAATCCTATGGTCCCTAACAACATTAGAGCACGCTTAATGATATGTTGTTGGTGATGATGATGCATGTTGACAATGATAAATATGGAAATGATAATTTCTACAATATTTAGTAGGATGTTGATGACAACAATGATATCAATGTCAATAATGATGATACAGGTGATTATAGCACTATTTGATATTGATTGTTTCTAATGGAAACATAATTCACCATAATGCATTGAATTGGCCATAATATCTCCTAGATGACCCTAATGGCATCTAAGGTCCCTAACAACATTTGAGTGACCCTAATGCAACTGGACTCACCGTAAAAGCATGAGGATGATCATGTTGATGATGGATGATGGAAAGGATATTGATGATGATGATTATGATGATAACAATGAGGTTGAGCTGAATGACTATGATTATTATGATATATGGCAATGCCAATAATTTTGATGTTGATATACTCATGTATGTGGCTTATGATCACGGTTATGATGGTGACAATATCAATGTCAATGATCATGATTCATGTGATAGTACTTTTGGATCTTGATTTATCATAGTGGCACCTAAATGATCGTAATCATGCCACTTTTGGATCTTGCAATCACACATGACCCATGAGCCCCTTACCCTTAGACGTTATGTTTTGACTTGATAATATGGCTCAATCAATGATAATCATTCTTGGTCACACTGAGCTTGAAATGGACATTTCTTGCTTGTAAGTCAAATATTTCCCACATAGAGATGACGTTATGGACTAGGGCCCCATTTGTGGGCTGCGATCCCTTGAGAAAAGTTTTATGGCTTAGGAATTTATATGTTTACCCTAGAACATGGACTAGTCCATGAGATCCATCCTTAGTGTGCCAAACTTGAAACAAACATTGTATTCCACTTACATGATAAATATTCCCTTTATAGGGCTTGTGTGGTGGACATAGGCCTATTAATGTCACATGATCCCTAAAGACAAAATGGTATAAGGTAAGGTTGATGCAGAAAAATTCTCCCTACTTACATGGCATATTTGGGTGTGTGAGGTTTTTGAGTTTAATTAATGTGTCCTCCCACCTTGTAAATGGCCATTTTTTGCCTTGTATTTGTCCCTTTTCCTTGAGACATTGATCACATATTACATTATTTTTCTCCCTCAAATTCTCACTAGTCATGTCTTAATAGACAAATGAAGGTGAATGTCCAAAGTATGATGATAACTTAAAAGGTACCATGATTGAATTCCCTCACCTTTTTGTATTTTTTGTTGGTAATTGTAACTAGTATGTCAAAGGCACTCAAAGTATCTATTAGGTCCACATAAAGAAACAACAAGACCAATGTAAGAACATATCTCCATTCTTGAAATGATGCATATCTCCATTAGGCATGCCTTTAAACAATTTGTGAGCCTCCTTGATTTTCCCATATTATGTGCAATCCCAAATCACAACATTCCATGAGACAACATTACGCTCAAGAATGTTATTAAACATTGTTGAGCTTTGTCCATCCTACCATTATGGGCATATTTCACAAGCATTATAGTCCACAAAATGGTGTCTCATTGAGACATTCTTTAAGCCACGTGATGAGCATATTTTAATCACCCTTGTTGGAAATATGTTATTATCATCGACCCTAAACCCTTGTTTGATACCATTTGAGTGTCACACCTCTTAGCACACCTTTAAATAGGATTCATTGTGTTGATGGGTCATCCCAATGGGTATTGAGGTTAAATAAATGTTCATTTGCACTCCTTGCACCATCAAAAGTAGGTAGCTTGGATATATCAGGTAGACGCTTCCCTTGAGTTTTATTTTTCCTTTTATCCTCAAAGTGAAAATCCCTATAAATGTCCTTTACAAGGTTCAAATGCATTGAATATTGGTCTTTTTATTTTTTGAAAACTTATTGAATTTACTCAACAAATCCCTTGGATATTTGATTCCCCATACATGTGTTTTTGCTTCAAATCAACTACATGTGTATACTCCATTGTCTCCACTGAAATCTTTTTGTTGCTAATTTTACAGTCTTTAGGAATATCCCTAATAATCACTCATTTCTTAGTTTTGGTTAATATTAGGATTTTTATTTTTTTTCTAGTGTTATCAAAGATTTTTATGTTTTAAACTTTTAAGGTTTTCACCCAAAACCCTTATGGAGTGTGCCAACAATATGATGTCTTGTTGACAGGTCCTTTTGAGCTCACATAATGCTCTCCAAAATGTTGGGTCTTAAAGTGGCTCCAACATGAAAAACACAACAATAAAAAACATAATTTCTTAATCACATGGAATAGGAACTCTTCATTGATAATTATGAGTACAACAAGATAATATCAAGTTTATTCAAGCTTATATTATATCCCTTGATCTTCAAACTCTTTTCCATTGTGATAACTTAAATCATCAAAATAACAATAAGTGATACCTTAGAAAATATGTTAACTTTAATGAAAAATAAAACCACAAATATCCTAATTCACTTTCTATCCACACCTACAACCACAATATCCCACCTTCATAAGCAAACCTTAATTCACAGAGTTTAAAAACTACCATCGTGATAAATCCCTCCAATCTAATTTTTGCCATGTGTCCTCCTTCCTTCTTTCCCAGTGTCCTCTTAATGTGCTTGGAATTTCCATGGGGTTTTATTATGCCTCCACTGGGTTCTCCTCGCCCTCCTGGTCATTTTATTGTTGCCAATAAGGTTGAAGTTTATGAAGCCACCGTGGTAGGTTGAACTTCGTTTGTGACAGAATCCATCGATCTTCATCATCCAAGAAGACAAACGAGGACAAAGATCCATATTTTGCACAGTGGGAAACCATTGGGTTTTCCATGGACACCCTTGAACATCTCCTCATGATCGATATGCTCAAATATTCGGCATCACGGCATCCCATTTCCACCATTATCACAGATCCCTCAATGACTCCTACTTTATAGGTAACTACCAAGTTCAAACTCCCTAATTTTTTCTCTTCATGGCTTCAACATTCACACTTGGGTTTATGCTCTACACCCCCGTCCTCATCTCTCAAGGCTACTACTTCAGTGACAAGGAATTGATATTGGATATCCCCGGCTTCCCTCCATTGCCGACTATGCAAATCACACAACCTCTCAAGAGTAAAAGTCACACTTTCTACAAATTATTCATGGCTAGAGACACCAATGTCCCCAAGGCGTCAAGTATTCTCGTTAATACGTTCTCCAAACTCGAAGCTTTGTTTCTTGATGCGCTTCGGAGTAGAAAGGTGATGGAGAAATCACCTCCCATGTATCTAATTGGACCTTTGTTTCTGCCATCGATTCCGATGAACCACTCCAATGACCAGGACAACGGCGATGTTACTGCAAAGAAGTTCATGTAATGGCTATACTTGCAACCGGCTAGATCGGTCGTGTACATGAGATTTGGAAGCAGATCGACCATGTCAGACTCTCAAATCACAGAAATTGCCACTGGGTTAGAGGGCAGTGGGCAACGATTTCTCTAGGTATTGAGGAATTTAGTGGTAGTCAGCAAGGGCTTTGATCCCTCAACGGTTTCCTGGGAAAGTGTTGTGGGTGCCTTTTTCTAAGATAGAAACCTATTCATCGATCAGGAGGGGGTTTGGAATGTTCAGGGGCATGCTTTATTAGTCAGTAATCATCTGAGCCAAATGCCTTTTAAATAAAGGAATTATCAAGGTGGGTGATTTGTTCGATTGTAAATATTGGTTATAAAAGCATCTAAGAGGATCCCTCGACATTAGATAGAAATAATGTATGGTTAATTAAAGTTCTGAGTACATTGCCTCACAATCAAGGTGATATGGTCATGATTTTAAAATTTGTAACACCATGGACGACTCTCTCAGACCATGCCAGGGTTTAGGGTTAAAATGTAGGTTTTAAAGCCACTACAAGTTTATATGGGGCTTACTAGACATCATGGTTCCCTAAACTAGCACAAAGGGTCTGCATAAGGAAAATGTAATCTGCATGTGAGATATGGCCACCATTTTAAGAAATTGAGAAGCTTTATGAAGCCTCTCCTGAAGATGGACCATTTAACTTTTCACACACTAGGGGTGACTCTCATGGAACAAGCCATTGTCTAGGGTCAAAAGCTAGAGATGGGGGTAAACAAAAATTTTCCTATGTGTGTTTGAATTGTACCATATACATGATGATTTTTTATACAAACATGGTTTACAAGGAATTCCCACACCATTTTTTTTATGTAGAGGTTGGTATTCGGGGATTGTGGCTTAAGGGGCTACTAATTGTGATTTTAATAAAGATTAATGGAATAGAGGGTCATTGCAACACCTATGAAAAAATGGATAATACATTAAAGATATGTTGAAGCATAACCATAGATAGTGATGCCATGAAGAATGCTCAATTATAAAGGTTTTACATAGATAAATATCAAATCACTATCAAAGTTAATAAAATTTTACTTGATGGATAATACGATTGGTCACCACAATTTTTAATGTACATATATAAATATATTAAAAGTATTAAATTTTTTACACTTTAATTTTTACATTTTTTAATTTTGCATTCTCGTTAATAATTACAAACAAACTTAAACGAAGTATTAAAAATGTGTCCTTAACTTTAGTTTTTTTTAAATTGTTATAACTACTAAATTAAAAGAAAAAGAAAAAAATCCCTCTAAATACCCAAAATCTTAAAATCCCCCCCAAAACCCCCAAATCAAATCTTAGATGCGCACCAAAATTTGTCAAAACACTTGGCTATTCATTTCCATCTTCATTCGAGGTTTTGTTTGGCCCTCCTGGAAACAATCTGTTTGGTTCTGGAAACCATTTTAGTTACACGTTTTAGAGAGGTGCCCACGAACGGATAAGCTTCAGTCATGATAATAGTGATGCTCCAGGGAATGTGCCATTCTTTCACGGTATTTTCACATCCATTGACCCTTTATCTGCTCAACTAATGAATGTTTGTTGATATTTGTTCACTTTTTTTAGTTTAGCCACTGAGAATTTGTAAACTGCAACAAACTAAGAATTGGTAAACTATAAAGCAAGATTATAAGATTCATTAGTTTTTTGTGATTTTTTTCTCAATCAGTAAGCGATGGTAGGCAGAGTAAGCAGCTGGTATCACTAATATTCCTCAAGAAGGTGTAATGGAAGCCTGTGTGCCGTATGTTGACCCATCCAAAAGTGATATATCCAGCCCTTCAATCCCATCCGATCCAATGTTGTTTTGGATTGTTAATATGATGTATCCATACCAACCTACTCTACATCTCATGTGCTTCTCGCCCCCTTACTAGTTATATAAATTCAAACCTGCTAAAAAATAATAAAGGCCTACTCGATACATATTTTAAAACATGGTTTTACCCTCGCAGTTCGCAGGGCAGAAAAAATATTTTCCATCAATAGAACCATCAAAGCTAAGCATTTTGTATCATATGAATTTATTGCTTGTCCGCTGAGGGCAAGGACAGAAAGGAGTTATCATCAATCCAAGAATGTTGGTTTGTATGGTATGATTGTTTATATTGGCTATGAACCTATAGCGAAGTATAATTCAGTAGGTGGGTTGATGGGTGTTGATTTTGACCAGTTTGAATTGTTTTGAACCAGAATGGCATCTTCTATCTTTTTAACCGGTAGTAGCTAATTTTAGCTAAATTGACTCTATATGTGGTTCGAGTCAACAAGCCCAGTATTTCGGGACAAGGAAATACCTAGGGTGATTGACAATGAGTAATAAAAACCTCTCCCTCGAAACTCCTTAAGGTATTCTACAGTGTTGTTTATAGGCCAGATTAAAGTGAAACTTTATCCATCTGTACTGAGCTTATTTGCTGCAATAACATAGATAATGTCTTTATTTGAATATATGTACTATTGTTAATCCAATAGAATTTCAGTTGTGCCAATTTTTGTGATATTTGAAAACTGTTTGATTAAACTCCTAAACCAACAAAGTCTTAAACACAATAGCAATCAATTCGGTAACAAATCATCTTTGGTTTTTTTCCACCTAGAAGTCTCACATGTTAACCCATAAGAACTTGTCCTTAATTGGGTGCGTTGATGCATCTGGATGCGTGAAGCTCAGAAGCATATTGGGGTTGGCCCATCTCACAAAGCTTCAAAGGCTAAATGTTTCTAAGTGCTCACAGTTAGAGGAGCTAGCATGTGGTGAACACTGGAGATCTTTGGAGAAGCTTGATGCATCTAGGTGCATGAAGCTGAGGAGCACTTTATCTCTTTGCGTTAATCCAAGTTGTTTGCAAGATTATTGGTGTCTCAGAGGTAGGATTCGAGGTAACCAGTAAAGTAGTGGACAATGAAGTAGAGAAAAGGGACGCTTCCTAAATAGGTGTCCTTCCTAGCATATTTACCAAAGTTAGTGTCAAAATGCATGGAGCATGCTAAAATCCAAAATGTATATCATGGGAAAATAGTTGTGAACGACATTTGTGGAAAGGCTTATTTTATTAATATTGGGAGTGATTGAGACGGAGTATAACATGCAAATATGTTGAAGGAGAATGCTCTCCTCTCTCATTGCTGGCCTATTTTCAATTTCAATTTACATTGTCTTCTTCTAAATGAGAATGCTCTCCTCTCTCATTGAGAATGCTCTCCTCTCTCATTGCTGGCCTCTTTTCAATTTCAATTCACATTATCTTCTTCCAAAGCGCTTCTTCAGCCTCCCAAGGTAAAGTTCTTAATTATTCTCAGCTACGTTGGATTGGTTGGATACATATCAAACTAAGAATCAGAAATGTTTGAGTTCGGTGTTGCATCTGCTCTGTTTGTGCCACCAACGAGTCTGGCAGTGCTGAACTTGAAATAGTTGGTGGGTGGATTAGCACGAATCATGAAAGAGGGCTATCTATATTTTCAGAATACGGTTTTACAGTTAATTTTGTGTAGTTTGATAGTATTGAGTAGTTATCCGATATTCAAATGCATGGTTATTAGGACTGACAAAGATCGCATTCCTACCTCCATTACCATGCTCACTATTTTACTTGCGTGCTTATTTCCATAGTTGCGTCCTGGTAAGAGAGCTGTCATTAGAAGAATCCCAGGATTGAAAACCATTTACTACTATGCCATCATTTGTCTTAGTCCTTGCATGTGTGTTTTAAAACTGTATTGTTCCTTACATTTGTATTTTAAAATTAACCATTGTCCCAGAAGCCTGCCTAGCGAGTATGAATGACATCTCAATTAAAAAGAAAATTTGATGTGATAGTTGTGCAACGAACAAACAGACATAAAACTATATTATCTTAGCTATATTAGAATTAAACTAGGAATGATTCAACAAATTATCTACTGGAGCATTATCTTGAAATGGGGAGTGTTGGGATAAAGAACCTTGGGACTTAGTTGCATTTGTTCAATGGCTAAGTAACCCTTAGCTGGAAGAGTTTTTTCTTGACTACTAACCACTTGAGGTCAAAGATTTTGTTGCTAACTACTAATCGCTTGAGGTAGTATGTTGTTTGCAATTCAGCTAGGTGTTCCATATATTTCGATACCCTATCAGGTTAAATTGGTTGGCATGGTACCCCATGTCAACCGATGAGAAAAATTTTGTTATTGGGGGAATGTGTGCTTCATCTTCGTAGGCATGCTTATATTTAGATACCCTTGGATTCTGATTTCCCCTATCGGGTTAAATTGGTCCATGCAGTACTACCTTGGTTCTTCTATGCATTTTGGCTCCATTTTCCCTCCCTGTAACATGACAGTAGTTGTTTCTTCATTTTTTTCTTGTTTAATGGACAATATTCTTATTGTATGCCCCAACATTCTAACAATTTCCTGCATTGTTCCCATGTTCCCTTCCACTTCCATATCACTTCCTTGATTTTTTATCAAGGATTCTCATGTTGTCCATGTGGGCCACTTTATTTATCTAGGAGATTAAATTCTTCATGCTTTCAATTCAGTGGGGTATAGCCCTGTTTCTACCAACCTGATTTCGTATTAAAGAATGAAGCACTCATTACTCCTATAGAAAAGATAGACATATCTTGGTTTGTACCACCCATGGGAATCCAATTTGAATGGTGGATTAGCAGGTTGGTTGTAAAGAGCGGAAACAATTGGCCACAAGAAGTGTAGGTAAGAAGGATATTGTAGGTATTCCTATTTATAGGTTATTAAAAGCTCCAAAAGCTGGGTTCTTCAAGATTGATATATTCTGCTACTAATGTACAGAGAAGGATCTATATTGGAGTTAAAATCAGCTTCTTTGCATCTGTGGTAGTTGGATGGAATTTCCATCAAATATTGACCCTAATCTGGCTAATGATTCAATGTGAGGATCAATGATTGGTGACTTCATATGTTTTGTATCAACCACGCCTACTACATGCTATGAAGTTGGCATTATCTCTCTTTTTGTGTTAGCTTCAATAACTGATTATTGTAGTGCATTTTAGATTGGCATGTGATGTATACTGGAGGCATTAGGATGTGAGATTATGGATATAAAATTATAGGATTCAAGCAGGTTGACTTCCAGAATGATCATCTTAAGGTGTTGATTAGTCGCACAACCTAGAGGCAGAGTGCAAAATTCTTCTATGATGATCTAGATAAGTTTGTGTTTTGGGACAGGTGGTTGTTTCCATTTGACAATTAAGGTAAGGTAAATAGTTATTTTAGTTGAATGTTCATGTCATTATGTTTTTTAGGTTATTAGATAATAAAGTGAATTTGGGCACAAGAATTAAATTCATGTGTTAGAAATAAGGTCAGACATGCAAATTGTTAATCGGTATCCATATTAACACAGTAATATGTGGTTGCATAGGTGATTGTCTCGCTCATGAGACATATCATTGTTTAGTGTACCTCATTGTGACACATTCAATAATAAGATTTATGTATTTGTCTCTCTTCAACTCTACTGTGTATCTGTGTATACTTTAATAGAAGCAAGCATATTTTCATTGAAAAATCGAGACATGCATGAAGCTTTTCTCATTTCTTTGGCTGGAAAAGTTAGAAAACAGCTAGGTTTGACTACTGAGATTGGGATTTGATTGCTTCACATTCACATACATGATGTCAAAACTTTCCTTAAAAAAATTTGATGTGGAAGAACAAGTGGAGGCTGATTGAGCTTGACTAGTTGCTTGGGCCTTATTAATTCATATATTTTTTTATTATGAAAGTCTTCACTATTTACAATTTAAAGGATGATGGATGAAATTATATGATATATTGTTGTATTTCATTTTGATTGAACATCGATGATTTTATAATGAGAGACAATTATTCTCCTATAATGAAAGTTTATTTTTTGTTTATGTTTTTAAATATTTTCTATATATTTAATATATAGGGTAAGTTCCCTATGTTGGGAAACCTAATATCACCTATGATTCCCCCTGAAATTTGGATATCTCGTCATGTCTTTGAGATGGATCCCCAAGTCCCTGTATCTCTAAATCTTGTTGGAACATTGTCTTTAGTCCATTTTCCATTGACCTATATATGTCTATAAATTGCAATTTTTCCTTGGCATTTCATCATCAATCCTACCCAAAGATTCTCTCTTTGTTTTACTGTGCCTCACAAGGACTTATTTTTGTTATTATAACCATTCAAAATCACTCCAAAGAAACTACTTTTGTGTTATGACAACTTGACTTTCCCTCTTAATCGTAAGACCCCAATTTTGGCACATGTAATATACTACAGTACATATATAAAAACTGTATACCTATTTGTTATCATAACCGAATTTTGAAATGTTGTCAATACATGCAAGTTGTAAATACTTGATATTTCTTAATGTAAATCATATGTGTGTTTACTTTATTAAAAATGTGTGTTTACTTTCTTAATGTAAATCATATGCGATGGAAATGTTTACAAAATTCAAAGCTATGTAGAGAAGCAAGTTAGAAAAACTATGTTACTAGATTTGTAGGGGTTATCTCTGGGATCCATGTATTCACAGTTCCGAACTAGATCCAGATCCAAATCCACACTAGATCCACTAGAAAGGTAGTTCCCATAAACTAGGAAACAAATCTCGTGATCCAGGTCTGTGGCATACATATAGGCGATGGCCCAACTTAGGGAACCAAAACAAGTCACACAGATAACTCACAACCCAGGTTTGTAATAAACAAGTAGGCCAAGGTCCAAACTAACAACCTTAGGATAATAGTAGTAAGGGGGCACATCAGCAATAAACCGCTACTCCAAATATGGATATTCAACAATGGTATACCCTAGTATACAAGGTCACAACTCAATAAATAAATATAGCTTGCAAGAATACAGTCACAACCCAACAGAAGAGGCCATGCCCAGCCAGGGAAAAGTCAAACAGTCCACAACCCAGCCAAGGAGGGATTAAATAATTGATTTCTATCTCTTAAAGGGATCACACACAGTCATGACCTGCTAGAGAGGTCATTCCCAACTCAAGAGGCATCCAAGAGTCATAGATCAGGTTTGAATAACCAACATGGGAAGCAATGTGGATAATTTTCCAAGGAAAATTAAAGTTTCATATGTTAGTCATTCAATCTTCCTTCTACTTTCTTCCAATTTTTCCTCTTACCTAAAATATTTTCAAGAATATTCAAAAGATAGACACATGAAAGAGATATATGAGATCAACTAACATACATCATCTCTTGCACTTCTTCCCTTGATGGTGGATCATGATGAAGGCCGGACAAGTGTTTCTTGAAGTCAATTGTCCACAGTAAGCAACCACAAATACATCAAAAACATATAATACATTTAAAACATAAGCATTCTCTTCATAGGCATTAGGATTAGATTGGTAATGAAACCAACCATAATAGGTAAACATAATAACTAAAACAAAAGGGGGAATGCAATGAAAATAAAAATATTAGGAAAGCAGGTGAAGCAGATATATAGATCCTATTTGTTATGTAATTCAAACACTGAAACCCATTTCTTAGATCTAATTTGATAACTCATGGTAGGAATTTAGTGCAATACGAGGTCATGCCCTTGAGGAATGACGATTTAATGCAGTTTTGATTACTAGTGAATGCCTTTTATTAAATTTAGAGTAATTCCTAAAGATAAGCAACATAATAATGTGCATAGTGAATTTATTGGAAGCAGCTCATTGGATCCATGGATAAATACAGGGTAAAGCAGACACGCTTGCCATTTTCTAGAGAAAATATTATAAATACCAGACTTGACAAAATGTTGAACCAAGCAGTTTGTTATAGTTGAATTTGAGGTCAAGGGACTATGACCCTTCAGGAGGGATTTTATCATTTTAGCCTAATTCCCATTAATAATAATAAATCAAATAAATTGTCAAAATAATAAAATAAGAAATAAAAAAATTCCTAAGAAGCTTGGAATGGGAAGCAGATAAGTTATAAGAACAAATTGATCCCAAAATGGTAATAGGTAAATTTTATGGAAGTAAAATTGTTTTCTTAATTATATTGAGAGAAGTAAGGTGGATTTCATATCCCAAATAGAAGTGGAATTGATCCATCAACTCTTTTTGTGTGTAATGGAGATGTTGAGAATACGGTGATGTTGAGAATACTGAGAACCTGGAGTCTAATCATCAAAATCGTACAAAGCACATGTTGGTTGTGCCCGAAGGGTACATAACTACTAAAGAGTAGAAAAAAACTATTAACATAATCTGTAACTCCATTAAGATGAATCTTACCTCAACTATTGTACAATCTCTTCTCCAACTATGTGCAAGGCTAAAAAGGGTGCATGCCATAGCATTGTGTTTCCTTGAAAGAGGTGGATTGGTTTCTTTTCTCATCTTTGCTACTAGTTGCTTATTTTTAGGGTTTAACATTGTTGCATCATGTAATACCCCAGTTTTGACCCCGTTTGCATGATGTATATAATGTAATTAATCGTGGTGAGGAGCTAAAGGCAAAAGCCCCACCATAGATTTGGTTGTGTATGTTTCGGAAATGGGGATAGTTGCCGATGGTATATTGTGCTATCCGGAAAATTATAGTTTGGCATCATGTAAATACGCATATCAATTAAAAATAAACCCACAACCAGCTACGACAGTGCAACGTTAAAATGAAAAGGGCATGATTCCAAAGGATAAGGGTGGGGAATGTCAAACCTTGGTCTATGGGGGGGGAATCCATGTGTTACCACCCTGTTTGATTGGCCATTTTCCCTTGTCTCATCCAACCACTTTAATGTTTTGTGGAGTAGTTGAGGCATTTATGGGTGGAGTGGAGTGTGGCAGGACTATCAGTCCTTGCCCACATGCACACTCCACCAGCAGGTTGACCTCACGTTGGCAAGAAAACCACCGCCATTCTCTCCATGATGCCGCTCTTCTCAAGTCTATTCATTCCTCACTATTGTTTGTTCATCCACGTGCATAGGTTGGGTCTGTTCACTCTCACGTAGGGACGTGCAAGAGGAGGCCGGTTCATCTTCCTCACACAGAGCTGACGAGCTAGAAGAGCGGCCTCAAGGGCATGATTTCTGATGTGTATGTGAATTAGCCGTGGTTTTTATCCACGATTCTGGCTTGCTGTTGGTTTAAACCGTGATTTGGGTTGCTGTCGTTTTCTCACGATTTTTGGATGCTGTGGACAGTCTGATTTCCTTCTTCCATTTCAGACTATGTATGTGTTTCCTTCTTCCATGTTTTTCCTGGGTTGTGTCTTTTTCCCTTGCTCACAGGCTGGGAGTTTGTTCTTTTCTCTTTTATCCCTGTGTAAGTTCTCCAGCCATTACATTGGGGAACTGTGTGTGTTGTGGGTTCGTGGACGCTGGGTGACTGCTGATTTCCAAATCCGTTGGCTGAGTTTTCCCATGTCTATGCTGAGATTTTTCCTTCTTCCCTATTTTGGGACTGTGTGAAGTCGCCATAGTTTTCACTGTGAAGTTGGGTTGCTGAAGTACCCTGGTTTTGGGTCGTTGCTGAGTTTTTTTGGCCATGCTAGGGCCAAGAACAACTTTGGGTTGTCTTGTGGGCTTGAGCCACATTCACCTGTTGGTTGGGATTGTCACCCAGATGTCTTTGCCTTCTTCACAGAGCTGTGAAGGGATTGTTTTGTTACGGTATGCAGTGGTTGGTCTTCGGACTATTGAGAGTGGGATTAGAGGTTGGGTATGCTTGAGAAGTTGGTGTTGAGGACACTAGCTTGGCATTTAGCCTATCCTAGCTCCTTGATGACCTGGTAAAACCCTACTATGTGGGTTTGGCTGATTGGAAAACTTTGGCTATGTGTAAGCCTGCATTGACCCTTAGTCCTTAAGGAATCATGCCCAACTCGAGGGTGGCAGTGTTGCTGAGAGATTGATGAGCACGCATGCCTATGGTTGGGTGGAACATTGCAGCGACGTAGCTGGTTGCGGGGCGAGTTCTTCATTAAAAGATAAGTACTGCTGACTATTTCATCTCTGCAATTATATCTACTGTTCCATGAATAATGATGAACATGTTAAATGATGGAATGTGTGTGTTGCTTTTGCTGAATGTTGAATAACTGTGTATCTTTGTATATTTTATGCATCTTAGTATGCATTATGTTAAGTTTCTTTAATATTAGCATTTATCCTTGTTCGTGTTCATGGGGGTTGTTTTCCCTTTTGTATTGGTGTTAGTAGCGTCCTCTTGCCCGGTCGGAGGGTCGAGGACGTGACAGATTGGTATCAGAGCAAAGGTTGTAGCATGGGCCTGAATGGGCCGTAAAGATGCAGCGACAGAGGAAGGATTTATTTCTGCCCAACAGAAATCAAAAGTTGATGACAACAAACTTCCACAAAAAAGATCTAAGTGTTTGAACAGTCGGCTCATCGGAACACTTAGTGGGATGGACTTCTAATGTAGTGGAGAGCTAGGCGGAAGCATACCCGATGGAGGACAGTTGGAAGGAAAATCGTGGAAAATTTTCTGAGTGTTCAGCGTCTGTCGGCGGAAAAAGTTGATTGAGTGCCCGCCGTTGTGGATGGCTAGACAACTACGCGTCCGACGAGCCGAAAGTGTTGACTATCAGAAGAAGATAGTGTTCGTGTGCCCACCGTTGTGGAAGTCTAGAGCACTAGAATTCCGATGAGAAGAGACTGCCAATACCGATCAGGTTATGCCATAGCAAATTGGGCCACCGATCGAGAGAAGATCGAAGATGATGAGTCACCGTTGCGGTTGCTGATGGAACTATTTTGCCGATGAAAAGAATACAGTTGAGCCGATCAAGTGGCAAAAGGGAAAAATTCAAAAGGGAAAAATTCCAAAAATTTTCTAAGTCTGAAAATAATTGGATGAGCTAGGCGGAAGTCCACCTGATGCACACGGACAGAACCTAGAGACGGAGCCACAGGAGCAGTGGAAGAAAGATGTTGAGGGTGCCGATACGTCGGTGGAAGAAAGTAGAAAGGAAAAAAAAAATTGAAAAATTGAAAATCCTATAAGTATGGAAACCATCGACGAAATTTAGCTGTTTGAGCAACCAATGCGGCGGCAAGCATCGGAGAAAAATAGAAGATTGTATCGCCGATAATTAGAGGATGGGTTTTCCGATGTAGCAGTGGTTCGGCAGAAACTAAATGAAGGCAGAACCGCATTTTCGGCGGAGATCTCCCGAAGACCGCCGAAACGTCGGAGAAAATTTAGTTGATTGAGCAGCCGATGTGGCGGAAGAAGGAAGAAGAAAAAATTTTCTAAGTACAGAAAACATCGAAAAAATTTAGAGGATCAGTCCGCCAATACGTCAAAAGCCAGAGGAGGATTGGCCTGAAACATCGAAAAAATTTAGTTGATTGGACCGCCGATGAGCGTCGGATGAAAGATGAAGATCAGACCACCGGAGTGTTAGAAGCATAGAGAACTAGCCGTCCGACAGGTAGAGGATTCGATCACCAACAAAGTTCGGAAGCATAGATTGGGAGAAATTAGTTGTTTCAACCGCCGATGAGTCGTTTAGCCATGGAATCCATAGACGGTTTACTACCCGATGTTGTGGATGCCTAAGGAACTATCCATCCGATGGATAGTGGTTCTGGTCGCCGACGCAGTGGAAAGGATTGTGGTTTGGATCGCCGATACAGCGGAGAAGTTAGTTGTTTTGATAGCCAAAACATCGGACTGATAGTCAGGATGAGACCCGATTTTGCACAAGGAAATTTTGAGTTTTTCAAGTGGGATTTTCCAGCAGATTTCGATTGTTTTCAGTGGAATTTTCAGTTGTCTTTCAATGGATTTTCAGGTGGCTGAAATTGGCACCCAAACCAAAATATATTTGTGTGTAAAAATGCAAAGATTTGGTGAAAATTGCCATTTTTAGAAGTGGTGTGGTTTTCACACCCGAGGTCGGAATGAAGCATGTGGATAGGCATTGGAAAGCTTATCCAGTAGAGAACAGTGGAGAACCACCAGAGTTTGAATTAGGAGCAGAAAAGTACTAGTGGTTGTTTCGACAAACAATGATGTTGTCAATATGGACAAATCCAATAATTGCATGCCTAGAAGTAGAAAAGACCACGAAGATGAACCAACTATTATGTGGAAGAGGAAGTCCATGCAAAGATGAGGGATTTGAAAGGGAAAAATTCCTTAACCCCTATCTTGCTAACTATATTTATATTTTATAAATTTTGTACATAAAATGTATGAGGATATTCTTTGCATGCATAGGATGTTACATATTGGTAAGAGTTGTGGGAGTTATACAATTACAATGAACCACTAATGATAGTTATTGCATTGGTGTTGGCATTAGTGAAAAAACCAACGACAACATGGACCTGGTTGAATATGTTGTTGATGCTGATGAAGGAGAATAGAAACCCTCTAGAGAAAGGGATGAGGCAACAAGTCTATAATCAAAAGTTGGTGAGCAAATTCTGCAATCTCCTGTAAAGGACCAACCAAATTGGTCATGCCAAGGGTGTAAGTAGGACCCATGAAGGTAAGAGTTTGATTATGACAAATTCCAAGGAGTGGTAAAGGTAAGAGACCTCATACCATGTGGATATTTGAATATAGAAAGGTGTCATGCCTGTATATATTGATTGAGCTTAGTAGCCCAAGGAAATTAAGTACTGAGGATCTTGATTACAGCAACGCATCCTATATGAAGTAGTCATAGTTAGGCCATGCATGGTATGTTGAATGCATAGTATTCCTGAATCAATGCAAGGTAGCATTGAATGGATATGCATTAAAAAGATTTTATAAATCTTGTAGTTATGCATTGAATGTATGCATATGAAGGGTGTGAGTGACTGATTGCATAAGTAAAGGTGCAAATGTTGTGATGCATTGCATGAATGCATTGAGATGAATGCATGTGATATTATGAATAACTAATGGCTGAAATGATGAATTGATGACAATTCAGGAACCATTTCAAAGGCTGTTATGAATGCAGGATAGTAAGTGCATAAAGAGGATAGTCATGATCAATTGGCTGCCGGAAATGCTCTATGGAAGAGAAAGGTGGTACAAATGATACGCTTGTGAAGTAAGGAGTATCTAAACATTTCATTTAATTGCATGAATGACATGACTATACCTTGCAAATGTTAGTATGATAATGATTGCGTGAAGTAAATGAGTTTTGGTAATATTCATGTGATTAACAGCTGGAAGTATTTGAATTTTATAAATTCTGAAAATGCTTCAGTGATGGTTGCAGCAATGAGAAGGTTATATGCATCCAGACTAACCAAGTGTTTGGTTGATTGAAGCTCAGGTTTTAGGTAGATTGTTTAGAGCATGGAAATGAGGGTAAGACCATGACAAAGACCGAAATCTACCATGTGAAAGAGCCAAAATTTATGAGAAGAGTCTCATCGCTGTGAGAATAGTTGGTATGCATAATGGGTTGTTAAATTTAAATTGTGAATTTTGGATTTAAGAAATTGCTGACAACTGCTAATCACTATTGACTTGCATAAGATTGTGTCAGGAGGACGCATTGTAAGTGGGTATTCATTTTTTGCTAGTAAGCATAAAATTATAATGGGCATAGTATTGCTACTTACAAGAGACCCACAAATGAGGATCACCTCATTGCTAAGCAAATCAATTTCTGTAGTAGACAGAATTGCAAATTCCTATTGAATTTGATTACTAATGTCATTGCTTGGTTATGGAACAATCAATTTGGATTGTATTATCAGATAATGATTGACTGTTTGGCTATTTGATGAATGTGACAAGGGTACACACTGCAGGAAGATCATGTGTGATGGCCTGTATGAGCCAAAATTCATGGGAAGGTTCTCCCTTATCTTGGAAATGGGTTTTGGGTGAAACTCCATTGGACATTTTGGAAATGTCTCATCTGCACTGCATGTTTGGTAAGCAACATGAGTGAGATAGTATGAGTTATGTTGGTAAGACATGTGTGAATATGAAATGTAAGAAGGAGTTGGGATGGCTAGCCGAGGGACTGTCAACTCAGAGAAGGGAGCCCCATTCCTCCTTAACGAAGGAATACTGTGTCGGCAAATGGATAAGTGTTTTGTGACCATTGCGAAGAATATGCATGTCAAATTATTGAAATTCCATATGCAGGACATGTTTTGATTTTATTTCCATTATGACCGATTGCTTGCATATGAATAGGGCCTGCATGGCACACACTGAGAAAGGGTGCACACTTTTCCGATGTCAATTCATGAAATGGTTTTCAATATTGATTACACCCTACGGGGTGAATGCACTCCTGGTGTCTCAATATTTGATAGTGAATGATATGAAATATGATTACAGTTTTAGAGCAATAATGCTGATGACTTTGCTTATATTGCTTGTGTTGACAGGCTAAATAGATGCAGTTGGGTGTTGCACCCTAAAGAGAAAAGGCAAACCGTTGTTGTGAGGGGTTGCGGAGTAAGGGTTATTGTTGATATAAGTGTATGTTGGTATAAGTGTACGTTGATATAAGTGTATGTTGGTATAAGTGTATTTTCGATATAAGTGCATGTATTATTGTTGATATAAGTGTATGTTGATATAAGTGTATGTTGATATAAGTGTATGTTGGTATAAGTGTATTGTCGATATAAGTGTATGTATTATTGATGATATAAGTGTATGTTGGTATAAGTGTATGTTGGGCTATTATATTCCTGGGGATCCATAGTAGATCCTAGACCTAGAAATGGTCACGATAAAGTTCCAAGCCCAGTTGACATGAGGGTGTACTGGCTGGACATTAATTATTTGATGTTGTGGAGCAGCCTGCGTGCTGACCTAACATCCAAGTCCATAGGCGATCCCAAGGCTTGCAAAGCGAAGTAGGATCCTGTGGACCAACGAGGAAACGTACAATACAGATAAGTATTGGATTATTTTGCTTATGAATGTACATGTGTATATGATTTGGGTATGATGTTTAAGCTCTTGTTCTAGAGATAAAACCGATGAGAATAAACTAAACATGTGAATCTATTCAATGTTTGGATATAGGTATCGCTGGGAGCGAGGACTATGAGAGCATCCTAGGGGTGCATGTGGACATGTGATTGTCCTAGAGAGCTCGGAATGAGCAGTAATAAAAAAGGTGCTAATAAGACTATGGAGGTCCTAGCAGCTGAGACAAACCATGTGGAGAGACTCCATGGTTTAGAGGTCTAAAATAGACCAAAGACACTAAGTGTCATGACCAAGAAGGATTGGTCCAGCATTCACGGTGAAGTGAAAGAGGCTGAGAGCATGAAAATCCACAGCGGTGGTGTGGGTTCCAGGATGGAACAAAACAAAGAGGGGAAGAACTCTTGCTGCTCTCTCTTTCCTTTTGATTATATATACATATATATTTATGCATTGTGAAAACAAAAGATTGTTGAATGCATGTATGACTGAAAATGGAATGTGTGTATTTGCTGAAAGTAAATTATGAATGCTGGAATGGTTAATTCCCTACCCAAGAATGGACATGAATGAGCTCGTGTGCCTGTTGGGAAGGCATGAAAAATATGAAAGCCTCCTTGATGAGACTTGGACTGTCATGCCAATTGGGTAATTAACTCACTAATTTTGATGTCTATATTATGCATGGTCTGACGGAATTTCAATGGTGCATTTCACAGGTGAGAAAAGTGAAACCCGGGGGTGCATATTGATCATGGCAGCAGATCAAAAGTTGTTGGACTTGGCTGGAAGTCTCCTTCAAATGATTTCCAAGACCCAAGAAAATATTGGGGAGATGCTCAAGATACAGAAAAGGCAGAATGAAATGAACCACCAGATTTTGCAAGACACTATTGGTTTGCAAAGGGAGGTGAAAGGCCTTCTGGGAGCAATTGGCAAAGGAAAGGAAGGTGGATCAGTGATGGGACATTCGTCCAAGCGATCCGTTAAGAAACGGTCCAGGCATGAAGAATCAAAGGAAATTGAGCAGGTAAATATGAAGCATGCAGTGAAATGCTGGGAATGCGAAGGACATCATTCATGCCGAGACTGCCCAATGAGGGAACATGATGAGGGCAATAGCCGCAAAGTTCCTAGACTTCGAGATAAGCTGAGAGCTGAGAACCAGTAGGAGAAGTTCATGGAATCCGAGTGGCTTGGTCCTAAACGTTCAAAGTAAATAATTGAACGTGGGACAGATCTGCAAAATTTTGAAATTTGATGTGCAATTGTATATGTATTGTATATGTATTCCTAGGTATTGGAACATCAAGGACGGTGTTATTCCAAGGGGGAGGGGAATGTAACACCTCGGTTTTGACCCCATTTGCATGATGTATATAATGTAATTAATCGTGGTGAGGAGCTAAAGGAAAAATCCCCACCATCAATTTGGTTGTGTGTGTTTCGGCAATGGGGATAGTTGTCGATGGTATATCATGCTATCCGGCACATTATAGTTTGGCATCATGTAAATACGCACATCAATTAAAAATAAACCCACAACCAGCTATGGCAGTGCAACGTTAAAATGAAAAGGGCATGATTCCAAAGGATAAGGGTGGGGACTGTCAAACCTTGGTCTATGGGGGGGGAATCCATGTGTTACCACCCTGTTTGATTGGCCATTTTCCCTTGTCTCATCCAACCACTTTAATGTTTTGTGGAGTAGTTGAGGCAGTTATGGGTGGAGTGGAGTGTGGTAGGACTGTGATTCCTTACCCACATGCACACTCCACCAGTAGGTTGACCTCACGTTGGCAAGAAAACCACCGCCATTATCTCCATGACGCCACTCTTCTCGGGTCTGTTCGTTCCTCATGATTGTCTATTCATTCGCGCGCATAGGCTGGGTCTGTTCACTCTCATGCAAGGACGTGCAGGAGGAGGCCGGTTCATCTTTCTCACGCGGAGCTGACGAGCTGGAAGAGCGGCCTCAAGGGCACAATTTCTAATGTGTATGTGAATTAGCCGTGGTTTTTATCCACGATTCTGGCTTGCTGTTGGTTTAACCCGCGATTTGGGTTGCTGTCATTTTCTCACGATTTTTGGATGCTATGGAGAGTCTGATTTCCTTCTTCCATGTTTTTCCTGGGTTGTGTCTTTTTCCCTTGCGCACAGGCTAGGAGTTTGTTCTTTTCCCTTTTCTCCCTATGTAAGTTCTGCAGCCATTGCATTGGGGAACTGTGTGTGCTGTGGGTTTGTGGACGTTGGGTGACTGCTAATTTCCAAATCCATTGGCTGATTTTTCCCATGTCTATGCTGGGATTTTTCCTTCTTCCTTGTTTCGGGACTGTGTGAAGTCGCCATAGTTTTCACTGTGAAGTTGGGTTGCTGAAGTACCCTGGTTTTGGGTCGTTGCTAAGTTGTTTTGGCTACGCTAGGGCCAAGAACAACTCTGGGTTGTCTTGTGGGCTTGAGCTGCGTTCACCTGTTGGTTGGGATTGTCACCTGGTTGTCTTTTCCTTCTTCACAGAGCTTTGAAGGGATTGTTTTGATGCGGTATGCAGTGGTTGGTCTTTGGACTGTTGAGAGTGGGATTAGGGGTTGGGTATGCTTGAGAAGTTGGTGTTGAGGCCACCAGCTTGGCATTTAGCCTATCCTACCTCCTTGATGACCTGGTAAAACCCTACTATGTGGGTTTGGCTGATTGGCAACCCTTAGCTATGTGTAATCCTGCATTGACCCTTAGTCCTTGAGGAATCATGCCCAGCTTAGGGGTGGCAGTGTTGCTGAGAGATTGATGAGCACATTGGCCTATGGTTGGGTGGAACATTGCAGCGACATAGCTGGTTGCGGGGCGAGTTCTTCATTAAAAGATAAGTACTGCTGACTATTTCATCTCTGCAATTATATCTACTGTTCCATGAATAATGATGAACATGTTAAATGCTGGAATGTGTGTGTTGCTTCCGCTGAATGTTGAATAACTGTGTATCTTTGTATGTTTTATGCATCTTAGTATGCATTATGTTAAGTTTCTTTAATATCAACATTTATCCTTGTTCGTGTTCATGGGGGATGTTTTCCCTTTTGTATTGGTGTTAGTAGCATCCTCTTTCCCGGTCGGAGGGTCAGGGACGTGACACATCAAATATTGTTTGTCATATTCTTGAGGATCCTCATATGCTTTAGGAAGCTATGGAGTCAAAAATCTGACAAGATATCGTAGCTTCTTTAAATGAAAACATAAGTGGAAGTTTGAGTCCTCATACTTTTATCTCAAACTTAGCTTGGTTGATTTGAAGGTGATTTTCTGTGTAATCCATTTCATGTGATGCCTATTAAAATTTCTGGTTGTTGAACATCTACAAGATTATAAATTGTTTTTCTTGGATTTGAACTTTAGAATTCATAGTTTAAGGACATATATAATGTAATGTGTCTATGATTGTAGAGAATGATAGGGTTGCGGCAAAGAGTAATATTGAAAGTACTTCAGATCCGTCCCATTTGGATTCTATTTACTGAAAACTTCGAAGTGGGTGACCAATAAATTGTTTGAGTAGCTGGGTTGATGATAGTCGGCAACTTAGAGGAATGAGTGACACTACAATAGAATTAGGAATTGGGGATAATTTTGTTTCTTAGTTTTAGAGGGCTCAACCAGTTGATGACACTCGATCAGATTAGGCCCATGATACCACCAAATCATAAGAAAAAGGTGATGCTCTCACAAGCTGCAGATGTTGGTACTGTAATGATAGAAAATTTACAATCATAGGAAAATGATATACATAGAACTAAGGAACGTAATCAATCACATGTTGAAGATAATACAATATATCATCCTTTGTCAACCATTAGATACTTAAAGTTGTGTATTGATCCTTTTTACCATTAGGTTTCCAAATTCTTAAAGGGTTCTAGCTCAATGGAAGAGCAATTGCCTTAGAAGCAGGAGGTTGGTGGTTCAATTCCTCCATGCCCTAATGATATTATAATATCGGTTAAAAACAACTAAATTAGTAAGCAAAAAATAAGAGATAGGGGACCAAACAAAATGACCAAAACTTGTATATAAAATTACTAGAAATGACTAAATTAGTGACCAAAACATGAGAGATGCGAAACTAGGCATTAAAAAGGATGCAACATGTGGTGCTAATAATGAAGCAAAACATGGTGTTGATATGGTAGAAAAATAAGACGTTAATTTGGATGCAAAACATGGCACTACATAGGAAGCAAAATATGGTGCAACAATAGAAAAAATATTTGGCGTCATTTTGGTAGAAAAAAACGATGCAAAAATTGGTGCGAATTTGGAAGCAAAAATTGACACATATTTGGAAGTAAAACATGGTGCAAAATGGGATGCTAAAGTGGTAGAAAAAATGGATGCTAATTTGGATGCTAACATGGTGCTATTAAGGATGCAAATATGACGCTAACGGGGGTGTCATTTAAGAAGAAAAAGCAGACACTCTCTAGGAAGCAAAATAAGACATTATTTAGGAAGCAAACATCAACGTTGTTTAGGAAGCAAAGTTGGACGCTATTCTGGAAGCAAACCTCGATGTTGTTTAGGAAGCAAAGTTGGATGCTATTCTGGAAGCAAAAAAAGAGACGTTATTTTGGACGCCATAAAGGATGTTATTTAGGAAGAAAAAAAAGATGTTTTTTGAGACACTTTAAGTTTTGTCCATGACGTGTCCCATTTAGCGTCTAGTTTGACCACTCAATGTAAAAAAAAATTACACTAAAAAGGGACGCTAAATGAGACACTAATTCCAGGATTTGTTGTAGTGTCTAAGAGAAAGTGTTTTTCATCCTCAACGTTCATAGACTCACATAGATGGAAAACCTTTTCCACCCATGGTTTTTAGGAATGAACCAACACCCTGTTTCGCTATGGAGTTCATGAAAGTTCGCTATAATCATGTCTATATTAATTTTCTTTCGTAAACTAGTTACTACCGAGAGATACTTCTGATCTTCCAAATTAGAATTAATGACCTCCTTATAGTATATTAATTTTCTCTTAATCGCTAAATTTCCTTCACACCACAATTTCTCTTTAAATTTACAATTAATAATATTTTTGACATTATCAATGTTTTGCAAAAATGTCGTTTTCATCAATTCCCCAATGGTTTAACTAAACCATCATATCTTTACACCAACGCCACTTGAGGCATTTTTGGTTTTGAATTGAGTTTAAAGAAATTTTAGGAAGTCTTCCATTTCTTCCTAAGTATGGAAGAAGAGGGTAAAGAACAAGAAGAAGAAGGAGCTAGGACAGAGGAAGCAACATCAAAGGAAAGGGAAGAATGTTGCGATAGAAGAAGGAAAGTAAGGAAGAAGACAAAGAGAAGGTGTGGGATGAGGAAGCTACACAAGTTTAGTAAGCTACAACAGAAGGACAGAGCAAGAGACGAGACGACATGGTAGAATATTCACTGAAGTAGGCGTACAGATAAGGTAACGTCTAGAAAATGGCAGTAAGGAATAACACTAAGAAACCGACATCACTTAGCAATCTTAGGTACAAGCTTAGTTGGGGATGATGGAAACCACACGCGTAAAGACATATTTTTAAGTCAGGCTGATAGTGCCTTTTTGGTTATGTATTTCTAGAATAGGCAAAACAACCTGTTGGCTGAAGATAGTAAGTCGGCTCGGACAACGACTGAAGCTAAGTTTGTTAGAGTCTATATCAAGTCAGTATTGAGTGTGTACAAGCATGTATGGGAGTGGTATCATGTTTGTAATAGGACTATAAAGGAAGGAACCCAAGATGAAAATGGGGTTAGATGGTTTTGAGCTGATTAGCTGATACAACAATTTTGAGTAAGTCTTTAGACTCTTGGAAAAGACGCCTGAGCTAGACTAGAGGTAGATATTTTTGGTTAATGACTCTGGATCGTTGAGTGCTTTAGAGTATTTTTTCTACAGCTGAGTGCACATACGAGTAGAGAAGGTCAATTCGATCCAGGATGTGTGTGGATCACTAAGTAGGAGTAGAGTAGAGTGACAAAGAGAGAAGATCAAAGAGAATTAGAGGGAGGAAATGTTTGTAGAGATAGAAGAGAAGATCTTAAACAAAGTCTGTAGCTTTGGGTACAGACAAAAGGTGCATATATTTCCTCATGACAATGTCAGATGAAGAGAACCTTGTGGTTTTTCTCGGATGGGTTTCCACGTTACATGTTGTGTATATTTGTGAATGTTGAATAGATTAGTTAAATTTATAAGAGTTGTGTTTAATGATTGATTGGTTATTGTATTAAAAATGTATAAATGTATGAATGTCGAGTTATAGTAATGAATATTCCCATTATGTATGTTCACTGTGTGTTTATGTAAGATTGCATAAATAAGGGTTGAATCATAACTCGGCATTGAAGCATTGTGCAAACCTGCATCCCACCTTCCAGGTCTTCACTAGAAAACCTTGGAGTAGAGCCAAAGGACTAAAAAAACCTCCCTCTCAAACTGCGAAAACATCATTATGGCAGTTATCCATAAGGACTGAGATATCTTGGATGATACAGCACCTGTGTCGCAGGTGCTGCCGGATGAGATCCGCACTGTCGGGCCGATATCTTGGGCTTTGTTGTGCTGAAAAAGAAGGGGCTGAACTTTGGTCTAGCATGAGAGATAGGGAAGAAAAGTCCAACAAATGGTTTTGTTGTCGAGACCTTAAATTGTTGTGGCGAGGGATATGTTTTGGAAACCAACGAAATCGGAAATCCAAGATTAGGTGGATGCTAAAGAGATAGATTTTGCACAAAAAGAAAGTGAAGGATCTTGGTGTATGTCGGCAAAGTGGTTAGAATGGTACATTTATTCATAAATTCGTGATATTTTCTTTGCTGAGTTTCCCATTGTGTTGTATGAGTGGTTGTGTAAGCTAGCGACCCAACAAAAGAATTTCCAAGGTGGAGAACCGAAAGAGTGGAGTTTGTTCTTAATCCAGCGGTTGAAAATAATAAACAATCCTATATCAATGGATGTGGAATTTTGGGTAGATAGTATCCTAGAAGGATATATTATTCAGTTTGTTGCTAACACAATAACCTCATACAGTGAGGCAGAGCGAATTATTTTTCAAGGACCACACAGCAAATACCTGTTATCCTTAAAGACGTGGATAAAAATGTTGTTATGTGAAAAAGAAATTCTACGAATGATAGACTGAATAGCAAAGGGTGGCTATGTCTTAGCAAAACCCTATAGTGAGATGTTCCCATGAGAAAGTGAAACTGAACTAGAGCCAAGATTTTTAAGAAGCAGAAGAATATTCAGGTGTGTCAAAAGACAAAAAACTATGTTCGAGCGAGGGAGTTGCAACACAGAGAAAGAAGAAGAAGCCTATGAGTTTACATCGCACTTAGACGAAGGCTCTTGTGATGAGGAAGAGGTGTTTCAACCAATCTCAAAAGGAGACAAAGAGTCTGAGCAGTCGAATAAAGCTCCAAAACAAGAAAGTGTACACAACTCACCTACAATACCAGAGGTAAGATTGAGAGACCTGTCTCCAATTATTTATGTAAATATGAGTAGTACTAACTCTATAAATAGTGGACAAGGAAGTATGACTAGTCCAATTTTTTTTTTACTATACATGTAATCAATACAGCATCGATCAATCCAATGGCTGGAACTAACATTAAGCTCTCAATATTCAATAGAATGGGCTGGAATACCCAAAGCAACACTGGTTTATTTTTTACGATGTCTGGACTATATGACAGATCCAGGATGAGAATGCCAAGAAAGCACAGCTGATCACAATGCTACGAGGTCATATGCTAGACTGGTATATGAAGTTTTCCATAGTACCAGTAGGAGTGGTCCCAAAGACACTCAATGAGATTTGACTTGGGTTGATTGATGAATTTAAGAAACTGAAGTCTGAATCCCAATGCATCATTGAGATCAAGGAAATCAAGCAGCTACCAACAGAATATGTTTGGGATTTTGACCAGATATTTAAGACATTAATGGCCAAAGTGAGTTTCCAAATATCGGATGTGCAACACAAGGAATGCTTCATTGCCTCCTTACTGCCACATATCTGAATGTTGTTGATGCAACAGAAACTCGTGTCACAAATAGAGGCTTTGTAAGTAGCAATGAAGTTAGAATCCTTTCTAGTTGGGGACACTAGCTGAAGAATGATCCAAATTCAGTCACAACTGGAAAATATTATGATGCAGCTCCAGCAAATTAAAAGAGGAAAGGAATTTTAGGAGGAACTATGGTGTACAAGATGTAGAACAGATGGACACCATAAAGATAATTTCCCAGCACTAATGAATTATGTCACAGTAGGTGCATCAAACCCATTAAACATCCAAGCTTTGTGTAGAGTATGCCAAACTAGAGGTCACAAGTACGAAGATTTTTTTTACTTACAGAAGATTGTAAGTGCACCCGCTAGTCTGTATTGTAAATTTTGTAGATCAGTAGGTCATGATGAAAAACACTATAGAGCACTTTAGTTGCTGCAATAGAAGACCGTGGATACCTACTTAATAAAAAATGATGAAAAAATGCAAGATGAACAAGCGCAACCTTAGTATCATCCTGTGTAGTTTCAAGAACAACAATATCCTCAACCACAATACCAACAGAATCAGTATCCTCAACAACAACAATACCCTCCACAAAGGGGGGTGGGAACTTTAGAGGTCAAGGACGCCAAGAAGGAGGAGGATTTGGTCGAGGAAGAGGCCAAGTTGTATGTTATGATTGTGGGCAGCTAGGACACTTTTCTCAAGATTGTCAAAGTCCTGCAAAGAATTGTACATATTGTAAAGAATTTGATCACACTGTCGAACAGTGTCCGCAACTTATTGTGAAATGGAAGGCTAGAATTGTCACTAACCCCAACCTAGTGCAGAATCCAAATCCATACCCCAATCCTAATATTCAAATGATTTATGTCGGACCAAGACAACCCAACCTTTTTGTAGTCACGCAAGGAGGTGTTGCGATGGGAGCATACCAAAATACACCACAAGGACAACCGCAGGTGCGACCGGAGGCACAAATGAAAGATCCACTAGATTTTCAACAAGAGAAGGAAGTCTTCTTGGAGGCTCGACAAGACTTTGTTGATACCAATCATCCATTGACATCTGGACAAGTTAGAGATATTCCCAAATGATTTGAACAACTAATCTGGAAGCTGAGAATGAAAAAGGTTATTAAGCTCAAACATTTTTTCAAAATTTGTTTAGCACTAATCCATGATAAATATGTTGTCACAGAATTGATAGAACTCATAGAAGAAACCTCAGATGACCTGCGACCTAAGAAAAAAGTCAATCATATCGGGAGAAAAGTGAAGATAGGCCAAGAACTACGAATGGTTGTGAATATAGGAGATTATGATATGGACTACATCATACTAGACTTGGGCTCGAATGTCAATATATTGACAAGATGGACATGGGAGAGCATGAAAAATTCACAACTGGAGTGGTCTCCAATTCAGCTAAGGCTTGCAAACCAATTGAAGGTGCTACCAATTGGTAGACTATCCCAAGTACCTGTGGAAGTTGAAGGCTTAAGGACATATGTCGACTTTGAAGTTATCGACATTGTCAATGACACAAACCCATATCCTGCACTTATAGGAATTGATTGGGAAACAAACAACCAAACTATTATAAAATTCAAGAAAAGGATCTTATCTTTTGAAGATTTTGAAATAAGAGTGGTTGCGCCTATTGATCTGCTCGAATGACATCTATATGTTGAGCATGTGCATAGCGAAGGGAAAGAAAATTATCTGGACCAACTATATAAAATTATGTCTTTGAAGGAAGATTATATTAATCCCATAGTTGAAGGAAACTTGTGTTTGTGGGGTGTAAGCTCGTGCATGTTCGACTCAAGAGAAGATCTAGAAAATTGATAGAACAGGCTGCACGAAGTCTCCATGCACAAATGTGAAATAATTACAAGAGTTGTTAAAGGGTAGGATTTGAAGCAAGCACACTAACTATGTATGAAGGATTTCCTAATATTCCATCCTTCTTGGAAGAATTTGAAGAAAAGGTCACAAAATCACAGTGATTGTCCACTTTGGACTATGTGTTGAAAGCTACGCCCGCTAGGAGGTGGGGTACACATAAACAATCAATCTCTGAATGGCCACAATGTAGAATGCTAATGGAGATCAGATTTGGAGAAGAGATCAGTAATTATGATAAAAAATATACAGGACTAACATATCCTGGAAAACATGTTGAGCACTGTCGCATAGTTTAGAAAGCATATCCATGACAAGAATGGGTTCATCGATTCATTCACACCTTGGAAATGGTGCCACAAAGTTGGTACACGTCAGAAGAGCTACGACAAGGAACCATTGAATGGTAAAGCTTAGCTATAAACTTTACCCATACATTTGAATTTACAAGCGAACATCCAACAGTCGATATTGTGCTATGGGTAATAAAGGAGAAGATCTTTGAAGAGATACCCGTTGTCGACACGAACCTCCATCAATGTAGCATAACTACACGACGTGGTATAGTATCATGAAGGATCCGAGTGATAGTTACCCATCCACCATAATATCCATATGTCAGAAGGAATGTGTGAAGTGGAAAGAGATCGCATGTGTGAAAATACACGACACCTTATTAGATCTGACATAAAAAAAGGGGGTGGGGGAGAAACTAACAGTGATGTTTTTGTGTACTAACCAGCTTGTTAACAATAACTACCAATTAAGTTATAGGACAATAGTGATATAACGCAAAAAACTTTGATCAAAGAGCCTGCGGCACACCCATGTGGCAGAAAGGACAGATTCCTTTCTGAAAACTTGATCGTGCATACGAAGAATGACTAACATCAATTAGGGTATTTATCAAGCTTCACTACCCTGACCCTGCTCCTTGCAAACTGAAGAAAAACATTGTTATTCTGTCAACCCCTAAGCACTGAACTAGTGAGGTTATAGTATGGTCATATCTGTCTCTAGCACAGGCACAATTGAATCCAAGTTTGTATCACCCACCCTGATAATGGAAGATACTGATGGGTATATCCCACTGCCAATGGACCCTGTTAATGAGCAAACTACTCTCGAAGTCCAGTTGAATACCACTAAACCAGTTCGAAAGGAAATACCAATCCCACCAATGACTCAGCAGGAGAGACGCATTAGCACTAGAAAGAGGAAGAGAAGAGCAGTAACACCCCTAGAGGGAACCATACTAGTAGAGAATTTTGAGACAAGGAATTTGTTTCCACCATATGTTCCACCTCGACACTGAAATGTACCAGAAGTTTCAATTCCGAAGAATGGAAGGACTCCATTGATAGTGCCATTAGTACCATATGGTGTGAAGGTAGTAAAAGATATTCTACCCAAATTGCAAAACTTATTTTACAGTGATCATGAAACCAAGACGCAGCCAACCTTGGACCGCAAAAATTATTTGGACATTGTGCAGGACACACCAGAGGTGCCTCAAAGATATTTTTCAAAGGAATGGGCTACGCAAGTGGAGAATTTTGGCATATTATCGTTGTTGTATATGCCACATTTTGGGCATGGTACACAAATTAACACCTGTGTTAAGCAGTTACTTCTACTTTTCCATAACGGGGTTCTCTGGTTAGGAAAACCTATACCTGTGAGTTTTGAGCTCATCACTACCATCACAGGCCTTCCAGCTGCTGGAATGGACCCAACTCCATTGCTCAAAAAGGATCAAGAGGTAGTCATAGCTAAGCGTATGAAGGGAAAGTTTGGTGTGCAAAGAAGTAAAAGAGGGTTTTTTATTAGTACCATTAATAACCCCAATTGTTACCTTTGCTGTCAAAGTATTAGCATCCAAGTTACTCTGAAAAATGCATCCAAACCAGTGTATGACAGAATAAATTGCGCTTGCATACCTCTATGTCGAAGGAACTCATATCAATTTGTGTCAATTCTTGTTGAATGAGCTTGTTCAAGACGCCACTGATGCATTGGAAAGGGGTTGGGCATTCCACTACTCATGGCTGTTAATTTTAATTTCATTTGTCGCATGGTTTGAACCAGCACACTATCAAGGGGTCGACATGTAGGTACTGTGTCAAGGGGAAAATTATCAGTACCTCTGGTACAAGAAGGAACAAAAAGAATGACAGCAAGAGAGAAATATCGAATTCTTTATGCATGTGGAGGATATACATCATCAAGTAAAGAGCATGTCCAAGCTAGTTGCTGCCACTATCCAACAATTTCACTCCATTGTTAAGTTTGAAGTTGGCCCGCAAAATGTTTACCTACAACCATGACAACAGCCGCAACAACCAAAGATACAAGGCAAGTTTATCATGACCAAGGAAGAGGTCCAAGAAATTATTTACCAGTGCCCTAAGGAATGGTGTGTGCCAGTATCCAAAGAAAAAATCCAACAACAATATAACCAATTCCAAGAAGAGGAGGAAAGCAAAGAAAAAGACCACAAGGAGGATTTACACTCTAACAAAAGTCACAACCCCCTCAATACCAACAGACCCAAAATCAGAACATGAGGAGGGGGAACCTCAGGAAGAAAGAGCGTAGCCAAGCAGAAAAAAGAAGAAGATGAAGGTTGGTCGAACTGTAAACCTTGTTATCCTGTACAATGATGATATGCAACTAATGACTGAAGCAATCACCGAAGTAGCACAATCTAGTCTATCGAAGAACGACAACAAGAGATTTCAGGTACAATCACTAACCTTCTTAAGGTTCTTTGTAAAGCAATGGAAGAATTTAAAATTGTTGTTGATTTCCTGATTCTAATAGCTGACTCCCAAACCCCATAGGAAACATCACAAATGGAGCAAACAGTGACCTTTGTGCCAACCCTGCTGATAACAGTACAGGTCTCTAAAGTTGTTGTTAAGTGTGGCACCCCGGAATCTAATCTTGATTTTCTGGATACTGACTAGCTTATTATAGATTTTTCATCTATGCATATGAACAAAGTATATGCGGTCTAGAATGTTGTTAATGCAGAAATAAGGTTGCACAAGCGCCACTTGGATACAAAGGTAAAGGTTGCACATCAAGACATTAGGAAAATGAAAAGTGAACTTCAAGAGGTTGAACAAAATAAGCTAGAGTTGGATGGTAACTGCCAGAGAATCAGAGATGGAGTCTCCTTGTCCTGTAGCAGCTTTGAAGAAGAAGGATTAACACCGAAAATGGCCCCAGATGCCAAAATAACATAGTTAGAAGAATTAGTAATGGACCTTAAGAAAAAAGTAGTGCAGTTAGAGGAGAAATAGAGAGCCAACACACCTCCATAAGTGCTGGAACAAAGAAGAGATGCAGCTACTTAGGTTGTGAAAGAAATAGAATATGCCAAGCAAACATGTGCTAAGGCTGTAGACCAAATTTCCCAGACTTGGGAAGACTTAATGGATGGTGATAAATCACAGAAGATTGCAAATGAGCTCACTGTAGTGGAAGTAAATATCACACAAATGAAAAATGAGATGAAGCAGCTTCCCTTGGAGCAGAAAAAGGTTAGGACAACAAAAATGTGCAGGCTACAGCAGCAAACCATTGCGTTGCGTGCATAGCAGCAATTGCACAAGGAAAAGGTAGAGTGGCAAGCAGAAGAAGAAAGCGTCATAGGGCTAATTCATCCTGTGCACCAGAAGGTGTGCGAGGTAGTGGCCTCTACAGAAAGAGACATGCCGGAACATGTCATTTCTGACCTGGTGGAGCACATGCAGAAAATAGAAGAATAAGTGCGCACAGAAATAGAGAAGTTGTTGAAAATCATGGAGGGTTTTTCAGAACAAAATCAACACAAGTTAGTTTATGGAGCACTAGCTCGCGTGGCTCGGGATGAGCGACAGGTGAGTGTTGGGGGCCTCTTGGTCCTTGGCACAGAAGGGTAGAATTCATGTACTATTTTTCCTAAGTATGGAAGAAGAGGGTAAAAAAGAAGAAGAAGGAGCTACGGTGGATGAAGCAACATCAAAGGAAAGGGAAGAATTCTACGATAGAAGAAGGAAATTAAGGAAGAAGACAAAGAGAAGGCATAGGATGAGGAATTTTCTCCAGTTTAATAAGCTACAATGGAAGGACAGAGTAAGAGACAAGATGACATGGTAGAATATTTGCAGAAGCAAGCGTATAAATAAGGTAACGACTAAAAAATGACAGTAAGGAATAACGCTAAGAAAGCGACATCCCTTAGCAATCATGGGTACAAGATCAACTGGAGACACTGGAAACCACATGCATAAAGGAATATTTGTAAGTCAGGACGATATCTCTGTTATGGTTATGTATTGATAGAATAGGAAATACAGCCTGTTGGCCGAAGATAGTAAGTCAGCTGGGATAGCGACTAAAGGTGAAACTGTTAGAGTCTGTATCGAGTTAGTATTGAGTGTGTACAAGCATGTTTGGGAGTGGTATCGAGTCTACAATAGGACTATAAAGGAAGGAACCCAAGCTAAAAAGGGGGTTTGATGGTTTTGAGCTAATTAACTAATACAACAATTTCGAGTAAGTATCTAGACTCTTGGAAAAGATGCTTGAGATAGAATAGAGGTAGATAGTCTTCTTTAATGAATTTGGATCCCTGAGTGCATCAGAGTAGTGTTTCTATAGTTGAGTGCTTATATGGGTAGAGAAGGTCGAGTTGATCCAAGCTGTGTGCGGATCGCTAAGTAGGAGTAGAGTAGAGTGGGAAAGAGAGAATATCAGAGAGCATGCCAAGGGAGGAAAAGTCTATAGATATAGAAGAGAAGATATTGAACAAAGCCTGTAAATTTGGGTACAGACAAAAGGTGCATCTATTTCCTCATTCCGATGCTAGATGAAGAGCACCTTGTGGTTCTTTCCTGGATGGGTTTCCATGTTACATGTTGTGTATATGTGTGAATGTTGAATAGCTTAGTTAAATGCATAAGAGTTGTGTTTAATGATTGATTGGTTATTGTGTTACAAACGGATAAATGTATGAATGTCGTGTTATAGTAATGAATATGCCCATGATGTATGTTCATTATGTGTTTGTGTAAGATTGCATATATAAGGGTTGAATCATAACTCAGTGTTGAAGCAGTATGCAAACATGCATTCCACCTTCCCAATCTTCGTTGGAAAACCTTGTTGTAGAGCCAAAGTACTAAAACACCCTCCCTCACAAATTGTGGAAACATGGTTCTGGAAGTTACCAATAAGGACTGAAATATCTCAGGTGAGACAGAACCTGTGTCGCAGGTGCTGCTGGCTAAGCTTCTCTCTGTCGGGTCAATATCTTGGGCTTTATTGTGCTGACCAAGAAGGGGTTGAGCTTGGCTCCAACATGAGAGAGAGAGAGAGAGAGAGAGAGAAAATCAAATAGGCACCTAGTCATAGCCATGCTCTCGATGGGGGAAATACCGACTTCTTTGAGGAGAATAGGATAAGGTGTATTTATTTTAATTTTGAGGTTATAAGTTATAAACCTCTTTTGGGTTTTCTCAATCTTCCTCCAAGATTCTCTAGAAATGTTGCACCCCCATATTTCACAACCATATAAGATAATAGGGATGGCAAGAGTTTCAAAGAGGAACTTATTTTTATCCCACATGACCAGATTGAGTGATTTACAATTATTTTCAAGACCAAAATAAGCTTTCCACCCTCCATTAATCCTTTTCTCAATGATATAGTTCCAATTGAGCTTGTGATGAATATCGATTTCAAGATACTTGTAAGAAGTTACTTCTTCTAGATTTCTATTATCATAAATAAAATTTGGATGGGTGTCTTTCTTATATTTTATAATCATGATTTTTGTCTTGTCAGTGTTAATAGTCATACCCATGTTAGAGAAAAAATATTTAAGAATTCTTAATTTCTTATCGAGATCAGAAGGACATCTTTCCATAAGAACAATATCATCAGCATAAAGTAGGAGGATGATAACTATCCCATCTAAGATTGTACCAGCGTAATCTGCTTCTTCTAAACACATTTCTAGCTTATGAATGTAAATTCCAAAAAGGATAGGAGAGGGGCCAACCTTGTTTAACTCCAATATTACAACTTATATTAGTTTTCCACCCCTCATTATTCTTAAACTTGGAAATGACCGTTTCGTATAACCTTATCATGACAACTCTCAAGTCATAAGGAACCTTAAGCTCCTCTAGCCTATTCCACAAGTTATTTCTACGAATTGCATCAAAAGATTTTCTAAAATCCACAAAGCAACAAAATAGGTCAGACTTCTTATCACGACATTCCGCTGCAGTGATCCTAAGGGCAACAAGGTAGTCCGTGGTTGAATGATTCCTTTTTAAACCTGCTTGGCCTTTATCTTACTTACCTTTCATTTCTATCCATTCATTGATCTTCTTTTCTAAGATGATACCATATAACTTAGCTAAGGGAGGGTTAATCATAATAGTCTGATAATTAAAGGGGTCATTTTAATCACCTCTTTTGAAAATAGGAATAATGAGGCTTTGAGTTCAAGGTGTAGGAAAAACCTTCTTAACCGCTAGATTAAAGAATTTATGGATGTGTGGGATAAGGACATGCCATCCAATTTTTAATATTTTTGCTTTGTAGCCTTCAATGTCTTTGTATTTTCCATTCGCTAAGCACTTAACCTCGAAATCTATGCCTTTTAACGAGAAAACTTATTTCGTTGTAAGAAGGGTTTGAATGTTATCTATGATATCTTGGGATCCGTAAAGCTTATTAAGATATGGCTTCCAATCTTTTAAAGCAATTTTATTATCTTCTTTTGTTTTGTGAGTTATAATTTTCCTCCATAAATTCTTAGGAGCCACTTTGGAGAGGCATACACGATTTTCCTGTCTTTTACTTAGATAATCCCTTTTTTTCTTTCAATTAAGGCTTTGCAGTGATTTATCTCGTCCAATTTTATTGAATATGTAGTAGCTTGCGTAATTTATTTTTCTCACATCTTTACACTCTTGATCATACCAAGGGTTCGTTCTACTATTGCTTATTTTAGTCAAGACTTCAATACTTGATGAGCATAGCTTCTATATTAACTTTCAAGTCTTAATATTCATCTTCTCTAAAATTATAATTGTAATTGGGTATGAATTTGTAAGCCTTTTTTTATATGTGCAAACTCTTATTTGATTAGTCAAAAAATCTTAACTATCTTTACATTGATAAAAAAAGTTGATGTTATGTTCCATATTTTAGTTATAATTTGCTTATCAATTGTATTATAATTATTATTTTTTTATAATTGAAATTGAAATGTATATGTGATTATTCAATTTTGAAAAAAATGAAATATATATACTTAAAAGTTGATTGATCAAGACTATTAATATTTTTAAATTCAACATAAAAAATAATCCAAACTAAAATGAAATGAAAGAAAATATAAAACATTTAATCACATAATGTAAATTAAAATTAAATAAAAAATAATTATATACATTTAAATATAAAATGAAAAGGATTATATCTTTCATTCATAATAATTGATTGTAAATATATTTTAAGAAAAATATTGATAAAAGGAAATCATAAAAGAGATATTAATTAATCATAAACACATAAAAATGATATTAATTAATCATACAAAACACATAGTTTAGAGATGTAAATCATTTATTAGCTATGTTATCTTTTACATTGATTACTTCCATAAATAGAGAGAGAAAGTCAAGTTAGTATTGCAATGAAAGTTGAGGGCCAGAAAAAATTAAGAGCAGTTAATCAATGCATAAGAAATGAAATACAAAGTCAATGATCAAATTGAAGCATACTTAAATAAGGCCCTTGCAAAAAAGACCAAAATAGAGGACCAACAGCTTCAAGATGCCATGAAAATCTAGTGTTCATGTTGCAATTGATAGTTTATCGACCCTATTGGCATCAACATGCTAAAAATGCACCCTATAAATTTTCCACATGTTCCCCTTCAATTGGTTCATGTTTTCAACCCTGAACACTCAATTATGTTTCCTCTAATGGATTTGAAAATCATATGATACAATGTAAACACCAATGGGATCTATGAACAAAATATTGCATTAAGAAAGTATGAGTATTAAGATTGGCATGGACACATGGAATTGAAATAGACATGTAGCATAGTGAAGTAGTTGAAATTTTGCAATAAAAATTAAAAAAAAAAAATTAAAACAATGAACCACAAAAAATGATGAAATACAATTAGATAAAAACATTGGATTTAGGAAAATGAGTATGTAATTATAAATAATGGAAAATAATTTTTTTTAGGAAAATGAGTATGCAATTATAAATAAGTGAAAAGGGAATTTTTTTATTTAATAGATAAGAAAACCTAGGAAATAAAGATTAAGATAACCAACCAAATATGAACATACAAATAAAAAACAAAACAAATTAATGAAAACTAAAATTAATGACACCATTGGAAATGAAAATACCATAAACACCAAAATACATAAGACTCAATCAAATTTGACAAACTATTGCTAAAAATTGTAAATAAATAAACCAAAAAATTGATCAACATGCCTACCTTTTAATAGAGTCGAAGGGAAATTGGTTTTATAAGCATTTCATCTTTTAAAAACCAAAACACATAAAGTTCAATCAAACTTGACAAACTATTAAAATAAATTAAATAAATAGACTAAAACATTGATAAACATGCCTAAAGTTTAATAGAGAGTTGAAGGGAAATTGGTTTTAAAAGAATTTCATCTTTTAAAATGGACGGTTCAACTTTTAACATTTATTACATTTATTTATAAACCTTAGATAATCTTCACTTTTAACATTTATTATATTTATTTATAAACATTTTCACGTATTTTTGGGTATATAGAAAAGTAATTCACGTACTTGGTAGTATATTGGAAGGCTCTTGTCGAGCAGTTATGCATTAGACAACACCGCTACGGATTTGAGCTCCCCCATACCTAGTGTATATTGGGAGACCCTCTTAGGATTCCTGTGACCAACTCAGTTAACCTTTTGGTCATCTTGGAATCGCAATACACCGAGAACAACAATCGGGGAGAATACTACACACATGTCGTCCTTGTAGTCGGGTATTTAGGCAAGGGTACAGTCCCAATCCTCCTTGTCTCGTTTTACTATTGGAACCTGCGATATATAGCGAGTTGTGAAGCCTTGATAATCCCGTGAGAATCCTAACTTTTGATCCACTCCTATTCACACATTTTGCTTGTTTCTTTCAGAATTGAGTAATGTTTGATTTGTGTGGTACTTTAGACACTATTAAAGAGTTTATATATGGGAGAGTCTCCCAGGACCACCAGTTAAGACAACCCTTTCCAGGTTATGTCTTTTGTTTCTCCCCCTTGTGGGGCCGTTGGTCCTCCCTTCATGGCCACTTTGAGTCTTCCTAGATTGACCATAGGATTACCTGTATAGTTATTCTCCAATTCGGTTATACCAAATGCACCTTTTTTGTCGGATCAAGGTCCTTCACCACATGAGCATCAGCCTCATGTTAACCCTTCTCCTTCTTCCTCAAATGTTGAATCAACTTCCCTTTCTTCCTCTTCACATGTTGAAAACTATGAAGTTAGTAAACAGGAGGGTAAGAAGAAGAAAAAAAGGAAGGCTAAGAAGAAGAATACTAAGAAGAAGGTCACAACTCCAACCTCTAATCGTCATGTTGGAATCCCATTAGTCCCTGATCATAGTGCTGAGAGTGTTGGTTTGCCCATCAGAACACCTCGTTTTCCTAAGTTCCCTTGTAGACTTTGAAAGGGTGACCATCTTCTGAAATATTGTCATTGTCTGTCTCGGGCTTTAGAAGTATGGTCTGAGGCTTCCCAACAACCCATGTCATCAGTATTTAGTCATCATGTTGATCATACCCTGTTAACCACTGACTCTATGGTTAAGAGTCGAAAAGGAAAGTTCAAACATCCTTTCTTGCTATGTAAGGACATGCACCTTACTTACCTTTGTCCTCGCATGGATGAAGCTTCTAAGTTGTTGGAAGATATTACTATTCCTCGACAATGACTTCCAGTAGGTTACCATAAATTTTCCCTTGACATCCCATTGGTTGATAAATTGGTCGATCCAAGTCCATCCTTGGTCGATCCCACTCTTCCTTTGAAGAGTGAAGCCAAAGCAGTCGATCTAGTTCCATCCTCAGTCGATCCCACTCTTCCTTTAAAGAGTGAAGTTAAATTGGTCGAGTCAATTTCATCTCCACCCGATCCCACTCTTTCTTCAGAGAGTGTTAAGATTGAAGTAGTCTCTTTGGAACAGTATTTGTCTTCTTCCTCTCTCCCAGTTGAGAGTGAACCGAAACCAACTGAAGTTTTAGTAGTTAGTTCTGATTGTTCTATGCAAGTGGAAATTCTGTCTCTTTCGACAGAACCCTCTCCAAGTAGTGAGGTTATTTCCTTTGATTGGAGTAACCTAATAGAATCTCATCTTCATTCGAGTGTTCCTTTCCAGATATCTATGTGATTTACCGCTAAGAGTATACTCCTCACTATTGTTGACGAAGGGGATTCTGTTAGCATTTTATCCTCTACTGCTTGGAAATCCATAGGTTCCCCTCTGCTTATTCCAGCCACCGATCAGATACTAGATTTTAATCGAAGACCTATGACACCTTTAGGGATCATTCCTCATTTTCCTATTACTTTGGAAGGAAAAACTGTCTATATTGATTTCATGGTAATCCAAGGTCCCTTAGATTTTAATATACTCCTTGGACGTGATTATGTTTACACCATGAAAGTTGTAGTTTCCACGCTCTTTCAAGTGATGTATTTTCCCCATGATGGGAAGATTGTGACCATTGATCAAATTTCTTTTGTTAAACCCGATCATCGTATGACTCCAAGTCATCAGATTTCCCTGAATGTTCTGCACGTTCTTGTGGTTCCTTCCCCTTCTAGTTAGCTTCTTCCCACCATAGGTAAAATGGGGGGAATGGATCCATCCTCTGGACATCATACTATAGTTAAGTCGCTAGCTTCTTATTAAGGGGGAAGCCCACCAACCTATGGAAATCATGTTGGCTTAGAAATGTAGGTGAGCATAGTTCCCAGTCTATGTCAAGCTCATTAAAAAATGAAACGGATGCATGTGAGCATAGTTCCTTTTCTCTGTCTCAAGCTCATTAAAAAATTAAACAGATGCTTGTGAGCATAGTTCTCTTTCTGTGTCAAGCTCATTAAAAAATTAAACAAATTTCTGTGAGCATAGTTCCCAATTTGTGTCAAGCTCGTTAAAAAAAGAAACAGATGCCTATGAACATAGTTCCAATTCTACGTAAAGCTCACTAAAAAATGAACATATTCCAGTGAGCATAGTTCCCATTATGTTTCAAGCTCGTTAAAAAATGAAACAGATGTCCTCAAGCATATTTATGTTATGTTTCAATCTTGCATAAAAATGAAACAACTCCCCATAAGAATAGTTATTTTTTGTTTCAAGCTTGTGTAAAAATGAAACAAGTCACCTTGAGCAGTGTTTATTATTGGTTTCAAGCACATTAAAAAATATAATTGACCTTGAGCAAAGCTCATTTTTTTTGTTAAGCTCATTAAAAAAATGAAACGGATTCTTCCATTGTGTCAAGACTCAATTTTTGAACCTTCATTTCATCTGATTGTAAAGCAGACGAAACAAATCTTGGGGGGGCATGTACCCTATCCTACCTCTTTATGTTGGATTTAGCTACTTGACAGTTTTATCAAGGGAAAGTACCAACCATTGGATATCATGTTGGGAAATCACCCGTCAATGGAAGTCACTTTGAGCATACTTTCTTTTAGTTCCAAGCTCATTAAACCATGAAACAACATTTTGAGCATAGTTCCTATTATGTGTCAAGCTCGTTAAAAAATGAAGCAAATACCTTGAGCATTCTTTCAACTGATCTTCAAGATCGTTAAAAACATTAAGATGGCGTTGGGCTTACTTTTCATTTTTTGTGCTCTGGTTAAAACATGAAAAGTGGTTTTATCTTACCTTATTTATTTTTTGTTCTCTGGATTCAAACATGAAAAAGGTTCCAAGTGCTTTTTATACCTTTCGCGTGCTCGTTAAAAACTTAGTGAAGAGGTATCGAGTGTACTTTTACTATTTTTTAGACTCGTTAAAATTGGATTATGGAAAAAGAACCCTAATAGAGTCCTCTTTAATCTCTTTTCAGACTCTTAAAATGTGAAAAGATCGTCGAGTGAACTTTCCTTCTTCACACTCGTAAAAGGACATGAAGAGTCGTCTTCCTGGTGATAGTTTACCCCTTTTTCAGACCAGGAGGCACTAATTATGAAAAATGTATACTCCAGACAATCATGACTGGAAGAGTTCTCCTAGGCATTATTTTATACTTTTGCCAGCCTCGGGGACTAAATTTACAAAAAAGTAGACCTTGGAGTCTTCTTGGTCATTTTAGACTCTCTAAACATGAACGACAAATGAGTTTGCCTTCATCGGACTCATAAAATCAAACGATGAAGGAACCTTTCTAGGAATGAACCCCTCCTTTCTCAGGTTCATAAAACATGTGAGAATGGACTCATCACTTGATGAGCTATAATGAGTGTTTGTCACCCTCTTTGAGCTCGAAAAAATGAAAAGAGAGACTCATCCTTCGTGATGGGGAAATTAAGGGAAGAGTTTGTATTTTGTTATGGCAGTACAAAGTCACTCTTGAAAATGACACTCATCTGCATATGCATTCAGTACTTGGGTAACTAGTTTGTCTTCAATTCTTATTGATTCCTTGAGTCTTCTCACCTCGTTTGAGTTGTCCAATAATACTCTCGTCATCAGTTGCATTGGGGGATGGGTATTCATCTCGTCAAAGTCAATACTTCCAAGTCATGCCATGCCCATGTTCAAGAGAATTTTGTTCATATGTTCACTATCTATAGTCAGTCTACCTTCTATCATGTTTATCATCTCTGAGTCAGTACTATATATCATTTTGTTGTCCATTTTACTCTAGAACATATATGATCCTATTTCGTGTCAAATATGGGGGATTCATCATGGCCCTCCTTCAACGAGTCTATTCCTGTCAACTTCAACACCTCATCCAGAGGTTAGACTTAGAAAACAAGATAAGTACCTTGGGCCTGCATGCCTCAATGGTAGGTTACCTCACTTTCAACATGAGTTTACATCATTGACTCTTGATTGATAGATTCTACCGACTGTTCGACTTCAAGTCCTTTGTTCACACTCGGGAGGATGTACTGAGATACCTTGGGAATCACTGACATCAATGGTGATTTCCCTCATGCTTGTTAATAGTTTACATTAATGACTGGTAATCAAGTGGTTTCTACCATGTTCGATGTGAAGACATTGTAATCACATGGTTAGATTCATATCATTGTGGGTTCGGCTTGAATACCCTGGGTTATCTAATATCTTTCCCAAGTCACGATGGAATTTTTTTGAGTTGTATTACATGGATCCACTCTGTATTGGCCGTGGATGTGTTATCATCTCATCATGGATCTACGCTTGTGTCTAGTATCCATGATTTTTTTCATTCGGTCTCTACTACCATGGATCTGCAGTGTATTGGTTGGTAGCCATGTTTTGAGTCATGTGAGAATTGAGTCAGTTGTACTACAGTAGCTTCCATCCAACATCCTTGCCTTTGAGATCTTCACTTCACAAAGCATTCACCTATCGCATTCCTTGAACTTCATCCTTTGGGGGGAATTATGTTACATCGAAATCTTGTCATGATCATATGCCATGTGTCAACCTTATTCCTAATCCCTAAATCTTCCCTTGATAAATTTGATTGAGTTTGAAGTTGTCCCTAGGTCTTTTTCCTCCTCTAGGAGGGCTGGCGCTCTTACTCCTAAGGAAAGGTGCACCAACCCCTTGTTGGAACTCTTTCCCTTCATGTAAGAAGCGTCAATGGCACTCTTTATCCTCATGCAAGGTGCATTGATGCTTAGTCTCCTCCTGCTAAGTGCACCAAGGGTGTTTTGAGGGAAAAAAATGAAGGTTCAAGGCCCTTCTCGAAGGTGTATGAGGTGGAGGATCATCCCTACTTTCTAGGTGAGGTGGAATTCAGTTCCCTAACCTATGGGGAAGATCCCTTAGACCCGTCCTCCTAATCCTCAACCTACTCTATCCCTTTAGCCTTATAAATGGAATGCTCTCCCCATTGTTAAGGGAAGAAGGACTATGGTACTCTTATGTTGGTAAAATTTCTAGGTGATCCCCTTCATCCTTTGGGAGGAAAGATATCATCCTTTGGGAGGAAAGATATAATCCCTTGGGAGGATACTATTATCCTTTGGAGGCTTGGCTTGGATTGTTGGATGGAAGATTGCAACATTAAGGCCAGGTTGTGATGCTCTTTCTTATGTAATTCTATGTATCTCATTTATTACAGTAATACAAATATCTTTCCATAAATGTTATTTTTTGATTATGTTTAGATATTTCTTCCTTAACTATTAGCTTAGATCAATTCATGTTTAGATACGCATGTGTTGTTTACTTGTTTCCACTTGATTTATAGGGTTTTACAGCTCAAGTTCAGAAGGCTCTGCATCTTGGATCAACAAAGAGAGAAGAGGATTTGCAGACCTCAGGTAGGTGATCTATCTATTAACTTTCATTTCTATTTGATCTAGGAAAGTAGATTGTATAATGTACTTGATTTGTTCTAGATCCACTTGGACTAGGGAGATCTGGCTTGAGTCCACTTGAGTAGATTTATCCAATAACATCATATTGTGAGCATTAGAGCTATTGTTTCTACAAACAATACATGCACAAGAAGTTCCAAAATGGTCTAAAACATCACTAGCACCCCTAGTCAAACCAAATCCCTCAAAAAGGGGAAGGGAAGTGCTCCAAGAGACCAAGGGTCATTAATCAGGGCACACATGTTCTAGGTTGACCAAGATAGAGCGTTGGTGTGTGTGTGAATGAGCCAAAATAACCAATTAACTTGGTAAACCACTTTCCCTAAGTCTAAACCATAGATATCAATGCATAAAAGAAAATGAAATAGTCTAAGGTCTAAACTATGGTACTAAGGATGGATTACTACTCTAACAAAGGGAAACTAGTTTCAAAGGCATTTTATCCTTTAAAAATGACTAAATCAACCTATTTATCACATTGAGTAATGAACATTTGATAATGTTGATGTGGAATGTAACTTACGATTGATTTGCATTTAAAATCTTCTTAAACCAAATTATACATGAATTTATCAAAATAATTATATGCATAAATAGAGAGTGCAAATATGACCCAAAAAAATTTAATGTATTAACTTTGTCCAATTGGAAATCTTAAAAAAAAACTTAGAATAACATATAATAGCTATAGATATTACATAATTTGGGTGTCATGGTTAGTAAAGTTAATATTTTTTTTCAAGCAAAAAAATAATTTAGGTATCATTGGGGTATTAGAAAACGTTGAATCTATTTATGTATTAAAAAACACAATTAAGACACTTCCAAATTTGAATTTTACCCCCAAAAATTATTATATTCCAACTACAACTTACCTAAAAATCCAAAACATAAAATAAATAAACTACTCTTTAAATACCATTCACGTATATTATAATTAAAAATATTAATTCAAATAATAAATAACAACCTATAAACTTTCTCATCATATAACATATAACTAATTAGTATACATACATTTTCAATAAAATCAAGAATCAATCAGCTTTCATAAGATATACATATAACTAAAAATATATAAAATATATACATTTACAATTCAATCAACTTTCATAAGATAGGTCATATAACTAATAAATATGCTACATATACACATTTTCATTTCAATCGAATCATAAATCAGATTTGCAACATACACATACAAATTTAGTCTAGTTACAATATCAAGTAATAATAACGACAAGAAGTAATAATAAGTCTTTATTTAAAATAAAGATACATAACATCTTTCTCCTTTTTTTAATAAAAGTCCTTATTCGACACAAACACAGCATATAATACATAACATCTTTCTCCTTTTTTCTCTATGAAAGTCCTTATTCGACACAAACACATACCGTTTCTATTATATTATTTTAAGAGCAAAGAACAAAAAAACAAAATATAGTATTTTTTAATTGAAATTATGAGCTTTGTTAAAAGCCTTGTTATTCCTTTGGAATTAAATTAAAAAAAAAACAAAAAAAAACCTCTCAAACCACTTGGTGAAATGGACCCTAGTCTATTAGAGAACCCACCATATTACCTTTTGCGTTATTCCGAGCATAATATCCCTTAAAACTCCATTCTTCAACACAATTTATTTACATCTAGTTAATAAGTAAAATTATCACATTCTCTCTCCTACCTCGCGATTTGATTTGGAAATATTAAAAACAAACAATGGTATAGCTTGGAATCAAGATAGAGATGGTGTTTTTCCTTTCACCCATGTTGAATCCATGTCATCATATCAATCTCCAAAGACCACCAAATCTTCTAATTCCTTCAACTCCAACGGTGTGAGCTCAACAGAAAGGGGAGCTCTATTATCCTCTAAGTTCTTCACTTTCGTTGTCCCATGGATTGGTGCAACATCATTTCCCTGATGATGAACCCAAGAAAGTGCCACTTGGGACGGAGAACACTGCTTCTTTTCATCTATTTCACAAATCCTCTTAAATATAACCTTATTTTTTTCAATATTCTCTCAGCTAAAAAAATAACGAGTACAACTCCTAAGGTCATACTAGAAACCCAACCAATGGAGAATGGAATCGTGGACTATGCTTTGTTCGAAGGCGACACGACATCTTCCAATGTGAGACAATATCATTTCTCATCCAGATTTTTATGTTTTATGAATTTTTTTTGGTCTTTTTCACATTAAGAAGCTTGAAAAAAAGAGTAAAATTGCTTATTGTACAAAAAGGAGGAAACAATTGCCGTGGGCAAGTAAACTAGTTCCAAGTAGTGGAACATACCCATGCTTAATGCTAGGAAGCATATGCAAGATAAGGACACTCAGGGGGATGTCTCCTCTGCGTATGGGATAATCAAGTTGCAAAAGATAACTAAGAGGGTCTGCTTGGCTACCATTAAGACAAGCTCAGGATATATGGCTTGTAAAAGTGAAGTAAGGAGCCGGTGTTAGGCTCAATATGACAAGCACACGCATGCAATTGAATTACAACTTGATAAAAATGGGAGTCCCTATGGGAGATGTCCAGCATAAAAGGTAAGAAAGAGTATGAGGTTTCTGTTTAAAGGCATGGAAAAGGGACTCCCAGACTTAAGGAGGACACTCAACATGGGAATCGAATGAAAAAAGAGATCTAACTAGGGCACCCATAATTGGGGAAGCTATATCACTTACATAATGACACTTCTAGTAGCAGCGGAATTGTTTTGTGACATTAAGAAGTTGGTTCATACTTATGGTTAGTGTGGCATAGTAATCGGATAATGCAAAATGAACGTGAAAAATGTTCCTATCCTATATGCCAATTCAGTTTTATGCATGCCATGGGAATGAACGAGCTAAAACTCAGTGAGAGTGCACAAAAAATGGACCCTAAACAATGACATTAGTCCAAAAACAGTTGCACAAAGTTAGTAAAGAGTCCAAACTATAGGATATAGGGAGGATTGGTCATAAGAAAATCATTTGAAGGAATTGGTGCAATGGACGATGGGATATAAGAAGGATTGTAAGTTGGAGACCCAATGTAGATGTATCCACTACCACCCCATGGGATTGCACAATAGTTTTAAGACCATATGAAGGAAGTGAAAATTCCCCAACAAATGGAGTAGAAGGAGGAATATGACCACTTCCAAATTGATGCACAAGGTAAGGGCCTGGCGCGCCCCCCATTCTAACACCAAGGTCCGCACTAGAACTTGGGATGGGTTACAGAATACTAGTAGTGATGTTTGGCATGTTGAATGTAAAAGGACCTGAACTTAAGGGAACTGACTGAATCTCAAGACTCGACCTTCTGTTGAGGCCTGGAAATTCGCAGGCAACAACAGCAAGGGATTCTCCCTAGTCAGCGTTCCCAACTAGCCCATGACTGTTTGGTATGGGGAATCCGTCCGGTTTGCGGTCCATCTATCATAGGTCAAAGTAACAAAAACAAAGGTTTTACCGGTTGCGGCCCAGTCCACCATGTATTTTTGTATTTTTTGACTTAAGTATGATATGCAAGTGCCTAATTAACAATGCAGGGTGATGAAGGATGCAAGGAGCAGTCACAACGTGATGCGCAGGTTCTTACCTCTCGTCTTAGAGCTCACAAACATCTAAATCACATATGCAGCAATAAAGTAAACTAACTATCCACCTATCTATCTATCTATCTATCTATCTATCTATCTATCTATCTATCCCCAGGCAGCCAAATTGTAACTTATTATATGAGTAATGTGTAATGTACATGCATTATAATGAGAAATTACAGGTAGCTGATATTCCTTCCTGCAACACATGAACGAATAAAATATTTAGACAATCAAATAGCCAATTGTTTATGAACAGCATGCATTACTCATGGTGGTAATCCCACAGAATAAACTAGAAATCATTCAAATAGAACATAGGCTCTGGGAGTTAGAATGATCTCACAGTTGATGGACACAAAGTTGGAAAAACAAAATGGTTCATCTTTCCACCATCCACAGCATAACATTTGAAAGTCCCACCACTCTTTCTCCAACAGGCAAACAATGATTCTTTATTGCAAAAAAAATTAGTTCTTATTACAATATTGCTTTACATGTCTAACTGGGAAAAAGCCCCTATTCCTTCTAAGCCTTCTACATTTATACAAAAAGGGCGAGACTGTTGGGCTGCCCAAAGTAACCTTTGGGCTTCCCAACTCTTCACCTCCAATGTTTCACTTTTCTCAAATGTTTTTGCAAAATCGTTACAAATTACAAAAGTGACCAATCTTTTATGAGGAGGGTCCCACTTGGGTGTCCAAAAACTTCTTCCACACCAAAGCTTCAGAGGCGATGCCTTCAAAGGCACAAGGTTCCAGAAACTGAATGTTGATCTCAAACTTCGCAGCCTGGTTCTTTATAGCCTCAATTCTGGTTGTGCTCAACTGAAGCTGATCCTCCAAAAGCTGCACACTGATGGCTGAATGATCTACTTCACTCCTTAAGATCTGATCATCCAATGCTTTAATATGCTGTACTTTCGCTTCCTCCTCCTGATATCTCTTCTGCAACATCTCCACAAATGAGTTGTGGTCCGGGAAAACATCAAGCCTCTGTTCGGCCTCTATTTGGCACTGATTGTAGGTAATAAGGAGCCTCCTGAAAAACTCTGCGCATTCTCCTTTTGTCTTTTTAAAGGCCCTTTTGAAATCCTCTGCGGTATTTATAGCAAACTCCAGTAAGTCATAATCCTGCTTGAGGGCCTGTTTATCCTTCGATGGCAGCTCTGCTAGAGTTTCTTCATTATTCTCCAGCCTTGCCATTCTTGCAGTCAGGACTTCAAGGACGTCCTAAGATCTATCAACAAAGTAAGAGGAGGTTTCCACGATTTCCTCTAATCGGCCATCTACCTACAGAACTTTGCATCTCTCCTCTTCTATGGCATTCTGCAGCTGCAGCATCTTGGCCTTTTGCACCAACACATGCTCTTTGAATGGTTGGAGGTTGACCTGTTGCTTCCTTGCTTCCTCTAAAGTAGTGGCTAAAGAAGAAATCTGCTCTTGAAGCTTTCTCTCTTGTTCTTGAGCTTGCTGCTCATTTTCTTCTAAGGCAGTCTTTTGCTGCTCTAAGTCTCCTATGTTTCCCAGCAGCTGTTCTTTCTCCACCCAGAGCTCTTGATACTCTCGCTGCACTCTCTCTAGACACTCCTGTGTAGTTTCCCTAACTTGTCTCTCCACTTGGAGGAGCCGCAGTTCATCTCTTTAAGATCTCATTTCTTCTTTCATGTCCTCATATTTCCTTTTCAGCTTGTTGCTTTCCTCTCTCTCTTTTCTCAATGTGTCTTTCAGTTGAGTCGAGGACTTCTTGGATTGCTCCAAGTCTGTCATAATCTTGTCCACATTGTCTTCCGAGGCTTGAATCAATGCAGCTCTGGCTCTAATGGTGAATCTTCGATATCGGTCTGTTCCAAACACAATGGGCGTATCCGTTATCATTTTCCCGGGCAGACCTCCAGTTTCAACCTTCCTTTCCGTTCTCTTCACTATCCTCTTCGTCTCCTTGTCATAGAAAACAGTGTTAAAATCATGTATTTCTTCCCCTTTCTTCTGTACAAAGGGGACCAGCTTCATTGTAGGGACCACAAACTGTCCAGGTGTGCTAGCAGTCGGTACTTCTGGGTCCTGAACCTCGGGGTTCCCCATGTCCTGGGTCTGTCCTCCAGCGGTGTCAGAGGCTGACTGCTCTATCTCTGTCTGTGTCAGCTTTAGCCTCTCTATTTCTTGCTTCTGTAGCTCCTCATCAAGCTTCTTTTTTCTTTATTCTTCTTCTTTTCTTGTGTCTTCTTTTGCCTTTTGGGCTGGTTCTTGGGCAGCTTTTATTTTTTCTTCTTCTTCTCCCTGCAGCCACCCTGCAGCTTCCTGTGCCAAACTTTGGGCATCTTCAATTCTCTTTCTGGATTCTTCATCAGCTTTGGCTTGTTCATCCACTCCCTTCCCACCTTTTGTGGTAATATTCTTCTTGAACCTTCTCCTTAATGATGTTAGATTCAACGCACTGTGGAAGATGGATTCTTCCCTATCCCAATGGTGGGTGTATTCAAAATGTACATTGCTTTCCTTGCAATGTTCAGCTACTTTACCGCGGGAGTCATTTCAATGGAATGGCATCTCGCCAAAATGAAACCTTTCTAATTATTCTACAAACTCATCAGCTTTTTTCACTCTGGTAAACCTATAACTTCCTAACTTGAAGGGCAAAGGAGGATAGGCAGTCTTCTTATGCTCAAACAGAAAGCTCCCTATTCCATCCAGGAAGACTTTCCTGATAGCCTCCTTATGGATGATGTAGTCTGTGGTGTATGGGGGTAATAAGGAGGGTGCTCTAGAACCCCCGAACATTCTGAAATAAAGGCCATCCTCAATCAAATAATACTCTGCATATTATTCAATCATTTGTAGTGCCTCTTCTGACATGTAGTTACCTTCCTTCAGAAAAATGAGGCTATATAATGGCATGATGAAGTGTTCACAGACTTCCCGGTAATGACTGTGGTACTTGTGTGCCCACAGTGGCTTATATGTAGAATACACCGGCATCCTTTCTCTATCCCAGATACACCATAGTCCAGGGAAAGGCTGATTACACAATATACAGTTGACAAGTATGGAACTCATGTAGAATTCAGACCTCTTTTGGGATACTCCTCCCAGGGCTGAGGCCAAGTAGGCAGATAAACTGTTTGATACTATGTTGGCCCAGTTGAAAATGGTCCCCTGGGTTGCAACATAAAAAATAATGGGCATCCATTCCAATTTGAAGAACCTGCCATGAGTTCTTCCAAAAATCCGGTTAAGCATTAAAGCTATGAACCTATATGGGGTCTTTAAGCTTGCTGTATCATATTCACCTATTGGCCTGGTCCTGAAATGTTTTCCAGGCAACAGCATTCTTTTAAGAGTCTCAATCAGGTCCATTCTAACGTTTTTCAGCCAATCATCAGATACAAACACTTGTGCTTCGGGCAGGTGGTATGCCAGGGCTACATATCCTGGGCTATAGGCAGCATAGCCCTATTTGTCAATGTTCTCCAGAATCATCGTTGTTACATCTGCCCAGGGTAGAATCCAACCAATTACTTCAGAGCATGGGAATAGCTCTGGTCTTGTAGCAATCTTCATCAGTGAATATCTCTCAATGTTGGCATATATGCTTTCTTCCTCCAAGCCCATATCGGGCACTTCCCTGCGGGTGATTAACCTATATATTTCCCCCCATTGGTATTCAGGTTCGACACCAGATATACACTTGGTGTCCTCATATATGTACTCAGTCTTGGTGACAACTTCCACTTTGGGGTCCTCTTCAACCACATAGGCCTTCTTCTTCTGTCGCTTCAACATCTTGAATTCGGAATCTTCCTGTTATACATACAATTATCATCATTAAGACCTTTCTGCCTAAGCTGCAAACATTGGGACAACAAGGTGCAGTGTTTAAATTCATCTATGTTTAGCATGACGAAAATAGTTACATGAAGAAAAATGTGCAAGCTAACACTGCTTTCTAATATCAAAACAACTCTAACAATAAAATCGAGTGGGAAGAAAATCTACATAAAAATGAAGCAAACTCGGGCTATTCATGAGCGCCATGATCATGGTACTGCGCGGGAATGACAGTGGAAAATATTCAAGCTTTTCAGCGGTGCTTTAACAAAATACTACCCATGTGATTCTGACCAATAAAACTACATGCAGTGACATGTCCTCTTCCACCAGCTTGGGGTTCGAAACTAAGCATGAATGGGGTCGCGCGGAACCTCGTAGATAAAAAATGGTTGGGGTTTGATGAAGCGGGTAGCACGAAAACAAAGGGGGAGAGGGAAACCATTTCAAGTGCCACAGGAAGGCCATGAAATCCTCCCCCTGCAAAAACATCATCACACAGGGCGGATTGGTGCAAATAGTGTAACGGCCGTCTGCACCAAATCCCCATTACTAAGCATAGGGTCGCGTAACAAATGGCTATGGGAAAAACTACTCAGTGGGTCAAAAAGCCCCCCCCCCCTTTTATACGGATATTAATGCCACAAAATCCCCAATATATAGGCATGTAACTTAACGGGGCAAGGGAAAACGGCCACGGGAAAAACCCAACCATAGAAAAACAACCAAAAGCTTGAACGGAAGGGGATAAGCAACGAGGAGCCTACCTGGAAACGTTGTGTAGACGGCGAGAAGAAAAGTGGTCAAGCTTCCACAGTTGAGCCACCTAGACACGAGTACCGACAACAGGGTCCTTCGCTAGCTCGAGAGAATGACAGCATGTGATAATGACAGAGCACAACAGTTGAAAAATAATAGAATAATGAACAAGCACGACCCCATTCATATATATACAAATGTAAGCGGCGGGGAAAAATTAAAAGATCAGACGGCAGAGAGAAATGGGTCGGATGTCGAAAGCCTAACTCCTTCCGCAACGTCGGGTGGCCAAACCATTACTCCATCGGCGGGCATAGCCGAGAGAGAAACAATAACGCATCAGAGCTTTAAAACATCGAAACGGAAGCGGAACGAGAGCCGCAATAGCGGATATCTAAAGGACAAGTCATTTCGCCATAGGCACATTCTTTATCGGAGGAGAAAAACACTAACTGACCGGAAGGATAATGCTTTTCGCAGCCGCAACGGCGGAAGAACAAAGGAAATCACGCCTCTCCAATAAGATCCGAATCGGAAGAGAAAACAGCTAAAGGCTTGGAAAGGTAATGCATTTGGAAGCCGCAATGGCGGAAAACCCAAGGCTTAAAGAGCGGCGAGAACAACAATGCGGGGTTTGAACAATCAAAGCAATGATCGGGAGAGTTCAGAGTTTACCGAACATAACGGCGGAGAAAGAAATAACAACATGTTCCGATTCGAAACCAAATACTCAGTTGATTGAGGGAAAAGTATCGGAGAAAACGTCGAAGCCAAGACCTGTCAATCTTCCGCAATGGCGGGAGCACCAACCAAATAAACTTCTAATTCAAACATGCTGAAAACGCATTTAAAAGCAGTGATAAAGTTTGAACAAACAGTGGATTGTTTCAAGCATTAGAGGAAGAATCAAACAAGTGATAGATCAATCCAAGCATTAGAAAATCATTCTGAAAAAATCATTAGATCAAATCAAAGAAGAAAATCAAACTGATTCAAGCAAAAGGAGGGTCCTGAATTTTTTTGGAATTTTGGGAAAATGTTGCAGCTGCAACAATTGGCAACTACCTAGTGAACCCCAGATTTCTGACTTAACTTCTTCCCAGTGCAAGACCATCTGAATCAAAGTTGATATCTTCTAGATGTTTGTATTCCCAAACTAGCCAACCTATGCATTCAAATCATTGAAAAGTAATCCATTCTTTGGGAAATGGGAACATCAAAAATATTTGCAATTCTGAATAACTTTTTTGAGGCCAAATAAGTGAGATTTATTTTACCCGTGCTTAGGTAGTTTCTAGCTTGGACACCACAGGATTGTAACATATAGTAAACAACATTATCCATTTGTTCCTCATTCCCATGCCAACTACACTTTTGTGCTATTTGAACTTTAGTTCTTGTGAGTCCTCCATCTGTCTTTCTTTCTGAATTTTATTCAGGCTCCTCTATCCATAGTGTCCTTTTGTGTGAGAGAAGAATTTACTTTTCATCTCACAGACGGAGAGTAACTTTTGGAAATTTGAAATTCATGCTTTTGGTACTTTGCTTTGATATATATTTTTCTTTAAGGAGTTTTGACTCTTGATAGCTTTTAGCTTTTCTGAAATCATGGCATGGGATCATTTATATATGATAAACTGTTTACCTTGCTTCCCTTCCATGGGCCCTTTGCTGTCACTCCCTTGGACATTTAGATATGAAATGGATGGTGCCTTGAAATAGTACTCCATACCTGTTAATTCTGAGTTAGTTACAGGGTTTAAGTGGAACTTCAATGAATGCATGGCCAATTAGGAACACTGCTACTAGAAGACATTTTATATTTCAAAAGCACAGTCTTTTACTCCAGATTTCAGTTAACTAAGAACCCTGATGTTTCCATTGCAACCAAAAGTTTGCCTCTTTATTCAAAACCAAAAGAACTGATAACAAAGCATTTAAAACAAAAGAAAACATCATCAAAGCAATAAATCAAAAGGAGACAGCATTAAAGCATTAAAGAAAAACAAGTCAATTTATTTATGTACAAAACAAAAACAAAAAGGAAGAAAAATGTGTGCCCGCCCTTAAAATTTTTATTTTATTTTTTAATCCAACGAGTTGAAGGGCTAGGCTGTAGTGTGGGTCAAAAATCTATCCATGGTCTAAGTGTACCATTTTCGAAATTGAAACCATGTCCACTAGTCTACAGCCATCTTTATCAACCTGAGGAAGTTGAAGGAGCTCAGGCTGAGTGTCAATTCTAGAACTGGCCTTTCCTGAGGTATGATGTTTTAGCTTAAGCTCGGTTAGATAATTTCCTAGGATAGAATCAGCAGATTCATTACCTTCTTCTAGCTTAATGACAGTGTGCTTCATGTAAGGTTCTCTCAAAATTTTAATCTGATTTGGGGTACCCTTGAGAGGTAACAATAAATGAGACCAATCTGAAGCAAAATAACCTTTTAATCTGGTAGACCAATCTCGGTTGAGAATAAGCCCATATCCACCCGGTATGTCAGCCACCATAATGTCAATAAATTGACATATCTTGTTATTTGCAGAAAAGCGAAAGAGAACATTTTTCATTTCTCCCACTACTTTGACACCTGAGCTATCTAATTGCACAACTTACCATGCTGTGGACTCTGGTTGTCCATTAATATTTTTGCAAAACTGAAGTGGCATAACATTCACCACTGATCCAGAGTCTACCAAGCAATTATGCACATTATGATTCAACATTTCTAGGGTCAAAAGAAAAGGAAGGGTTTCAGCTTTTTCTTCCCAACCTGGTTCTATGTCTTCTTCTCCTGGTTGGTTTTGAGTGGGTATATCCTCTTTAAGCTCCTCAATTTCTTCATTGTTTCCTTGATCAACACCTGCCTGTTCTTCCACAAATTTGACAGGCTCACTGATTGGCTCGGTTTCCTGGTTGACAGTGGTGACTTTACGTGTTTTATCTTTAATATTTACATCAATCTGTCTCTTGACCGTCTCTTGCAATTTTTTAATCTTCGAAATTATTGCATTGTCTTTAATTGCTAGGTCTGTATCTTTTGTTGTTGGTGGTGTGCATTCAGATTTAAAAGCATTCTCTTTTGTGTTGAAAAGCGAGCTATCATTCCATAAGAACATGGTATCATCATCTTGTTTCTCTAGGTCTGGTTTTTCTCTTCTTCCTTACCTTTGTCTTTAGTCAATTTAGAGTCCAGCAGCTTATTCATCACCAATGTCATTGAATTTAACCATTGGGGACACTTCTTTTCAGAATGAGGTTGTTGGTGAAAAGTGCAGAAATTATCTCCCCCTACTTCTGTTATGTTCATTGATGGTAAATTCGGTGGAGGTATTTTCCATTGGTTGCTATCCTCTCTTTTTGGGTAGTCGGGTTTGTAAGTTCTCTGAACTTCCCTCTCTTTCTCCAGATCTATTATTCGGTTGGATAATTTCTGAATCATTTTCAGCATTCCCTGATAATCATGTGATTGTTCATCTTTAGGTTTAGACAACAATAAGGCTCTTCTCCTAGTAGTTTTCTCTTCAGGTAGATCGGGATAATCTGCTACACTTTCCTTTTCAGCCTCTACCCTTTCTGCTTCTTCATAAGTCTCTACCAATGTGGGTCGTGCTTTCATTTTGGCAAACATAGCTAATTCAGGTCCTAGGGCAGAGGTGAAATATTCAATTAAGACCTTGTCAGAGGGTCTATCAGCTTCAGAAAAGTTCTTTAGGTATGTTGAAAATCTTTGAGTGAAACTATCTACCTTCTCATTCTTCTCTTTTCTTAACAAACCAAGACCTTTCATTAGTGAGGCATGTGTCTTTTGGGATGAGTACTTACTTCTGAAAGTCCTTTCGAAGGTGTCCCAATCAGGAATAGAGTTTGCAGGCAAACTGAAATACCAGGATGCTGCTTCCCCTTTAAGGGTATGCGGGAATAATCGACAGAAAACATCTTTGTACTTCCCAGCCCTTAACCCTTCTATTGCTAGATAGAAGCTTTTCAAGTGGTCATCTACAGCAGTCCTCTCATCGGGGTCAAACTTAGGTAGCAGCTTCTCAAAATCGTGAGGTAGGTTATGCAAAGGAGGTGTTAGGTTCAAAGGTGATCTAGCTCTCCAAGCCGGCAATGGGTTGGGCTGACTCACATTTATACCAGCCATGATCAAGGTGAACGAACGGAAGTCTGAGTAAGAAACACTGTAAGATGAAACTGGGCTTACTTGCTTCACAGGTAGAACCAGAACTCATATGTACTTGGGTTAAGTCAAACGCTTCCAAACCTCTGCTGGTGGGGTAGTCTTTGGAAAATAGGTTTCCATGGCTAGCCATGCACTGGCGGCCCTCCTTCTAGCACAAGAAACTGTTGAGGCCTAGAAATTCGCAGGCAACAACAGTAAGGGATTCTTCCCAGTCAGCGTTCCCAACTAGCCCATGACTGTTTGGTATGGGGAATCCGTCCGGTTTGCGGTCCGGCTACCATAGGTCAAAGTAACAAAAACAAAGGTTTTACCGGTTGCGGCCCGGTCCACCATGTATTTTTGTATTTTTTGACTTAAGTATGATATGCAAGTGCCTAATTAACAATGCAGGGTGATGAAGGATGCAAGGAGCAGTCACAACGTGATGCGCATGTTCTTACCTCTCGTCTTAGAGCTCACAAACATCTAAATCACATATGCAACAATAAAGTAAACTAACTATCCACCTATCTATCTATCTATCTATCTATCCCCGGGGAGGCAATTTTAACTTATTATATGAGTAATGCGTAATGTACATGCATTATAATGAGAAATTACAGGTAGCTGATATTCCTTCCTACAACACATGAACGATTAAAATATTTAGAAAATTAGATAGCCAATTGTTTATGAACAACATGCATTACTCATGGTGGTAATCCCACAGAATAAACTAGAAATCATTCAAACAAGAACATAGGCTCTGAGAGTTAGAACGATCTCACAGTTGATGGACACAAAGCTGGAAAAACAAAATAGTTCATCTTTCCACCATCCACAGCATAACATTTGAAAGTCCCACCACTCTTTCTCCAATAGGCAAACAATGATTCTTTATTGCAAAAAAAAGTAATTCTTCTTACAATATCGCTTTACATGTCTAACTGGGAAAAAGCCCCTATTCCTTCTAAGCCTTCTACATTTATACAAAAAGTGTGAGACAGTTGGGTAGCCCAAAGTAACCTTTGGGCTTCCCAACTCTTCACCTCCAATGTTTCACTTTTCTCAAATGTTTTTACAAAATCGTTACAAATGACAAAAGTGACCAATCTTTTATGAGGAGGGTCCCACTTGGGTGTCCAGAAACTTCTTCCATGCCAAAGCTTCAGAGGCGATGCCTTCAAAGGCACAAGGTTCCAGAAACTGAATGTTGATCTCAAACTTCGCAGCCTGGTTCTTTATAGCCTCAATTCTAGCTGTGCTCAACCGAATCTGATCCTCCAAAAGATGCACACTGATGGCTGAATGATCTACTTCACTCCTTAAGATCTGATCATCCAGGGCTTTGATATGCTATACTTTCGCTTCCTCCTCCTGATATCTCTCCTGCAACATCTCCACAAATGAGTTGTGGTCCAGGAAAACATCAAGCCTATGTTCGGCCTCTATTTGGCACCGATTGTAGGTAATAAGGAGCCTCCTAAAAAACTCTGCGCATTCTCCTTTTGTATTTTTAAAGGCCCTTTTGAAATCCTCTGCTGTATTTATAGCAAACTCTAGTAAGTCATAATCCCGCTTGAGGGCCTGTTTATCCTTCAATGGCAGCTCTACTGGAGTTTCTTCATTATTCTCCAGCCTTGCCATTCTTGCAGTCAGGACTTCAAGGACGTCCTGACATCTATCAACAAAGTAAGAGGAGGTTTCCAGGATTTCCTCTAATCGGCCATCTACCTGCAGAACTTTGCATCTCTCTTCTTCTATGGCAGTCTGCAGCTGCAGCATCTTGGCCTTTTGTGCCAACACATGCTCTTTGAATGGTTGGAGGTTGACCTGCTGCTTCCTTGCTTCCTCTAAAGCAATGGCTAAAGAAGAAATCTTCTCTTGAAGCTTTCTCTCTTGTTCTTGAGCTTGCTGCTCATTTTCTTCTAAGGCGGTCTTTTGCTACTCTAAGTCTCCTATCTTTCCCAGCAGTTGTTCCTTCTCCACCCAGAGCTCTTGATACTCTCGCTGCACTCTCTCTAGACACTCCTGTGTAGTTTCCCTAACTTGTCTCTCCACTTGGAGGAGCCGCAGTTCATCTCTTTAAGATCTCATTTCTTCTTTCATGTCCTCATATTTCCTTTTCAGCTTGTTGCTTTCCTCTCTCTCTTTTCTCAATGTGTCTTTCAGTTGAGTCGAGGACTTCTTGGATTGCTCCAAGTCTGTCATAATCTTGTCCACATTGTCTTCCGAGGCTTGAATCAATGAAGCTACGGCTCTAATCGCGAATCTTGGATCTCGGTCTGTTCGAAACACAACGGGCGTATCCGTTATCATTTTCTCGTGCAGACCTCCAGTTTCAACCTTCCTTTCCATTCTCTTCACTATCCTCTTTGTGTCCTTGTCATAGAAAACAGTGTTAAAATCAGGTATTTCTTCCCCTTTCTTTTGTACAAAGGGGACCAACTTCAGTGTAGGGACCATAGACTGTCTAGGTGTGCTAGCAGTCGGTACTTTTGGGTCCTGAACCTCGGGGTTCCCCATGTCCTGGGTCTGTCCTCCAGTGGTGTCAGAGGCTGACTATTCTGTCTCTGTTTGTGTCAGCTTTAGCGTCTCTATTTCTTGCTTCTGTAGCTCCTCATCAAGCTTCTTTTTTCTTTCTTCTTCTTCTTTTCTTGTGTCTTCTTTTTCCTTTTGGGCTGCTTCTTGGGAAGCTTTTCCTTTTTCTTCTTCTTCTCCCTGCAGCCACCCTACAGCTTCCCGTGCCGACCTTTGGGAATCTTCAATTCTCTTTCTAGCTTCTTCGTCAGCTTTGGCTTGTTCATCCGCTCCCTTCCCACCTTTTGTGGTAATCTTCTTCTTGAACCTTATCCTTAAGGCTGTTAGATTCAACGCACTACGGAAGATGGATTCTTCCCTATCCCAATGGTGGGTGTATTCAAAATGTACGTTGTTTTCCTTGCAATGTTCAGCTACTTTACTGCGGGAGTCATTTCGATGGAATGGTATCTCGCCAAAATGAAACCTTTCTAATTCTTCTACAAACTCATCAAATTTTTTCACTCTAGTAAACCTGTAACTTCCTAACTTGAAGGGTAAAGGAGGATAGGCGGTCTTCTTATGCTCAAACAGAAAGCTCCCTATTCCATCCAGGAAGACTTGCCTGACGGCCTCCTTATGGATGATGTAGTCTGTGGCGTATTGGGGTAATAAGGAGGGCGCTCTGGAACCCCCGAACATTCTGAAGTAAAGGCCATCCTCGGTCAAATAATAGTCTGCATATTCTTCAATCATTTGCAGTGCCTCTTCTGACATGCAGTTACCTTCCTTCAGAAAAATGAGGCTGTACAATGGCATGATGAAGTGTTCACAGACTTCCCGGTAATGACTGTGGTACTTGTGTGCCCACTGTGTCTTATATGCAGAATACACCGGCATCCTTTCTCTATCCCAGATACACCGTAGTCCAGGGAAATGCTGATTGCATAATATACAGTCGACAAGCATGGAACTCATGTAGAATTCAGACCTCTTTTGGGATACTCCTCCCAGGGCTGAGGCCAACCAGGTAGATAAACTGTTTGATACTATGTTGGCCCAGTTGAAAATGGTCCCCTAGGTTGCAACATAAAAAATAATGGGCATCTATTCCAATTTGAAGAACCTGCCATGAGTTCTTCCAAAAATCCGGTTAAGCATTAAAGCTATGAACCTATATGGGGTCCTTAAGCTTGCTGTATCATATTCATCTATTGGCATGGTCCTGAAATGTTTTCCAGGCAACAGCATTCTTTTAAGAGTCTCAACCAGGTCCATTCTAACGTTGTTCAGCCAATCATCAGATAGAAACACTTGTGCTTCGGGAAGGTGGTATGCCAGGGCTACATATCCTGGGCTATATGAAGCATAGCCCTGTTTGTCAACGTTCTCCAAGATCATCGTTGTTACATCTGGCCGGGGCAGAATCCAGCCAATTACTTTAGAGCATGGGAATAGCTCTGGTCTTGTAGCGATCTTCATCAGCGAAGATCTCTCAATGTTGGAATATATGCTTTCTTCCTCCAAGCCCATATCGGGCACTTCCTTGCGGGTGATTAACCTATATATTTCCCCCCATTGGTATTCAGGTTCGACACCAGATATACACTTGGTGTCCTCATATATGTACTCAGTCTTGGTGATAACTTCCACTTATGGGTCCTCTTCAACTACATGGGCCTTCTTCTTCTGTCACTTCGACATCTTGAATTCAGAATCTTCCTATTATACATACAATTATCATCATTAAGACCTTTCTGCCTAAGCTGCAAACATTGGGACAACAAGGTGTAGTGTTTAACTTCAGCTATGTTTAGCATGACGGAAATAGTTACATGAAGAAAAAAGTGCAAGCTAACACTGCTTTCTAATATCAAAACAACTCTAACAATAAAATCGAGTGGGAAGCAAATCTACATAAAAATGAAGCAAACTCGGGCTATTCACGGGCGCCATGATCATGGTGCTGCGCGGGAATGACAGTGGAAAATATTCGAGCTTTTCAGCAGTGCTTTAACAAATTACTACCCATGCGATTTTGACCAATAAAACTACATGCAGTGACATATCCTCTTCCACCGGCTTGGGGTTCGAAACTGAGCACAGATGGGGTCGCGCAGAACTGCGTAGATAAAAAATGGCTGGGGTTTGATGAAGCGGGTAGCACGAAAACAAAGGGGGAGATGGAAACCATTTCAAGTGCCACAGGAAGGCCATGAAATCCTTCCCCTGCAAAAACATCATCACACAGGGCGGATTGGTGCAGACAGTGTAACAACTGTCTGCACCAAACCCCAATTACTAAGTGCAGGGTCGCATAACAAATGGCTATGGGAAAAACTACTTAGTGGGTCAAAAATACCCCCCCCCTCTTCCATGGACAGTAATGCCACAAAATCCCCAATATGTAGGCATGTAACTTAACGGGGCAAGGGAAAACGGCCGTGGGAAAAACCCAACTTTAGAAAAACAACCAGAAGCTCGAACAGAATGGGAGAAGCAATGAGGAGCCTACCTGGCAACGCTGCGTAGACGACGGGAAGAAAAGTGGTCAAGCTTCCACAATTGAGCCACCTGGACGCGGGTACTGACAACGGGGTCCTTCGCTAGCTCGAGAGAATGACAGCGCGTGATAATGACAGAGCACGACAGTTGAAAAATAATAGAATAATGAACAAGCCCAACCCCATTCATATATATACAAATGTAAGCAGCGAGGAAAAATTAAAATATCAGACGGCAGAGAGAAATGGGTCAGACGTCGAAATCTTAACTCCTTCCGCAACGTCGAGTGGCCAAACCATTACTCCATCCGCGGGGATAACCGAGAGAGAAACAATAACGCGTCAGAGCTTTAAAACATCGGAACAGAAGCGGAATGAGAGCCGCAACGACGGATATCTAAAGGACAAGTCATTTCACCATAGGCACATTCTTTATTGGAGGAGAAAAACAATAATTGACCAGAAGGATAATGATTTTCGCAGCCACAACGGCGGAAGAACAAAGGACATCACGCCTCGCCAATAAGGTCCAAATCAGAAGAGAAAACAATGAAAGGCTTGGAAAGGTAATGCATTTGGAAGCCACAACGGCGGAAAACCCAAGGCTTAAAGAGCGGCGAGAACAACAACGCAGGGTTTGAACAATCAAAGTGATGATCAGGAGAGTTCAGAGTTTACCGGACGCAACGGCGGAGAAAGAAATAACAACATGTTCCGATTCGAAACCAAAAACTCAGCCGATTGAGGAAAAAGTATTAGAGAAAACGTCGAAGCCAAGACCTGTCAATCTTCTGCAACGGCGGGAGCACCAACCAAATAAACTTCCGATTCAAACATGCTGAAAACGCATTTAAAAGCAGCGATAAAGTTTGAACAAACAGTGGATTGTTTCAAGCGTTAGAGGAAGAATCAAACAAATGATAGATCAATCCAAGCATTAGAAAATCATTCTGAAAAAATCATTAGATCAAATCAAAGAAGAAAATCAAACTGATTCAAGTAAAAGGAGGGTCCTGAAATTTTTTGGAATTTTGGGAAAATGTTGCAGCTGCAACACCTTCCTAAGGAAAATTTTCGATGGGCAGAAGAAAAGCTTGAGACATGTGGTCATGTAGTATGGGAAGGACCATCCCTACCAGGGTCAGTATAAATCAAATTCCCATGAATCCATATAGTAGATGAAAGAGGAACCTCAAAGGCTCCTCCCCCATTCTAGAGGATGGGGATGGAAGGAACTCTAGGGATTTTGAAGTAGTACTCATGATAAAAACTGTGTGGGAACCTCTATGGAAAATAGGTTGCCTATAATGTCTAACTCTCTTACAAAGAGGTGATGGAAGATCACAAGGCGGTAATCTTGCTAAACGACCAACGGGGTGCCAAAAATTGATCCACGATGACTCCAGAAATGAAAATACTCAAGTAACTGTGATCCCTAAAGTCAAATTGTGCACACAGATCATTCCCCTAAGTAAAACTAGGTCATATTTGAACAAGAAAAGAGTGAGGACAAGTGAGCTCCTGAATGCAGCTGGTATGTCTCTCCTAGAAGAGGCTTGAGACTCCCATACACTACAAGCAAAGGTGTGTAACCAATTATAGTGGCCCTCATACTCAATGTGTAAATCGACTGTGTTTTCTGAACCCTACCTGGCCAGGACACTCAAAGAATAACCTCTGTAAGCACCCTCTATGACACCTAGTTATGGAAATGAAGGTCACCCCAATATAATCAATGCTTAGGTGGATAGTCGCAGGAGGGATCTACTGTATGGGAAAGGTAAAAAATCCTGAAGCTTGAAAGCACCAAATGTACCTCAAAACACCCTAGATATGATTACGAACTTGGAAATATCTATGGCACTCAATGAAGAGTAGTAGAGGGCTATCCCCACCACCAACGTGTGTGATGCCTCATGGTTTACTCCCGTGTAAGACGAGCGTCCTGAGAACACTAATTATACCAAGGATTTCTCTTCTCTCCTGAACATACACCTAATTGTTTTATTTCGTAGTCTTAGAGAAGTTTACTCACAACATCCTATTCCAAGACTCTTCAACCTAAGCTTCTTGGTGCACCCTATAAAATAAAATCATTTTAATCAATTTTAATTTAAGCGTTAATGTTAGAGGCTGCGATTACTCAAGGGATATGGTTGTGAAACTAGTGATGTTACGAATCAGTAGTAAAAGCAAATATGCACACCTAAAAAGAATGCCAAGTGCAACTTCTTTTTCGAAATGAAAAATGGTATTCCACTAAATGAAATGCACAAGAATTTCTTTTCATTTTCAAATTCCCGTGCAATCCTTCATGTATGAAAGCCTAGACATTACTCTCATCCAAGCAACCCAATGCAAGTACCTCCTTAAATGAATATGTGAGATGCAAGCATGTATGTAACTATAGAATTATTTTGTATTTTCAAGATAATTGAATGAAAATGCGCCAATAAAAGTCATTAAAATTCTCAATCTCTGCGGAAAGCAGCAAACACAAGCCAAGCAAGAAACTGAGACTAAAAGACTAATGCACTAATGGAAAAACAAAAAGGAGATAAATTGACAAGAACAGTTTTAAAATAAATAAAATTAATCAAAAGGGATCTCTGGTCACAAAAGGAGCATTCAACAGACATCATTGGTACCTAGGAAGACACAAAAACACTCAGAACCCACCCAACAACTTCCTACATCAACATCCCAACCAAAAAAGAAGATGTATGCAATTATTCAAAGAATAGCATTGTATGTATGCGATTAGGTAGAGTACAACCCGCAAATATACATGATTGTATGTTATCTGACTTGCATACACAAAGAAGAAGAAGGTAAAAAGTAGGCCAAGGTTCAAACCACTCTAGGGGACTATCAATGAATGAACATACTGCCAAATGCGACACAGAAATGCAGAGAAACAAGGAGCAATTGAGCAAAAAATGCAATCAAAACCCCACCAAAAATGAAGATCCCCAGTGGAGTTGCTAATTTTGTTAAGAACAAAAACTTCCTATAACTTGGGGTGCACCACAATAGACAGTATGCCACCAGGGTTGAAAGGATATATGTCTGCAATGGAGGGTTTATGGGCCTGTGAAGACCTAGGAGGAGATCACATGAGCAGATTTTGAGAGCTCGCAGCTGGATCGACCAGCCTTTATCAGGGGGAATATCCATGTTGGACATCGTAGTTAGGGGGATGTTCCCTCCCCCTACCAGTATCCCGGACATGACGATGGAAGCACGATGGGATGATGGACGGAGCAGTGACGATAGTGATATTGGGGATATTGGAGAGGAGGGGACCCCTTATCACTCACCAAAAAAGGGTCTCGAATGATTCCTACCACGAGAACAGATGATCCATTCCCTTCAGATCCACTCAGATAAGGTAAGAGAAAAAGTTGAACTCTAGAAGGAAAACGATCTGATTGGAAAATTCAATGGGATATGGCTGAAAGAAAGAGATCTGGTAAGATGGATCAAGAGCACCTGGAACCCTAAACAAAATTATGATTCACACCTATGGTCCAAGGGGTTCTTTATATTTTGGAAACAGAAGTCAAGAAACCAATGGCTCTAGGATAGAGAGAATAACACCAAATTCTTTCACAATACATCGATTCAAAATAGACATTGGTCGAAGATTCACAAGTTAAGGAAGATTGATGGGGGCCAGGAAGAAACTAGAGGGGAGATAGAAGAATATTTGGTTCAGCACTTCAGAAACGACATGAATGAGGACCAAACTAACAGGTAGCAGGAAATCGAAAAAAACACCCTGATCATCCTGAGGGTGGTCACATAGGAAGAAAATGAGATGATGACAAATCCCATAAGTCTTCAGGAGGTTGAGGAGGAAATGAACCAAATGGCACTTGGGAAAGCTCGAGGCCCAGATGGATTCATGACAAACATCTTCCATTATTTCTGGGATCTAATAAACAGGAATTGTGGGAAATTACGGAAGAATCTCATCAAGATCAGGGAATCCTGAGGACCTTAAATGCAATATTCTTAACTCTTATACCTAATTCAAATGGAGAAGACACAACGGTAAAGTTTAGACCTTTAGCCTTGTTTAATTACATATACAAAATCATCTCAAAAGTGATAGGTAACAAATTAAAACCGATTCTTCCCATCCTGATTGGCTCGGAGCAGTCAGGTTTTGTTGAAGGTAGACAAATCTTGGATGGCATCATCCTAGTTAACGAAGCCATTCATTCCCTAGAAATCACCAAAAATCCAAGTATGTTGGTGAAATTGGACGTAGCTAAAGCCTATGACAAGATGAGTTGGAAGTATATGAGAGGCATTTTGGGAGCCTTTGGTTTTGGAAGAGATTGGATAGATTGGATCATGAATATAGTTACATACACTTTCTATTCTATCCTACTGAATGGTTCTCTCACTCGAACTATGAACCTGAACTGAGGCAGTCGACAAGGGGATCCCCTCTATCCTTTCCTATTTGTTATTATGGAAGAAGGGCTCAGCAGGTTAATACAAGCTCAAACATCTAGAGGGTAAATCAGGGGGCCCTCAATCTCCACAGGGGCATGGATAAAAAAATGCACCAACAATTCATGTACGACACTATGTTAATGGGGAACCCTTCAGTCCAAGAGGCAAGGGCTTTCAAGAGACGTATAAATTTATTTTCCAAGACCTTGGGCTTGAAGTCAATCCAGAAAAATCTCACGTTTTCTTCTTCATACCCCGAAGGTTACTCAGAGGAATGTAACTCAGATCCTGGGATTCTTAATGGGATCCTTCCCGTCAAAATACCTAGGAGTGCCTTTGGTAGAGGGGACTATCAGGAAGGACTTGTGGCAGGATATGATTGACAAGATGAGGAGGAAGCTCACAGGATGGAATTTAAGACCTTTAAACCTCTCGAGCAAACTAGTCTTAGTCAAGGAATTCCTGTAGATGATGTCGATCTATATTTTCTTAGTGTTGGTTGCACTAAAGGTGGTCATCAAGGAAATTTGCAATCTTCAGTGGGATTTTCCATGTAGGGGAAAGGAAGAGAAAGCTAAGATTACCTTGGTAGGATGGGATAAAGTTTGACATCCAAAGGATAAGGGGTTTCTGGGCATCAGGGATTGAAAGTTTGTAAGTGGAGTACTTGGCGCAAAAATATGTTGAAGGTGGTGTAATCAAACTATTGAGCCCTGGGACAAATTGTGGCATGTGAAGTATTCCTAAGAAAACCCAGTTTGTGACCTCATTTGATTTAATGAAGAGAAATTAGGATCGCACATGGATGAATGCCCAAAATAATAAAAGGTTGGTGCAAGACCATAGTTTTTGGGAAATTAGAGATGGCCAGGTTGCGAACTTTTGGGATGACTCATGGAACCAGTTCCCAAAAATTGGGGATGACCCCAGGTGGCAAGGTATAAGGGAAAGAGGAATAAGAGAAGGTAAAACCAAAGTTTGGCAGTTTTGGGCAAAAACGAATACCAACAGGGACTATAGGAAATGACAGGAACAAGAATGGTGGGAACGGATAACGAATACTAAAGAGACATAAGAGCATAGGGATATGCTTAATGAGTGATGTATTTGAAGACATCAAGTTCCAACAAGATAAGATGGGGATACCTTCCTAAGGGAGTACTCAGTATCAAGGAGGCATACAACATCAAGGCAAGAGCCTAAGGAAAAGTGACATGAAATATGGAGGAAGGTTTGGATCATGAATCCTTGGAAAAAAACAACCACTTTCAATTGGTTGGCTTTACAAAGAAGAATTCTGACGGGGGACAATCTTAGGAAGAGGGGTTTGCAAGGCCCTACACAATGCCCCCTATGCCTCCACAAAGAGGAGAGGATGAATCACCTCCTTGATCAATGTCCCTTCTCCTCCTCCCTCTAGGATTGGGGGACAACCATTTTCTGTAGAAGTGACATAGTCAGGGGACAACTAGATTAAACCCTCAAAGAGTGGAATATGAAAACTTTCAAAAACACAATTATTTGGATGATATGGATGATGTTTCCAGGGATGTTGTCATGGGTTTTATGAAAGAAGAGGAACAACCGAATATTCTGGGACAAGAGATCCATAGAGGAGGAAGTTTTGAAGCGGTTAGTCCACTACATTCAAGAGATGGTTCGAAATAAACAATGGGGGGAAAGTGACAAGGAATTCTCAGAGGTGGAAGCTCATATAGCAGACAGATGGGGGGTTGATAGGAATGAATTAGATGGGCTTCGAACGAAAACTCCAGTTTGCAAACCATTCATCCCAAACTCTCAGTCTCCACCGTCGATAGGATCTTATAAGATAAACTTCGATGGTGCATCAAGGGGAAATCCCGGTCTTATAGGGTACTGGGACGTTTGTGGAGATTTCACAAGGGCGATACTGAAAGTATACCATGGATCAGTCAGTTTTGAAACAAACAACTCAGTTGAGCTTGAAGGGATTTTGCAAGGCCTTATTCTGGTTTCCAGAGCAGGATGGTTGCTGGTGACAATCGAAGGAAAATCCTGCGTCATCATCCAGATGGCTCGAAAATTATCCACGGGGTAGAAAGTTGAAATAGTTGCAACCAGCTAACAATTGTTGAGCAGGCTAGAAACAATGGGAAGTATTCTTTCCCCAACCCAAGCTCTACAATTCGTCCATGTCAGGAGGGATGCTAACAAGGTTGTCGACCTTATCGCCAATGTGTGGGTGGGAGGAGGACAAGGCCTCAAAGAAGGACATTTGTAATATTTTGAAGTGGAGGAGTGGATGGACCAGTGCCGACACATGGTGAGCATGGATTATGTGGCAACGAGACAGACAGAAGGGACTAAGTAGGTGACGCATGGCCACATCATATGGCAACATGGGAATGTGACAAATGTATCACACAACTCACAATAACGATAGAGCAAGGACAGGGAAAGGACTGTCTACTTCTGCCCAAGATATGGAAGAGTACTTTGATCAGCAAATTGAGGGATTCAGGGAGGATATGATCCAGTCCCCACCTCGTTAAATTAGTATTTCAACCATGAAGAATACTGGGAATAGTACTGTAGAAGCCAACTCAAGGAAGGACGGGAGAAGAGGATTACTGAGCCACGCGACTATAGTAATTATTGTTTTTCTTGCTATAATTTAGAGCGACAGACTAGGATTTGCAAACTGAAATCCTCGCAACTCTATCAAGGGAGTGTCTTTTAAAATCAGAGAGCTTTCTCTGTATACAAGTAGTTCCATGTATGTTTCTCACTGTGTGGGGATGGTTCCAAGGAAGCAAGGAAATGTAGGAGGTGATCCATCGTCAGTGACCAGGGGTCGAGGGGGAAGAAGGATAGTCGGTAGTCGCGTGAGGGAAACGGGGTGGAGAATAACCCAAGTTCAATCCCAAGCCAGGACTACTGCTGCATTTTTTATAGACTGCATTCCAAGGGTGTTCCATGATAATATTGATGCAATTGAGAAGGAATTGTGGGAAGAGGTTCAAATGATTCCCATGGAGGAGATTCGAGAGGAAGTAGAAGAATGGGGGCTAGACCCAAGTATCACTGTGGTTAGGGCCTCTTCCTACAAGTGGATGATGCTATTTTATTGGGTCATGAAAAACCTTTGGCCCATGTGGCCATGGAAGTAGAGAGAAAAACACAGGGGGACCAAGAACTAGTGTAGGCATGGAAGGAGCACCATAGGGATTTATGCCTGATAAAGGTGGATTTAATTTCCAATAAGTTGGGTTTGAAATTTTATACGCCCTCCCCCAAGTTGGGTAAGGATGGTGATACCAGTTGGATCCAAGCCAGGAAGTTGGAGAAGGACCCTGAAGCGAAAGGCCAAAAATATGCAGAAAAGGGAAATCATGTTGAAGGCTTCAACGAAGGCGACGACGTCTGACGACATCCTATTGCTTGAATCGATGCTGGTAGAGTATTTCCTTTTGTCTATTTTCATTACTAAGGTTCAATAACTTACAATTTAAGATAGAAGTTAGCTCAGTTAAGAAGGGTCTATCACCTTTTTGGAATCCTACCCAATGTAGACTAAGTATGGAAGGTTGATGTTCTATGTAGAAATGGGTATGGTTGAACCTGAAACTCTGTATGAGTGAGATGCAGCTTGCATATTTTATTAATATATTTCTTTTTATTTACAAAAAAACAGATAGTATGCCACCAGAAATCAATCCATTCTTAGGCATGCAAGATACATGAAAGAAACTAATCACTGAGGGATAAAAACCATACCTCAATCGGATGTTCGTAGATGACCACCGTTGAGCTCTTGATCAAAGCTTGTCCCTACATTTCATCTTCAACAACAAAGAGATATACAAGCATGATATTCCTACCAATTATATTCCTACCAAAACTATATTCCTAACAAAAAAATTATATTCCTACTCAAACTGAGTGCAAGTCCAAAACATAAAATAAACAAATTACTCTTAAATATCATTTACACATTATAATTAAAAATATTGATTAAATGATAAATGACAACCTGTGAGCTTGCTTAACTCGTATGACATATAACTAATTGATAGATAATATATATTATCAATAAAATCATGAATCAACAATTAACATTCATAAGATATAACTTATAAACTTATAAATATTTAGACATATATATATATTCAATCAGTTTTCATAATATAGATAGCATCTAACTAAGCATCTAACATATACACATTTTCAATTCAATTGACCCATAATCAGACATACAACAAATACATACAAATTTATTATACTTCGTAAGTTTTTATTTAAAACACACATTTTTATTTTATTTTGTTTTAAAAGTCCACAGATACGTAGCATTTATATATTATTTTAGGAGAAAAAAACAAAGCAAAACAATAACATGAACCTCCTGAACGTTGAAATGAACCCCGGGGCTATGCCACACCATATTACCATTACACTATTCCAAGCAGGGCTAAAAGCATATTCTTCCACACATTTTATTTATTTACATCTAGTTATACCTAAAATTCTTACATTCTCTGTGCTCCCCCGCGATTTGATTTGGAAATATTGAAAACAAATAATGGTATAGCTTGGCATCAAGGCAGAGCTGGTGTTTCTGCGTTCATCCATGTCGAAGCCATGTCATCATATCGATCTCCAAAGACACCAGCTGACAATACCAAATCTTCTATTTCCTTCAACTCCAAGGGTGTGAGCTCAACAGAAAGAGAACCTATGTTATCCTCTAGGTTCTTCACTTTGGTTGTTCCAGGTATTGGGGAAACATCATTTCCCTGATGATGAACCCAAGCAAGTGCCAGTTGGGAAGGAGAGCACTGCTTCTTGGAAGCTATTTCACAAATCCTCTCAAACATAACATTATTTTTTTCAAGATTCTCTCTGCTAAACCTTGATGTACCCTGCAACAAAACAAAAATCAGGAAGTGTGCCCTATCTTGATTCACAACCTAGTCATAAAGAAAGAGAAGAAACAAAAGTGAAAAAGTGAAAGTATATTAATGCATTTTCAAACAGTATATATGTTTTATATAACATGAAAATGAGTAGAAACAAGTAGAAACTTATGTGTAAATAAAATCAGGCAATGGTTACACGTAAGAATAAATGGATACAAAATACCTTTCTGTAATCTGTATCTGCTAAATTCTCAACCAGCTTTGGTCCAGAAGATAGGAAACCACGTCCTAGAGGGATATATGGAACAATTCCAATACCAAGCTCCCTACAAGTGCAATGAAACTCTTAATTAGTGGTTAGTTTGCAATCTCTAATATTGGAAAACAATCTACAAGATGCAAAATTTGAGCTTCAAAACATCCTCTACCTGCAGGTTGGGATAATCTCTTCCTCTGAATCCCTGTCCACAGGGACCACTCTAATTGCACTGCTGTTATTGTATGAACAGCATGAGCTCTTCGAATTGTTGATGCAGAAGCTTCAGAGAGTCCAATGTATTTTATTTTCCCTTCTTCCACTAATTTCTTCATTTCTCCAATCTGTAATTGATACCCAGACAAAACATGTCAACAAAAGTAGTTTAAAAAACATATAATATTGGAAATTAAGGGAGTACATCAATTAAGAATTCGAATGGCTAATAACATGATTATATCCATACAAACAAACCGTGGCTTCAATGGGGACTGTAGTATCAATACGGTGTTGATAATAAAGATCAATGTACTCGACATCGAGTCTCTTCAAGCTTGCCTCGCAGGCGGCGCGAACATATGCAGGATCTCCTTGAGTATTCATTTCTCCATCTACAAATTTGACCCCAAACTTGGTGGCCAATTGGACTTTGTCTCTTATCCCTTTAATGGCCTGCATTAAGTGCATCCAAATAAAGTTAAGAATTGTATACAGCATTCATTAATGGTAATTCTATGGAAAATGGAAAACCAAGGAAGAATGTCCCGACTCCCACCTTTCCAACGAGAACTTCGTTGGTGAAAGGGCCGTAAACGTCCGAAGTGTCGAGGAAAGTGACGCCTCTGGAGACGGCATGGTGGATGAGAGATGTCATTTCATGGTTGGGCTTTGGAGCGCCATAGAAGGCAGACATGCCCATGCAACCCAACCCCTGCGCTGATACCTCTAATCCCTCAGACCCCAAATGCAATCTGCGCACTGTGGATGATGTTGCTGCCATTTTTTTGTTGTGTATTCCGCTTTAGCAATCAAAGCAAGTGTGGTTGCAGTTTGGGCAACACATTTACATCTATCTATTTATAGTTCTTTTACTTGCTGCGCAAGAAAGGGGTTGTAACAGTCACAGATTCTGCTACCCATTAGTCAGTGTCAGTTGCATTCAGTGACAATTCAATTACGGGAGCCGAGTACATAAAGTTCAAAGGAGCTGACGATCTATTCCAACTTCTACTGAACTTTAAAGACATAAATAAATGACTGGTCCAAATCGTAAAAATAACCATTTGCAATTTGTTTATTTAAATAATGCCACCCCTTAAATTTTGCAAAGCTTAATTTTAGTGATATTCAACGCCGTATGCAAATTGTTTGATTGCAATAATGCACTCATATTCAATATTCAATGCCTCGTACAAACTGGCTAATTCAAATATGCCTAACATGTGAGATTATCGGTTGATTTATTGTGTGAATGCCGTATGCAAATTGTTTAATTCTAATAAGTCAAAAAGTGTTGAAATTGTTTCTGATTGGTTGGCTTTTCGAGGTGAAAAGGTTGATAGTAAAATAAACCAAAGTTGCATGCAAGTTTGTTCTTATCTTATAAGCTTACGAAAAGTTTACGAAAATATGCAAGTTAGTTACAAATTATTTTAATTCTCAACATAAATTTACATCAATGCAAACATAAGTTTCAAAGACTTTTAGTTTCACCACATGGGAATTAAAAAAGTATCAACCAATGCATTGAACAAGTTGTTGTAGTAATGCATTGAACAAGTTGTTGTAGCTGTGATCTTCGTTTTGCAACATTGTTGTAGACGTGGAATTAAACAGAGCATAGTCCAAAGAAATGTTGTTTGTGATGTGGATGTAGCTGAATTATGGATACACATTGTCCATGAAGGGACCCCCTTATTTGACTGAAATTTGGGTATTTGATTCATGGTGTCTTTCATATCGGTTCCGAAGGCTCCATTAGACAACGGGTAGTCGGTTGTAACACCCAAGGCATGAGTAGTAGAGACATTGATTATACTCTGAATATTGGCGTTATAAATCACGATTTGAATATTCGTCATGGTAGGAACAAGATAGGATTCGTCATGTTGAAGGTTGCAGCTCCCTTCGATTCAAAGGGAACCTTGATTGTTTTCTTTCCAGCAAAGGCCTCCACAATCACGCTCCCCTTATAGTTGTTCATGGCATCTCCCACCAAGAAGCTCGGGCAGTATAACTTGCCAGGAATCGTTCCGACAATTTGAGATATGGTGCTTTCCTTGCTTCCACAGTCATACTCCCCTTACAGGTGTTCCTAGCATCTCCCACCGAGAAGCTCGGGAGGTACAGCTTGCCAAGAATCGTTTTGACAATCTGAGATATGGCGCTTTCCTTGTCGTGGATGAGCTCCACGACCCTCCTGCCCATAGAAAGATATCTTAGGTGAGACAACATTTGCGTCGCAGGTGTTGCTGACTGGGCTTTGCTCTGATAGGCCGATTTCTTGGGATTTTTTGCGCTAAGCAGAAGGGACAAAACCTGGGTCAAAAGGAAGTAGGATAGAAATCCAACATGCCCCATATATCAATCTCACTTTCAACCGTACAAAATATAAACTTCGGCCATATTCATAAGAAAAACAAAAAAGAATTTCCACACAATTGCATGAGAAGTTGCACAACTTCTAATTTCCGCTTTACTGTCGTGAGAGTACATATATGGTCTTCAGTGGTTTCGATATGCAATAAAGTCTCTTCTCTGGTTTTTATTTTCTCGGAATGGGTTGTTTTCCATGATGCCAAGACCTACTGTCCAAAGTATGATAAATGCTATCTTGACCAAAAGGAAGAAGCATCGGCCAAGGTATTTTTTAAGGATTCTAATATAATACTTAAGTATAGTATTCTAGGCTATAGATAGGTAGGCGAATATTATATATGAAACATACAATTTACTATTGAAATGTGTAAATTTTGGTGAATATTATGATTAAAAAAGATTGTAAATATAGGTGATATTAGAGGTTAAAAATGACCAAATAGCAAATTTGTTTTTTGAAAGAATTCCTTGGTTGATCGAGTCACATAGGAATAGAAGTTTTTCAATCCACAACAATAAGACCCAGACATTTCCATGTTGTTGATGTTGCTGCTTCTCCTCCAGTAGGAATGTACTTTCATAGTCTTTCGTTGTTTCATCTAAACGTCCTTTATTCACATTCTTCACCACACGTTCAACAATTTTATCCAACAGCTAGCCCTAGTCATAGGTAAAATCAATTTAAACGAGTAAGATTTAAGTCTATATATCTATAATCCAACATTAAATGTAAACAAGTTTTTCTAAAAGATTTTTGCAAAATAAATTTAAATAAATTTCTCAAAAAGAATGACAAATGTATGAGAGCCTTGAAAAAAATAGGGAGTAAGACCAATAGTTATCTAATAGGCCAAAAGGCCATTAGGGAACTAGGAGGTATCCTTATTCTTATTCTATATTAGATGTATTATTGACCTCATTAATTTATCTTTTTTCGTGTAAAATTTATATAAACCTATTTTTGCAAAGTTTTATTAAGAAGAAGTTATTCTTGGCTTAACTATTTTGGAGACAAATTTCAAGTATGGAACCTGAATGTGTGGATATTCTTGCTATTTTCTATAAAGTTCTCTTAAGAAGAAGTTATTCTTGGCCTAACTATTTTGGAGACAAATTTTAAGTATGGAACCTGAATGTTTGGAATCATGTTGTAAATGTTCTAAATTGAAAGGTGGTATTGCTTGATTATTTATGAAGTAAAATACTTGCAATTTGCCCAATTTATTAATTTGCATTAAAAGTGCATAATCTATTAAATTTTCCATTAATTATAAAGTAAAATAGTTATTCTTTTTCCTATTTGGAATCATGTTGTAAATGTTCTAAATTGAAAGGTGGTATTGCTTACTTATTTATGAAGTAAAATACTTGCAATTTGCCAAATTTATTAATTTGCAATTATCACAAAACATAATCCAATATATTTTCTATCACAATCATACATCGTCCAAATTTAATCGTGTAAGTGCCAACTATTCATGTTATAAAGTATAACAAATAAATTTTTGAAATAGGTAAAAAATGTATTTATTAATTAATTATAAAGTAAAATACTTGCAATTTACACAATTATAATTTATTAATTTGCAATTATCTCAAAACTAATATATAAATTATTATTCTATTATTAAGTTAACAATACATAATCCAGTATATTTTCTATCACATTAGTCTACCTATGTGTCAAGTACTCCAATTTGGAATTGTACACTTAGATCCTATAAATAAGGAAAAATTGCGTTCTTTCATTGATTATGAAGTAAAATAGTTGTCTCTTGTTTCAATCAAGGCAAGGCTAACTAATACACAAAGATTTAGTTGTCTTATAACTATTTATGAAAAGATTTATTTAAAATGCGATGATGCTTGAATGAAAATTCTATGTATATTTATATTAATGTATTTTATAATCCATGGAATCTAATTTTGGATTATCAATTGTTCATTTCTTAAGACCATTCCAATGTAGTTTGCATCCATAGATTAGCTACATTTCATATATTTCATTTCAAAATATCTACACCATAGATTCATAAAACCTCAAAACCTAAATAGTTATAAAACCATAATCCAGATACTTTCACTATTTCAAATAGTATTTCGGCTAATTGAAATAAAGTAATGCCTATCATTTAGGGATAACAAATTTTACCCTATCAACACATATATTTAAAAAAAATATGAAAAAAAATTTACTCTCGCTAACTCTTTGAATGGAGTAAAAAGGATTTTCTGAATGGTATGGTTTTTTCATTTTCACTATTTTAGTGAAAGTGTCGCACGTTCTTTATTCGTATAAAACAGAAAACATTGAAAATAAATAAATAAAAAATCACAACTCTATAGAAGTAGAAGGTCCTATTTGCTTGACACACCCAAAAAAACGAGAGAAAAGGCCATTCCGCGTTCCTAACAAGAGAGAAAAGGCCAGGGAGCGTTTCCGTCCATACTATTTTGCGAAAAGCTGTCACCTTAAATTAATCGTAACCATAACCCAATTTAATCGTAACCATAACCCCACTGAGTAATATACACAACAAATTTTGCAACCATGTTTTCCAGTTTAATTTTTTTTTTAAACCATGTGTTTTTTTTTAAACATGCTTTTTATAACACGCAATTAAAAAAAGGAAAACCTTATCATGGAAAAACATATAATCAAATGCAACTTGAAGTGTTCACACTTTAACATAATTCTCTACCAAGTACCATCTAAGAGATTTGCGAGTAATTAGGGTTGGAATTTCAAATAGCTACACCCGATTCCAATCAATACAAAGTGCCATCTAAGAGATTTGTGAGTGATTAGGGTTGGAATTTCATATAGAAATACTCGATTCCAATCAAAACCTGAAATGTTTTTAACACTTTGAACCAAATAGTGATGAAATGTTAGTAGTATTTGACGGTTAAATTGACCCAATTCACCCCACAAATTTAATCACTATAGATCCACGTGAATAACTCAAATTAAAAGTAGTTGTAAATGAGATGCCCCGTCTCAATCTCACTTTGAGCTTTACATATTATACAGTACCACCATTTTCATAAACAAAACAAAAACAAACTACCACCCAATTAGATAAGGGCCATCCTTAACAAACATGTACATTCGGTCCATCCAACGGACCAACAACGAAGTCAATGGTGATGAAATACTCGATTCCAATCAAAACCTGAAATGTTTTTAACACTTTAAACCAAATAGTGATGAAATGTTAGTAGTATTTGACGGTTAAATTGACCCAATTCACCCCACAAATTTAATCACTATAGATCCACCTAAATAACTCAAATTGAAAATAGTTGTAAATGAGATGCCTCGTCTCAATCTCACTTTGAGCTTTACATATTATATAGTACCACCATTTTCATAAACAAAACAAAAACGAACTACCACCCAATTAGATAAGGGCCATCCTTAACAAACATGTACGTTCGGTCCATCCAACGGACCAACAGCGAAGTCAATGGTTGACTTCGCTGTTGGTCCATTGGATGGACCGAACGTACATGTTTTTTAAGCTCAGGCTTGCAGAATTTCTAATTTCCACTTGTCCATCATGAAAATAGAGACGTTGTCTTCCCCGGTTTACATCTACATATTGTCCTTTCTGTTTTTTATTTATTCCAAATGGGTCGTTTGGCAGACAGGAGAGCAGCGGTCTTTTCTATCACATGCCTGTGAGCATAACACAACAATTGAGAATCCGTGACAAGAGAAATTCTTCAATCTTGTTTTGATGGAACAACCGTCTCAAGACTGCCTTCAGCAGCCTGGCAGATAAGAAATCACAATTACACTCTGCTATTAGACCTAGAAGTAGAAGCATGAGTCTTTGCTGGGGAAATGTGTGATTTGGGAAAATTCGTGAAAGAAATTTCTCTAAAGCAACAACAACAATGTTGGAGTCACTTCACATACCCAGAAATGCAGGTGTTCATGCCACATTCAATTTAATATCGTGACACTTTGCCCAATTTGATATGCTTAACTAGAATAAATTAATTGCCACAACATTGCTGAAATCTGAAATATTAAATGATGTATTGCTTACCACGACCATTATAGCAGCAATACACTGTCGGGTTATGGGGTATAGAAAACCAAGGCAACGTCATCTGACCAAAACAATAATAAGTTTAAAAAATAAACATTTAAGAAACTAAAAAAAATACAGAACCTTAGTCTAATTTTTTTGTTTTTAAATGACTATAAATTGCTCTAAATAATTGCCCTAAACGATTCATATATATCCCCTTGTCAAGACATAACAAACATATTAAATTAACAAATAAGGTTTTTATTTTTTAATTTTCAAAACAAATAGAAACTCAACTCTCAATCTTTCAAGTTCCAAGAGAGGTTTTTTGCATGGGTACTAGCGTCCATGGGCTAGGTTCAGGTCCATGTTTGGGGCATCGTAACCGGGGTGGTGCGTTTCCTACCCTTTTAACGCTTAGTTGGCCTATTCATATTCATCCATCACAACGCTTATTACATTTAAAGAAACTCGGTGATGCGTTCCCTACCCTTTTAACCCTTAGTTGGCTTATTCATCCCTAGCAAGGCTCTTGCTCATTATATTTAAAGAAAGAAATTTATTTGTGTGTTAATATACAATGTATTTGAACAAAATCAAATTATTTGATATATAAATATCTTTGTAATTTAAAATTAATTATTGATGAATCATGATTCATTAACAAATTGAAATTATCAATAATATACATTATAATATATTTTTTATAAGATGTTTCTTTAATGTATTAATTACTTAAGTATTAACTAATTGTATTAATTATATGATTAATTATTTTCATAAGATCTTTTTAATATAACTAATTATTCATTTTACATGAGGAGATCAAGATGCTTACTCATTTTACATGAGCATATCAAGATTGTTTATTGTATAGTTGACTTGGCACTGGCAAACACAAACACCAAAATTATGAACTATTTAGATTATGACGCCACCACCTACACTCATAAACATAAACTTACGCAGTGAGCTAAACTCTATGCCATTTGCACCATTTTTTTGGCAAAAATTCTAACCAAAATCCGACAAGAATTATTGAAGTTCTAGTTTCAGTTTGTTGAAATTGCATAATTGGTGTGCCACGCAGGTTATCAAGGGTGTTGAATCCATTTTTGCAACCAAAATTGCAATTTCAACAACCAAAATCGCAATTTCAGCAAAAAACGCCTCCCTAATTTCTGACAAATTTCGTCGGCAAAGGTGCAAATGGTCTAGAATTTAGCTCACTCCTAAACTTACCTGCTTGATTATGTGGACAATTTCTACTTTATATCAATGATTTATGAACTTTGAAGCAATGTGCATGTTACATATTGAAATCGAATACTAATGAAAATGACTTAATTTTTTATTTCACAAACACACATATCTAGTACCCCCGACGTACCCAAGTCCCTTGTTTCAAAAAGTCGCATCCATGTCCCCATCCCTGTCTCCATCCCCGTCCCCAAGTTTCCTGGCAACTTAGTGTTAACACCAAAAAATGTTCACCTAGCTCTCCATGGTCTAAACCACAGTCATACATCATATTCCCACCAATATTTCCTCAATTTTGACATTCACAACTAAATTTCTACTGAATATGGTCCAAAACATTATTATTCCTTCCCCATAAATGAAGGGAAGTTGAGCATTTATTGTGATTTATCCCCACTCTCTCTAAAAAAGGACCAAAACACCATAAAAATGAAAATGGGTCAAAAATCATAGATAAATACCATGGATAGTAAAATACCATGAGTCAAAAGCCCTTGGACTATCCTATAAATACATTGTGAAGGCCTCCCCCAAATTACATTTTGGCCATTCCGTAAGCATTCCTACACTTTTTTTCCAGTATTCTTTTATCTTGCCATATCATCTCCCACGGTGTACGTTGAGCTTGCTCCATACCCATTTGGATCCATTCCCCCTTTTCTGACAACCATAAGTGGAAGAGATTGGAGACCAAACCCGTGGAGTTATGGGACCATTTCCTTGGATGGCTACGGTGGCCCAACTTTAACACAAAGGTGTGTTTATTGTTGTTTCTTGTTATTAGTTAGATATAAATAAAAATCATAAAAACTGTTCTTGTATATTTCCCATTATTATTGTTGAACTCTACCCTATGATCTAGACGATCTAGGGTAGGTGCTTTTGCACGTAGTAGGGGAGAAATCACTACTACAGTTTTGGCAGATCCACTTAGTCGATCCTTTCAGATATTTTCTTTTGCGGGTGTGCCTACTATTTTGTACCTTCAGCCGTCACAGATCTGAGCCTCTCACGGAAGATCTGAACCAGCCTTGCCTCAGTGCATGCCTGCGACCCATGATGGAAGTCTTTTAAAAACAAAATTTCAGTTTCGCCCGAGTCGCACTTATTCGATTGAAAGCTATGACCCAGTCGCACCTTTTTTTCCCAATAAGCACGACCCAGGTCACACCTTTTTCCTTGATAAGTGTGACCTGGACCAGAAAACCAAATCGCACTTGTCCCGACTTTCATAGTGAATCTGATTGTTACTGTGGCTCATTTTTGTGCGACCTATCACACTTAATCGTCTATTTTGTGTGATCTAAATCTTTTGACTATTTTTATGCATCGATCACGTCTGTCTCCCAGTTCTGTGCGACCTTGATTGTGCTTGTTCTGCCGACAAGTGCGACCTGCAATTTTTCAGTCATTTTTTATGTTTGAGAACCTTGTTCTAGACCTCCTGTCTGTGTTTCACCCTTCCCGACCAGTTTCTGTCCAGATCTGATCCATTACAACCCCTTGGTTTGTTTTGTAGTCCTCTTTGCCTTGTATGTGATTCCCTTGAGTCGAGATTTGAAGTTGAGACCCCCTGTGTATTTCCTACACCCTTGTCAGTTTTTTAGGCACTCATTTACTTGTGTTTATTTTATGTTCTGGAAGAATTATTTGTGATTTTGCATGATATTTACTTCCATTAACTATTATTTATTGGCATTTGCATCTTGGCCATGATATCGTTGGATGTTTGTTGTGCGATCGATGGGTTTATACACATCATTTGCACACATCTCACACCCTAAAGACAAAACACTTGGTTCATGACCCCAAGCTAGCCTAAAAAGTTAACTTAATACAACCAACATTGTAACCTCATTTGAGGATCAAAACAATCTTGTAGCTAAGTTAGGACATTGGGGATAGGCATCCAAACAACACCCCTTTGTCACTCACATTTGAGACATAGCGGTTGTCCATTAGGGGACCAAAATCCTCTTGTAGTTGTTGACACGGTCATGACTAGTCTATTAGAGGCCCCCCAACTCTGCGGTAGTAAGCCACAACGAAGGGGTTCCGAAAGTCACGGTGGAATACCGCACTCCACTTTGCACCAAAGGCTAACCCTTCATAGTATTCCCTGTGCATGCCGGAGTATACTAGGTGTCGAGGGCCAAAGGCCTGAAGTGCCAATAAACCACTTCGGATGTGTCATGAATGAGGTAGCCTAGTTGAAATTCTATCTAGGGATCTTTTACCTAAAGGTCCCTCTCGTTAGTGGGATTCTCTTAGCCCCTATTGTTATTCCATTTCATATTGTCTGACTGTGATTTCATCACCCTGTTGAGGATACAATTCATGAGGAGCTTCCAGCTTGTAGCTAGGAGTTTTCTTGCACTCATACCCCATAGGTTAGTGAGTCATTTTTATTTCTAGGTAGTGTTGCTTCTTGGCTTTTTGGCCACTTTGTTGTAGACTTGCCTACTGTAACACATTGTTGCAGTTTGGTTTTAGAGCTTGAATTTTGGCCTATGAGCCACCATTTATATGCTCTCATTGTGCACACTCGGTTGTAGTTGAGTTTTTAAGCCTACGTTTGACACCCTCATGCTTATATTCATTTTATAGCACACCATCACATCATCATAGCTCCGCCACATTACTTGCATAGGCTTAGGGGGCACACCCCTCAGTTCGGTTTGTTGAACTATCACCTTCGGATCGATATTCGACATCATTCACCACCTTTGGATCCACATACTGCCTCTAAGTCTGATTTAGATTCCTATCAATGTGAACCGACCTTATTCATTTCCCCATCTAGCCCCATGGCTAGTGCACATCCCGATCCCTTTCAGGGGGGACGGTTGGTAGTGGGCTTGTGTCCATTCCACCCATCATTACGGGTATCCCTTCCTCCAGACGGATAGGTCCTGGTCCTAGTGGGACCTTTTCCAACACACACACTATTGTTGGTCTACTACCCACTAGTGGTGGTGCCACTCTAGCCACCGTGGTTCCTACCATACCACCATTCATGCATTGGGGAAGTGGCCCTTCCAATTCCATTCCAACTATTCCTACCATCCCAGTGAGTACTATTATTGTTGCAAGTCAACCTTACCCACCCCCAGTCATCCATGGGAACTACATTCCTATTGGTGCCAACAACATTGCTGGCCCTTCTCGATCCACTCTCGGTTCTAATCTACTTTTTATGCTATTCTCAACCTTCCTAATTTGGCACGATTGACTAATGACCCCATTTGTCCTAACCCACCATGGCCTCCTATGCTTACCAAACTCCCTTCATACATCTCTAAGTTTGAGGGTAAGGCAGGAGAAGACCCCCAAAACCATATTATGTCATTCCACTTATGGTGTTCATCTAACATCATAGTGGATGATTCTGTTCGATTGTGGTTATTCCAGTGCACACTCACAGGTGTTGTGGCCAAATGGTACATCGAACTTCCTCATGCCACCTACCTGGACTTTTCCTCGTCAGCCTCGATGTTTCTACAATATTTATAGTTACCCAATCGATATAATGAGCATGTGGAAATTCTATTATCCTATAGACAAAAACAACTACTCATATCACAGATCATATACATGAATAGCGACGTTGCCATAGTTTGGGTAAGATCCTGTTAGATGATAGAATTTTCCTAGATTGGTTTCTCAAAACCTTACTCCCCCCATCGCCAAGGATGTTGCATCTGAGTGCCCAAAAATTGAGGAGGAAGCCATCCTGAAGGAACAACATTTTTATCTCATCTATGCCCAATTAGGTTACCTATATACCATTATACTCGATGCTCCCCATGCTATCTCCTCACATCGAGATACGTCAGGAAAATATCATGCTACTGATGGAATCATTAGCTCTATTACACATCATCCTCACTTTTACCCATCCTCTCCTTCAATGCCACCCCATTTTGGTAACACTCCAAGTGTTACCCAACCAGGTCACACCTCTGATTTTTCATGCCTAATGGATTAATCTAGAGCCACACCTTCCTATTCGTCTCTTGCACCAACCCTTCATGTTCACGAAGCGAATTTTTTGTCACACTCATGTAATGGCCAGATGGCTGGCATCGCAGCCCCACCAGCTGCTTCTTCCTATTACCCACCACTTGTGCAACCTACTTCGGCTCTGGTCTCAACTCCTCCTGCTTCTCAAGGATAGATTTACACACAGTAGAACCTCCCTAACCAACCCGCCCCCAATAACCAACAAGGCCAGGGAAGAAACAAGAGAGGTAGGTGTTAGCACCTAATTTGTGCTAAATAAATGGAGGGGTTTTGAACCCATAAGGGAAGAAATAAATCCTACAAAATTTTCATGACAAGGAACCTTGGGAGTTGTAATGGGTTTCTGAAAGAAAGGAAAGGCTCTAAAGAAGGAGTCTAAGAGTTGATAAGAACAGAATGACCCGCATAGGCCATGACCCATTGAATGAAGGAAAGATCAAGGTCCAGAGTCATAAATAAGCCCCCTTGTGTTGGTCATGCAAGAGGAAAGAGGAAATTCTAGTTAAGAGGATGATAGAGAATGAAGCACTTTTCAACGGTCATGAGAAAGAGCTAAGGTAGGTCAATGGCAAGGAGCCATTCCTCGAGTTTTAAGTGTACCACTAAAAAGTGCATTTCAAATTGGAAAAATGAATTAAACGCCTACAGCTTTCAACAGCCAAGATCGCGAAAGGTTTAGATCAACAGCGGAGGTAAATTCCACAGATCTAAAATGCTCATAGGAGATAGCGCTTCAAAACTTGCGAAATATGCTAAAGAGAGGATCTATTCAATGGTAGGGATCGATACAAAAGATAAATCTATTCTAAGAAGTTGTTCCTCTAGATACACTTGCATGGAAGAAATCTCGATTGAAAGTGGTGGAATTTGTTAAGTCTCTCCATTTTGGACGGCGGGGTGGTAGAAGGGTTTAAGATCGACAAAGGAGGTTAAATACCGCGAGTTGGAAGTGCACGAAGAGCTATGGGGAGGAAACAAGATAGTACAAGTGCCAACGATCAAGATTACACGTCTCAAACTCTAGGGTCCCAGATCTATGGCTAATGTTTTATCCGACTGGAAAGATGCATGCTCGAATAAGGGAATTAAATAATATAAAGAACAACATGTGGATTTAAACCAGTTATTCTTCTGGAGAATTGGAAAGCTAGGGTTCGGACTATGCAAAAAACACCACCATGGACAAACTTCCAAATCAAACTTTTAACCAACCTGGTACCTCTTCTACTCTATTAATCTAGTTTCTCATGGCTGAATCATAAGATTTAGAGGATCAAGGTCTCGAATTTCATAGTTCTAAAGAAGCCCTAGAAGATAAATACTCTAAGTTTTTTGACACTATCATATTACATGATAGTATAGAAGCTACTAAGAGTAAACTGAAAACTCTTCAGTTGCATGGAATTGACACTCATGGGGTGTTCGGTTCTTATTTCTTTTACTTCTCTATTGAACAAACCCCTAGTTTCCTGGAATTTGTAGACTAGTGCGTAGATGATTATTCTCCTTTCGAGGGTGTAATAATGGACGTGTCTAGGTCTAAGATGTTGTGTCCCATAAATTCCATCACTTTCTGAAACACTCTGTTGATCCCTCCTCAGTTTACCCAGATATCTAGCAAGTACAATGAAGAGGATATACTGCAGTTTTTTTTAGGGTCTTCAGATGAGCAAAAGGAATATTTTCGCAAAACCTGTTTGAAGCCAAAAATACAGTTATTGAATCCTCTGTTCCCCATTGATTTCGACCTGTTTAACGAAGAGACGCAGTCTTTGATAACCCTAGCAAGCCATTTCTTATGTATGGAATCAAACCAATTTTCCACTGAACCTTTATTGAGTCTGATATTCACCCTCAGCTCCGTTCAAATATTGTCAAAAACGTTGATTCAGTCTTCACCATCCACCTGTCTACATGTTGATGAATTGTTAGCTAGAAACATCCATTCTCAGTTGATTAATTTTCATCAGTCGAAAACCTTCAAGTTTCAGTCTATCCTTATGAAGATATTTTTAAGCTTCAATGAAAAAAACATGCAACTCCTGGAGATGGTTATAATAGAGGACATGTATAAAGATTATTGCAAGTTCATGAATTTCCTCATGGCACTAGTATATGAAGTCCTTTTCCAAAAGAGGCTTATGAGGGTCTTACCAGAGATGAAAAATCTATTGCAGTTGTCTCCTAAAAGGAAAGTGGGGGATTAGTTCCTCTCCGAGGACGATATTGTGATTAGGGTCTACGGTTTTACTCACCAATTGTATGTCCTGCCGGCATTTATGACATTCATAATGTTTGTATTGGATTTGATCAGGAAAAGGATCACAACCGAAGATGAACTTTTCGTAAACTTCAGAAAGCTCACGGATATTAAGTTTTCAAGGGAAGTTGGTCCTTTAACCGTTAAAAACAAATCATCTCTTTTCATGATTGAGAATTTGCTCAAGGAGAAATTGTTTGCAATGGAGGCCGCAATTAACTATGACCCTCACCACATAATCTCTAATAGAAGGCAAGCCAATAAAAACAAGCCATTCGAGCATACTGAAGTGGAAAGGTTTGTGGAAAAAGTGAACTGGATGGAATATCCTAGAGAGACTAGTTATGATGAAGACATGCTAGAAAATTCAGTCTACTCTGCACTAGTAGGTAATTCCCCCCAACAGGACCTCTCCAGCATTGTTGCTGCAGCCATACAGATCACCCCTTTAGGTAGTTTTTCTAAAAAAGGAAATTAGAGAGAATGCCCAAAGGCCATGGATGTAGATGAAAGGGACACTACCAAAACACCCAAGAACCAGAATACTGAAAAACCAGGTGGGATGGTACAAACTGCAAAGGCTAAAAAAAAAAGAAAGCTGTAAAATTCAAAGGCCCAACATTTGAAATTCAGGAGTATACGTTCGATAGTGTCCCTAAGGATTCTGTGAATAAGTATAGGTCCAAAGCTGAGCTAGTGGATAGTTATAGAGATGGTGGTGAAAAGGATTTTGAGTAAAAAGTGAAATTGTGTGATAAAGTGGAAAAATTACCCGGCCAGGATACCTCCCAAGTGACTGTTAGAGATCAAGCCAGAGGGATTTTGAACTTGGATGTAATTTCATGAAACAAAGTAGCCTAGATGAGGATGGATCCAAACATGGTTCCCAAAAATTATATGATTCACTTACATCGAGGGATAGGTGATATCATCTATACCGACCTGCTCCAGGCTATAGTGCAGATATCCAAATTAACAACTGGTAAGAAAAGGTTTGAAGAGCTGATCCGAAAGGAGAAGGTAGAGAATAGACCTCACCAGGCCCAGTTCAAGAAGCTCTAAGTGGATATATTGGTAGCAGATAGCCTGGGAGACAAAGGTGTTTCCACACAAAAGTTACTTAAAGACAATGAGAGTACAATTCAACTATTAAAAAGAAATCTAGACATCCTAGCTACTCGGCTCATACAAACTTATGAACTAATTGAAATTGAGAAAGAGAAGGAATCCTTAAACACATAATTGATCAATTGGAAGGCTATATTACTCAAATATGAAGAAAAAGACAAACAATGGGAGAAAGATGCAGAGATCTAGGCCGAAAAGGAAAGGGTTTTTGGGGCAAAGCAAGCAGAACTAGAAAAAGAGTTGCAAGAATAGAAAGAAAGGAATCATAGACAACTAGTATCAATGATCCCATATTTCGAGGCGTCTAGTGAAGACTCTCTTTCTCAATCCATGTCTCAAGTAAGTAACAAGGATCTAGAAATCACTAGTCTAAGAAAGCAAAATTAGGATCTGATGGATATCGCTGAACACAATGAAAAAATAAGAAAGACGTTGGAAGACCATTGTAAAGAATTGGAGAACAATAAAACCAAGCTGACAAAGAAAGTTTCTGGCCAGGTGGCTCTGTAGGGGGAAAACACCTTATTTGTGATGTACTAATAGTAGAGGAAACTAAGTTATGGCCTTACTTGGATTTTATTAGGGATAAAGACAGTATTACACAGGCAGCCAAAAAGTATATTCAGATGGAGAAACAAGACTTAAACAAAAGACCCATGGACACAACTGAGGGTGATATTGGTTTTCTAAACAATTTGACCGAAGAAGATGTCATACAAGGAAATATCCAAGATAGATTCTTGGTCACTACTTGGGCGAGGAAGGTGGCGAAAAAACACCGTAATTTGAAGATGGTCGAGGTGAAGTGGAACTTCATGCACAACCAGGTGAATGGATTTGTTCAGATTTTTAATCCTCTAGTCAAAAGAGGGCTCCCCTTCTTCTGGGAGGAAAATGGACCAATAATACCCCAGAAATAGTATTGGGATAGGCTGATTGATTGCAGGAAAAATCATAGGCAATTTGAAGACATGGCCCAACAGTCACTCTCAAGTAAGATTGTAATCGATAAGTTGTCTGATGAATTTAAATTACTGTTTGATTTCAGAGCTGTATGTGCAAAATTGTCGGTGCCTTCCTACCTGGAGAACGTGTAACTCAATGTATTAGAGTAAGAAATTATCAAGCTAGAAATGCTGATTGTTAACCAGTGGAAGGTGATTGAAAACTATGGTAATGCTACATACAAGATGCACCAATGCTGATGCGCCTAAGCCATGACTAGAACCAAATATACACGTGTAGGATGATCAAGCAAGCTTGGATTTTGAAGACGCATCACTGCTTTAGGACCAGCTGACATGCTTCCTCCATCACTTTCTGTTTTATGTATAATGTGGAGAAAATTCCACGTTGCAGTTTGTTATAAGTTTGTTGCTAATTTTGTAACTAATTTTGGCCCCATTTCGAGGTTGGTCTCGAGGGCCCCAAAACACTATAAATATGGTCCTCGTAGAGGGAGAAAGGGTTGGTTGGAACTCATAAGACTGTTTTGTTTATGAAATTTTGATTTGCTTTAATATAAGTTGCATAGCTAAATGCTGGTTATTTGAATGCAAGAATTCCTGTATATTTCTCAATTACAGTCTATAATTTCCTATCTTTACATGCATGTACTTCCTGTTATTTCTTTCCATTATGTTTTCTTCACATCTTTAACTTAGTGTATAATGGTTCAGAATTCATATTCCTATGCTCTAGCCACTGTTTTAGACATTCACCAAATGTTTCTTCTAAAGTTGGTGTAGAATTCATCCTTGTAGTGCTCTACATTGATGGAGTGTCATTGTTCTTCAATTTCCACCATAACCAAAACATATCGACCGTAATCAAAGTACTACCCTGTTCTTGCAAACATGTGAAAACTGCTAAGTTTTTCTTGGTATTTGTGACTCCATAGACCAATACATATTTACCTTGTTTCAACCACCAACATTTGAATTCCATTCCGTGAAAATATATCTGGCCTTGTTATTTATTTGTGAGAGATCCCTCTCTAGAATTGGAGAAGCCAGCTCCCTTTCCTTAATTGGTTCTGCTATTACCTCGGGGTCCTCCTTTACGCAACCTTTGGGTGTGATTATGAGTGCTAACAAACTAGTGTCGTTGTCGGGGACGAAATTGAAGATCATCCTTGGGAGAAAGACAAAAATTCAAAGACGAAAAGGTTTATGTGAGAAAACGAAGACCCTTACAAGTGAATAAGGTTGTGTATTTTCCCTGGCGACTACACATTTGTTCTGAGCTATCTACAGAATACATCCTAGATTCCCGATGACTACATACAAGAGGTAGTCCCGACACTGAGATTCTGCAAAGTGTGGTTAACCCTAATAAATTGTTTAGAAATAAGGGAAAAGGCCATTTAGCTATTCCTTAGTTTGAAAATTCCTCCACTCAAGAATTCCGTAGCATCCAATATTCCATAGAGGAAGCTTACTTTAAAAGATCCCTACCGAAATATAAATCAGAGTAAGATTTGAAGAACACCAAAGTGAATTTTGATAGGTTAGAAGCATATCTGCTAGAATCTCTTTGGTAGAACCTTCAAAGGTCTAGAAACCATGCTTTTCAAAATTTTCAACCCCGTACCCCCCCCGATGGTGCAAAATCACCCAGCCTTCCAAGTTCCTCATGTAGTCCCAAACCTACCTAGACCAATGGTTGGCAGGTTTACCCCATTAGTTCTACCTATTATGTTACATGACCTCCCTCAAGGTTATTCTTAGAGAGTCCCCTTCTATGATGGGGAGGGAAATTTCACAGCTAGACAACATGTCGATAGGTTTGAAGAATTTTTGGACCTGGAGTTGGTAGATAATGACAATGTGAAAATTAGGTTGTTCGTGTTGAGCCTATTGGGAGAGGGAAAAAAAGATTCAAATATCTTCATATTGGGTCCATTCGTACGTTTGCTGCTTTCCAGAATGCGTTTTTGGAAAGATGGGACAATAAGAGAATCCCCCTACAAGTCCTGTCCCAGTACAATATCCCGAAGAAGGGCGGTTTTGAGTCTGTTCATGGATTTTCCAATAGATTTATGATGGTTTACAATTGTATTCCTGCTGACATCAAACCGCTGGTGGGTGCTACAAAGCTCTTCTACGCCGATGATTTTGATAGTGATTTTTCTTTTCTATTAAAGGAAAGGAAGTCTTTAAATATTCCTACAATGTTTCAAGATTCCTTAGAGGTGGAGGTTAACATGATGGCGAGCAGGAATATCAAGCAAAATATGGAGACAAGGAAAGTTAGAGAAGATAGGCCTTCTACCTCTATTGCTTTTGCTAACAACCTGAAGTTTGAAGTGATGTTGAAGAAAATAGAGAATCTGATGGATAGATGAGTCGTGGACAATAGATCGTTGAATAGGGAACAAAATGAGACCCAAATCAGAAACCCAAATTTTATAAGACCCAATCCCCCTCAGCCTCCACAGATCAGACAAAGGGATGCTAGGAATCCCCAAAACCCGAACGACCAGCAAATGAAACCACCTTTTCCCAAAAATCATGTTGATGGTGAGGGTCAAGAGGAACTAGCCGAAGACTAGATCCACCACTTCGGTGATCTAGACTTAGATATATACCTCACAGAGACAGAGCATAACTTGTATGCCCAAGAAGAGGATCAGAGGGGTTTTGAGGAAGAATCAAAGTAGTTTTGGAGCGGATATCTGCATGCTATAGATGAAGTTTAGAGGAAAATTCAATTGAGAAATAGGGACGTTGTTACTAATAAAGGAAAGCTCAATCTGAACTAGCGATCTAGCAGTCTACAAAACACTGATAAGAATAAAGAAAATTTGAAAGAGAAAATGCATGTAAATACCCTACGACTCAGGTTGAAAAGACAAAGGAAGTCAGGACGTCTGCACTAGACGATGTAAAAAAAACTTCTAACGAACATAAATAGGATAATAATTAAATAAAATAATAATTGCTAAATAGTAGTTAGGTATTAATGTGAAGGGACATAACCCTTCATTATAAACGCTCAAGCCATATTAAAAGGAGAGCTATGTTGTAATAGCCTATTATCTATTATCTATTTAATTATAAATATATATATTTTCCCTTTGGCTTATCTAATTTACCAAGTATTTTGGTGAATTCATTATCTGAGCGAATAATTATTGGCTTCATTTGGTATCAGAGCACTCATTGCTTGATCTGGCCAATGGTAAACAAATTTAGACCTTGTATGATAAAATCATGGTTTCCCTGTGTTGCAGGTCTTTAACCTTTTCCTTCCCTTTAAAAATAGAAAAATAAATTGTTCATTAAAAAAAAAAAAATCGAAATCCACCAACTCCAATCCACTTTCGCACCTGCTTCCCATCCCCACAAACTCCACTATTCTGCTCGAGTTCCACCCCCATCCACCCTCCTCCGTTTTCCTTTCCTCTCCTCCCACGCACAATATATTTCCCCCTCTCAAGCGCCGTCCAACTCCCACACGCCCATCTCCTCACAACGCAACTCCCTCGCCTTCCATCTTCGTGCGTCCACCCAACGCCACCTCCATGATGCCAATCTAAATCTAAGTAAGTGGACATATGTTCATCAATTTGTCAACAAATTACCATTCCACTGCTCCAAGCCCGTAACTTTTTCCATTTGACAAATAAAGTGTGTCAGATGAAATGTTTCTACAGTGGACAGGGTGCTATTGGAATTTGGAAATATTATAGCTTTCTATATAAAATCTCATTGCCGTAAACCAAGATTTTGAGCCTGGGGTATGAATACTTTGTTTAACCCTCGCTGTTATAATGGCATATCTAATTTAGTTGAGATCAAAATTAATTTTAGTTTGGTTTAATTTTATTGTTGTTTTCATATTAGGTCAGTGGGTGTTTATGATTTTTGTTTAACTATAGAGTCCATAACATATTTAATTAATTTAATATATATTAAATTTAAATTTGGTTTAATTTTAATTGTTTTTTAAGATTTGTTTTATAAGTTTATAAAAATATTTTATTTTTAAATTTAAATTTATTTTATTTCATATTTTTGTCATTTACTTAGAAATTTATAAAAAAATTACTTTTATTTTTAAAATTTCAATCTGAATTATTCTAAATTACAAAAACATTTTTGTCATTTACTTAGAAATTTATAAAAAAAAAATACGTTTATTTTTAAAATTTCAATCTAAATTATTTTAAATTACAACAATATTCTTATGTTATTTATAAGTATAAAGTTGGGAAAGGATAATAATAATCCATCTCAAAATCATTCAGTGAACCTATTAAATCCATCTTTTTCATTTTTCTCATTGTGAAAGTATTGAGATAGTAATGTTGGGTCGAAATTTCATACGGATAATTAGACTATGCTTAAAGTAATTTGAATTGAAGTCTTATAACTTTGAAGATTGGGTTATATATTTTTAAAATTTCATTATTTATAAAATTCTTTATTTTAATTGTAAAGGTCTTAACACAATGTTGTGTTCCAAATAATTTTGTTTAAATTTTTTTCTTCATTTATAAAATTCAATTTTTTAATTAGAAAAGTCTTCACATGATATTCTGTCCAAAATTATTTTATCTAAATGTTATTTGAGTGCAACATTTGATGGATTTTTAAGCATACCATTTTTAAAGCATTTTGAATTGAAGTCTTGGTACTTTTAAGAAGATTGAGTTATATATATATATTTAGAGTGCAACATTCGATGGATTTTTAAGCAGACCATTTTTAAAGTATTTTGAATTGAGGTCTTGGTAGTTTTAAGAAGATTAAGTTATATATTTTATTTTTTTATGTAATGTATAAGGAAAAGGGGTAAAGTAGAAGATTTGAAGTTCCAAAATTATATGCATTATTTTGCTAGCTAATAATCCTTCCTATTGTATGAAGTGAATTCAAGTGAGGGTTCCAACTTCTAAAATCCTATGCACCATTTTTATAGCCTAAAAAAATCCATATTATATTTTAGAGAATTTTTGAATAAATGACATTGCTAGCAAAAAATTCTTCATATCTTATGAAATCAAGTGAGGATTTGAACTACCAAATCGTATGCACCTTTTTTCAAACCTAAAATCTTCCATATCATCTTTTGGAGAACTTACAAAATCAAGTGAATAGGAATGTGTGTTATTAAGAGTATTGTGAGGAACTTATATGCACTTATAAACGTAAGGGAGGTAAAATGAGAGAAAATAAATCAAAACTTGGTTTATCATCCTCCAAATTCTAAGTCATTTTTACAAACAATTTTAAACACAATATATTTTGGAGTATGGTTATATACTCCATAAAATTGTATATACAATATACAATTTTAAACATAATATATTTTGGAGTATGGTTATATTATGGAGTATGGTTAGATAACTGAATATATAACCATACTCCATAAAAATTGTATACAATATACAATTTTAAACTCCATAATATACAATATATTTTGGAGTATGGTTATATTATGGAGTATGGTTAGATAACTGAATATATAACCATACTCCAAAATATATTGTGTTTAAAATTGTTTGTAAAAATGACTTAGAATTTGGAGGATGATAAACCAAGTTTTGATTTATTTTCTCTCATTTTACCTCTCTTACGTTTACAAGTGCATATAAGTTCCTCACAATACTCTTAATAACACACATTCCTATTCACTTGATTTTGGAAGTTCTCCAAAAGATGATATGGGAGATTTTAGGTTTGAAAAAAGGTGCATACGATTTGGTAGTTCAAATCCTCACTTGATTTCATAAGATATGAAGAATTTTTTGCTAGCAATGTCATATATTCAAAAATTCTCTAAAATATAATATGGATTTTTTTAGGCTATAAAAATGGTGCATAGGATTTTAGAAGTTGGAATCCTCGCTTGAATTCACTTCATACAATAGGAAGGATTATTAGCTAGTAAAATAATGCATATAATTTTGGAACTTCAAATCTTCTACTTTACCCCTTTTCCTTATACATTACATAAAAAAATAAAATATATAACTTGATCTTCTTAAAAGTACCAAGACCTCAATTCAAAATGCTTTAAAAATGGTATGCTTAAAAATCCATTGAATGTTGCACTATATATATATATATATATATATATATATATATATAACTCGATCTTCTTAAAAGTACCAAGACTTCAATTCAAAATGCTTTAAAAATGGTATGCTTAAAAATCCATCAAATGTTGAACTCAAATAACATTTAGATAAAATAATTTTGGACAGAATATCATGTGAAGACCTTTTTAATTAAAAAATTAAATTTTATAAATGAAGAAAAAAATTTAAACAAAACTATTTGGAACACAACATTATGTTAAGACCTTTACAATTAAAATAAAGAATTTTATAAATAATGAAATTTTAAAAATATATAACCCAATCTTCAAAGTTATAAGACTTCAATTCAAATTACTTTAAAAATAGTTTAATTATCCGTATGAAATTTCGACCCAACATTACTATCTCAATACTTTCATTTCGACCCAACATTACTATCTCAATACTTTCACAATGAGAAAAATGAAAAACATGGATTTAATAGGTTCATTGAATGATTTTGAGATGGATTATTATTATCCTTTCCCAACTTTATACTTTAAATAACATAAGAATATTGTTGTAATTTAGAATAATTTAGATTGAAATTTTAAAAATAAACGTAATTTTTTTTATAAATTTCTAAGTAAATGACAAAAATATTTTTGTAATTTAGAATAATTCAAATTGAAATTTTAAAAATAAAAGTATTTTTTTTTATAAATTTCTAAGTAAACGACAAAAATATGAAATAAAATAAATTAAAATTTAAAAATAAAATATTTTTATAAACTTATAAAACAAATCTTAAAAAACAATTAAAATTAAACCAAATTTAAATTTAATCTAGATTAAATTAATTAAATATGTTATGGACTCTATAGTTAAACAAAAATCATAAACACCCACTGCCCTAATATGAAAACAACAATAAAATTAAACCAAACTAAAATTAATTTTGATCTCAACTAAATTAGATATGTCATTATAACAGCGAGGGTTAAACAAAGTATTCATACCCGAGGCTCAAAATCTTGGTTTATGGCAATGAGATTTTATATAGAAAGCTATAATATTTCCAAATTCCAATAGCACCCTGTCCACTGTAGAAACATTTCATCTGACACACTTTATTTGTCAAATGGAAAAAGTTACAGGCTTGGAGCAGTGGAATGGTAATTTGCTGACAAATTGATGAACATATGTCCACTTACTTAGATTTAGATTGGCATCATCATGTAAATCATTATACACTGACTCTTCTTCCCTGAGAATAACTGGCCTATTGTTCTTCCCGGGATTCAGGAGCTTATCCAATAATAATAATCTCTATCACAGATTCACAAGACAATATTACTGTTCTAACAGCTAACACTCAAGCTTGGGATTGATTTTTCTCTACTAGTTCCTCACCTCTGCCTGACAATCTCCCTTCCTTCACGATCAAACCTTCTTCTTCGTCATCAGCTTGAGCTGCACCATTATGCTGCTTGACCTGGCTGTCGTTGGCCTTGAGAGCTTGAAGCTTCAATTGGTTATAGTAGCAGACAGCCAGAAAAGCCAGTCCGTATCCAATCAAATTTATAACTGTAACTTCGTCCTATATTACAGACCAGGAAAAGGCTATGAGCAGCCAGTCCTTGACAACACCAGCAACATTCATTGTCAGGGCCGAGGTCTTTCCTATCAGAAGAAACACAGCAAGATTCAGTGCAAAAGCACAAGCAGAACTCATACCAAATGTCATGTAATCCAAATTAAAGGAGGAGACACCCTTCTTCAGAGATGGGTATTCTACAAAAACCCAGGGAGCGCTAAGGAAAACCAGGCAACAAGGAGCAACGTAGTACAGAGATGTGATGGGATTCAACTTAATCCCTTTGGATGTGAGAAGAATTTGTATGAGAACCAGTCGCGTAGCTTCACATGCAACTGCGCCCAATTGAAGCATCACCCCCATGCATTGATCTTTGCCTCCCCATATGCTGCGATGGCAACTCCAAAGGATATGGCCCACATGTTGCCCATGGTTTCACCTTTATAAGTTTCTTTCTTCAGAGAAACTCCAATCGAATACACACCAACAGGCATAAGAGCTTTCAGCACTTGAATAAACGATACTGAGAGAAAAACATAGGCAGAATTCGAAAACCAGAGACTCAATGAATAAAGAGCCCCTATAGGAACTATTGATGAAATATGTCATTTCTGGACTAGACTGTTCGACGGCGGTGTGATGGGGAGTTGTCCGGACCTGATACCCCGTCTGCCGAGGATGCCGTGACAGAGGTTAACGGAGACGGAGAGGGCTCCATAGGACGCGGCGACGTCCGATCACTGGCCTGTTTTTTCGATTCGGGCCGGTGGAGAATAGGAGCTATATGTGGGGACAACGCGAGCCAGCTGGCTTATCCAGCATGAACGTACATGCTGGATAAGCTCAGCCATCCACCCTTGCGATCGCTCCTTCACGCACTCCAACTTCAACGATCTACACAAAAAAAAAAAACTAGAACATTATATAATATAATATATTATATAATAATATTTTAAATTGTTATTATATTAAATAATAATAAAAACATTATTATATAATAATTAGTTTAATAATTAGTTATTATTAAAAAAAACTATATATATATAGTTTATAAAACATTAATATAATAATATTATTAATTAATAATTATTATTATAAAAATAAAATTATAATAATAATTATTTATAATATTATTTTTGGAAAAAAGGGGTTATTTAACCTAATGAAGAAGACCAATTATTGTTGAAGAAATAGTCAAAGGAAAACAAAATCGAAAAAATTGAAGACCATCATCATCTAGTGTCGAAGAAATCAGAGATCATGGAATCTGGTTTGCGACTACAAATAGAGAAATTAGAAGCCAAGTTAAAGCGTCATCGAAGAGATAATGATGAATTACGAGACACGAATATGAACTCGGAAGGAATTATTAAAATACTTGAGATGCAAAAAGAGCTCAAGGAACAAAAAAATTCTGACAAAAAAAATCATATAGAAAAATTGTGTGCCCAAATTGACAAATTAAAAGACGAAAACGATTTCAATCAGAGACTAAAAAATATAGATATAAAGAAAGAAATAAATGATTACGAAACATAAATAATACGCCTGAACAAAATCGTCAACGAAAAATATGAAGAATTGACACACATATGATAAAAAATAGAAGATCGAGAATCAGTGGTCGACCAGTATCGACAACAGATAAAAGTTCTTCAACAACAAAATGACGACTCTAAAAAGACACACAATTTGGAGATTGTTAAGAGTAATAAAGCACTATCCAACAATTCCAAATAAATTTTCAGATTAAGAAATCATAACAAGACACTAGTCACAAAAATTAAGAAGTTGAAAAGTAGTCGGAAGACAGAACCATGTACATAAGACATTGAAGGAAAACTTGTAGACAAACACGAAGAAAATTGTTGCATCAGAAGGCATAACGAATATCTTAAGGAACAACTTAAGAAGTATGAAGATGACATAAAATCACATATAGAAGTGATTAAGAATTTTCAAAATGATAACATGCAGTTAGAAAACAAGTTGGAAAAGATACAGAACAAAACCTTAAAACAGCAAAGGACGATAATTCAACTTCTAGCTCATATCAATGCTCAAAAGATGACACTCATAAAAGGAAATGACATTGTGAAAATGACACTCCAACCATAAAAACTGATATCCTAAAAAGTGGGAACTATCGAAAGATAATGGTACCATTGTGACCAAAGTTCCCAATGATAGATCAATATGGAATGCCAACAGTGCACAACAAATCAATTTGGGATGGATTGATTCGTCCACATATCGAGAGTTATGCTCCACTCTTAGTAGTTCGTATCGACATGTTTCGTCAGCTATGACACTACAAAAAATGAGGCAGAAACATTATGAAGGTTTTGAGGACAAATCCTTTCTAAGAGAGTGGCAATGTAACGAACATAAATAGGATAATAATTAAATAAAATAATAATTGCTAAATAGTAGTTATCTATTAATGTGAAGGGACATAACCCTTCTTTATAAACGCTCAAGCCATATTAAAAGGCGAGCTATGTTGTAATACCCTACCATATATTATCTATTTAATTATCAATATATATATTTTCCCTATGGCTTATCTGATTTACCAAGTCTTTTGGTGAATTCATTGTGTGAGCGAATAATTATTCGTTTCATTTGGTATCAGAGCCAGGTTGCTTGATTTGGCCGGTGGTCAAAACCATGTCCACTTTCAACCTGCAAACTAAACTTTCAAAGGTAAAAATATATGTTCCCTTCAATGAGTTGCTAAGGAATAAAGAATACAGAGATCATATAACGGGAATGGTTAGAAATCACAGAGAGTCTTAGCCTAACATATTAGAAGTGAATGATGATTCTCCTACTATTAGCTTTCTTTCCAAACTTGAAAATGGAGATGAAGAGGAGGTTCCCCCATTTTATCTGAGCCTAAATGTGCATGATATGGTCATGCACAATGCCATGTTGGATTCAAGGGCTTCCCACCATCTAATGCCCAAGGGGGTGGTAGATAGTTTGGAATTAGAAGTTACCTGACTATACGAGGACTTATACTCTTTTGATTCTAGGGAATTAAAATATCTTGGCCTCATTACATATGGTGGTAAACCTAATGGAAATGCTCTCCAAAATTGTGGTGATGGATGTGGTTGTAGCAGACATTCCTCCAAAGTTCGATGTATTATTGTCCAGATCCTGGACATCCAAATTGAAAGCTAGTTTGTATATGGACATGTTTTATGCTGTTATTTCTACATATGGAGGGAGTAAAATACTTTACAGTGAGAAGATATCCCCATATGTGGTCAGCATCCAAGACAAGCTAGATGACCAAGCTATATATGTCGTCGACATCGACTTGGGATCCTCTATTTTCTTTAATGATGTCTCCCAATGCAACCTTGAAATTTCAACACCCATTGAAAAAGAAGGAGAATCCGCGAGGAGATAGAATGCTTCAAAGAAAAGGAAGAAGGAAGAAGCTCGCTGGATGTTGTACTTCGATGGGTCAGTTGCTAGAATCAAAGTTGGCGTAGGTGTGTATATCATTCGCCCCATCGGGAGCTATGAAAACCTGTCTTATAAGTTAAACTTTGATGTACTAACAATGTGACAGAGTAAAAAGATTTATTTTTAGGGATGAAAGCTTTGAAAGACGGAGGGGCCAAAAGGATACAACTCATAGGGGACTCATAATTGGTCATAAATAAAATAAACGACATCTATCAGACTAGGCACCGTAGGATGAGGGCCTATATGAATGAAGTGTGGGACATGTTTGGTAATTATTTCATCGAACATACAATAAGAGTAAACCCAAGATGTGAGAATATGATAGCTGATTCCCTAGTAGTCATGGCCAGAAGGTTCAAAGCTCATGGCGCCAAAAAAATGGAGTGTAAGGTCGACATCAGAAACATGCCCTCTATACTTGACAAATCCAAATACTGGCAGTTGTTCGAGGATGATATGAAAATCAAGAGATTCCTAGAGTTGTGAGATGAGTTTGCAAATACCCAGGTGGACAACGAGAATGACAATATTGAAAGTTTTCAATATACTGAAGACATGGAAGAAGGGATTGTCGAAAATGGGAAATACAAAGACTCCCAGGGAGGTAAAGACATAGTGCAATTGAAAGTTAATCATATCCCCAGAGGCCTGATTCCCATGGAGAATATCTTCAACCAAAATTATTTGGCTAAATATCCGAAGATGAAGCCTATATATGATGCTGTCGAAGACAAGAAAATTGGGACTGAAGACCACCTGAGGATCATACAGCTGTTAAAAGAAGTTGTCGTCCAAAGTGAAGGAAGATTACGTCGTTTTGATGAAGAAGTACATGGATGTCTTTGCATGGAGCTATGAAGATATTAAGGAATCTGATACCTCCATCAAACAACATACCATCCCCATAAATCCCAACGAGAAACCTTTTAAAAAAAAACAGAGGAGAGCTAATCCAAAGTTGTTTCGCTTCATCAAGAAATAAATCAGGAAGTTGTTCAAAGCCAAGATCATTGTAACCCTAAGTTTTTCCAAGTGGGTTGCGAATGTGGTTCCTGTCAGAAAGAAGAATGGAAAAATTCATATTTGTATAGATTTAAGGAATCTCAATAGATTTTCCTTGAAAGATAACTATCCTTTACCCAAGATGGAACACATTTTGTAGAAAATGGTAGGGTCTAAAAGGATTTCTACTATGGATGGTTTTTCGGGGTACAATCAAGTAAAGGTGTTTCTTGAAGATCAAGAGAAAAATTCTTTCACCACACCATGGGGTACTTTCATTTACGCTAATATGCCTTTTGGTCTAATGAACATCGAATCCACATTAAATCATGCCATGGATATATCCTTTGCAGAGGAAAAAGACAAGTTTGTGGTGGTCTATATGGATGATATTACTATATATTCCAGGTCCGATAGAGAACACATCCATCATTTGGATTTTTTTTCTTCTAAAATGTAGAAAATATCGGTTATATTTGAACCCTCGCAAATCAAACTTCGGCTTAGAAGAAGGAAAGTTACTGGGACATATCATCTCGAAGGACGATATAAAGACCGACCCAGAAAGGATCAAGGCCATCCAAAAGGTCGAAGAGCCAAGAAGCAAAAAAGAAGTACAATCTTTCATTGGGCAGGTTAATTTTCTAAGATGGTTCATCCCCAACTTTGCTGAAATACTAATGAATATTACCAACATGCTAAAAAAGGACCATGAGATTAAGTGGACACCAGATACAAGAGCAGCTTTCAGCGATATAAAAAGGGCCGTCACAGAAGTTCCTATTATGGTAAGTCTAGACTTTAGTAAATAATTCCTAATTTTTTATTTTGCATCTAATCACATGGTTGCTAGAGTGATGTTACAGAAGAATGACCAAAATGCTGAACAACCTATAGCATTTTTTAGAAAAGTTTTGAGAGAAGGGGAATTGAAGTATAACATAATGGAAAAACATGTGTATTCCCTGATAAAATCATTAAAGTATTTTAGAGTCTACGTCCTTCATTTCCACATCATCACTTATGTACCTAGCAGTATTGTGAAAGGCATCCTCACGCAATCGTATTCAGAAGGGAGAAGAGAAAAATGGATTGTTGTGATATTAGAATATGATATTGAAATCAATCCCACCAAACTGGTTAAGGATCAAGGGCTGGCCAAAATGATGACAAAATCCAACTGTGGTTCCTTGCAGTTGAACTTCTTAACCAATCACTCACTCCAATTGGACTCCGAGATACAGGTAATGCCAAGCTTCTCCACATCTATTCTAACATTGTATATGTGTTGCGAAATGTATAGGCACCTGCAGGGTTGAGAAAAACAAGGGCAAGGTTAGTAAAGTTAAAATCAACAAAATTTTGTATTCTGAATGGATACCTGTATTGGAAGGATCTGGGAGGTCTCCTATTGAACTTTTTCCTGGAAGATGAAGCCTGATAGACCATAGAGGAATTTCACAAAGGAGATTGTGGGGGGAACCATTCTTGGAAAGTCACAACAAACAAAATTTTGAGACCTTGTTTATATTGGACCTCATTGTTTTCTAATGTTTACAAGGAAATCACCAAGTGCCACCACTGGAAATTTTTTGATGGTAAGAGGAAACTCATCCCACTTCCTCTTAACCCCATATCTTTAGAAGCACCTTTTCAACAGTAGGGGCTAGACTTCATCGGGGAAATAAATCCAAACTCCTCTGGATAGCACAGGTAGATTCTGACAGCTATAGACTACTTTACCAAATGGATTGAGGCAATACCTACCAAGAGATCTACCAATGAGGTGATTATGAGTTTCCTAGAAGAAAACATCTTAGCATGGTTTGGGAGACCCAAGATAATAGTGACAGATAATGAAATGGCCTTTAAGTCTAAGAAGATGATTGAATTCTGCCATAAGTACCATATCAACCTTAATGATTCTACCTCCTATTACCCACAAGGAAAGAGACTAGAAGAATATTCAAAAAAAATATTGGTGAGGATTATTAAGAAGTTGTTGTAAGAAAACAAGAGGGATTAGAATACAAATTTGAAATACACCTTGTGGGGTGATAGGATCAACACCAAAAAGGCGATTGGAATGTCACCCTTCTAGTTAGTATACAGAGTTAAAGTAGTATTCCCAGCATCTCTAGGATTTCTAGTAATGAGGTTGTTGCAGGAACAACAGAGCGAACCAAATCATATGCAAACAAGGATAAACCAGATCATATAGTTGAATGAGTTAAGGGACAAAGACTATGACACCGTGCAGATGCATCAAGAGAATACGAAGAATACATTTGATAGGAGGGTGAAAGAAAAAAGTTCTCGATCAATGACCTGGTCCTGAAGTGGGATGCACCCCATGAAGACAAGGTGAAACACATGAAATTTGACCACATGTGGGTAGCCCCCTACATTGTTATGGCACACAGAGGAGAAAATGCTTTCATTCTATAACATCAGGATGGATCCCTGTTAGAAGGAGGTTCGGTGAATGGGAGGTTTCTCAAACACTACTTGACCTAAGAAGAAGAGGTAAACCCTTGAACCATAGTTGTATATATTCCTTCATTTTCAAGAAATAAAGAGGTAGACCCAGAAAAGATTTGAAGCCTGAGGAGAAGGCCATAACATCTAGGATGGAAACCATGTTCTATTTTCTTTTTTTGTGTACATATTATTGGCCTCTTTTTCCTTCTTGTCTTGACCCTCAGTTCAACAAAAACACAATACCAACAAGACACCAAAATACATCGGTCCGACAGAGCAAGCTCAGTCAGCAACACACGCGAGATAGGCACAATCTCTCCCGATATATCTTAATGTGTAACTGGAAGAACCATGTTGCTGCATTTTGGCGAGGGATTATAGTCCATTGGCGCATGACCAAGGCGATCGATAGAGATGGTGGGATGGAGTCTTTCACTCTGCAACATAGGTACAACTATGTGCCACATCCTATGCATGACACAAAATTGTCCTTACAACTCAACAACTGGCGCAATAGTGTGACTCAGTTGATTCCTTATTATTTACCGATGTGTGCGACTTATATTATAACTTAGCATCTTAACCATGAAATCATACATATCATGCCGAAAATTCTTTAGCCATTCATTCATTCATTTACTGATTGTTCATACTGTGACATACATTAAACAATAACTATAACTATAAACAATATAAGTAAGAAAACATTCACATAAGCATTCAATCATTCAACAACATCCATTCATTCAACACAAGAAATTTATGTGGAAACCCATCTGGGAAAAACCACCAAGGTGCTCTTCATCTGGTATAAGAAATGGGTATAGCACCTTATAGTCTGCAACCTGTAGACTGTTCTTAAGATATGTCTATTTAACTCAATCTCTTCTTTCTCTCTTCTTGCTCTCATGCTCTTTGGTTTATTCTTCTATCTACTACTACTAATCTGCACATAGCCTAGATGATTCTTCTACTTTACTATCTGCGCACTCAGCTGTAGATTACGTATACTACTAGCGGTTTGTCGACTTAGCTGCTAGATCCACGGATCAACAAACTTCTCCTTCTACTAGACTCTTAATGACACTAACTAAATATACTTCTTCAATTTATCTCTCCAAGATAACAACCAATACTAAAGCTAACCCTTATACAAAGTGGATTCTTCCTACTTATAGTATTTACAAGACCGAGCAAGGTTGACTGAGTACAACTCAGTTATTATAGACACAAGTAGCTACAGAATATCTTGGTTACATTAATGTCGGCTCGTAATTAGCCACAGAAATCCTACAATACATTAACCACAACCATAACTAGCCACGAAAACGTATTTTAGCCTATCTGTATAGGTCATTACTAGCCGCAAAACTGTCATTGAGTCTTCTACTGGTTCGTCCTTCTGTAGTCTTCCTTGAATTTCACCTATCCAGCTTTAACTCTTCTACCTTCATCTTCCATTGACTCTGGATGTGCTTTTCCTTGTCCCACCAATCCTCTTCTCTTGCGCTTCCTTTCCATCCTTATCCTTTCTTTGTCGTGCGCATGTTTTTCCTTTCTTGCACCGGTTCTTTCATTCCCTTCTTAACCTTCCTTTATCCCATCGCACGTGCACTTTTCCTACTTTGTTTGCATGTTCCTTGTGTACTTTTCCTAGCCCAATAGGCCCCCAACACTCACATGTGGCTCGTCTCAAGCCTCTAAGCAAAAAGTGATGCCTCCACAAAATTTCATGCCGCAAATTGTCACGTCTCTTCTAAAACTTATATCTCTGGCACAGGCTATGCCACAAGACCAAACTTGTCCTAAAATTCCTTCAAAATTTGTTGCACATTGGAAGCTTCCTCTGTTACTTCCTCTTCCTTCTTGGTCAACTATTCCAATCGATCAGAACTAATATGTTTCGAAGGTCCTACTTCTAATGTCTGTGTGATTTGCTAAAGCTTCTTTTGTACAGGAAGAATAAGTCGTGCAACTAGTGTTGCTTCGGACTGGTGTGCTGCTACCTCCTCATTCCTAGTCCACTCTTGGTCGCGGAGAGATTGGACTTCCCGCTGAAGCTGCTTTACCTCCGCAACCTTTGTAACCTTCTCCTTAAGCGACAGCTTCTTCATCTCTGCCTTTACCACAGCGATATTCTCATAAAATTTCCACGCATATTCCTTGATATTTTCCATGGTCTCATCCTCCAAACGCGCTTCCCACATCATAGAAACTACTTCAACTGCCTTAGTGCATAGTTTTTCTCCTTGGATTATCTTTGTAAGAGCTTCAGACGCTGCTTTTCTTCGCTATTCAAGCATCTCAGGAGGTGTTCTTGGTGTCTTTCTTGCTTGTAACTACTCCACTTGCTTCCTGATCTCTCTCACCATCCTAGAGAGGCATCCAACCTTGGAGACTAGGTCTTCATCTTCTTGACTTGCTTTTGCTGGGAACTCTACGATCGCACTTTTGATGGCTTCAGCGAGTGAAAGACTGCTCTGTTCTTAGGCTACAATTTCTTGCTCCTTTTCTCTAAGGAGGGCCTTACACGCTATTGCCTTTCTTTTCTGCTTGGTTTCCTGGTACGTGACTTCATTCTCTTTGAATCATACCTTGGTTGTAGTTGCCTATTGAATTGCATAGACTTCAGCCAACATGAGTTTCAAGAAGTCCATGTTTAGCCACTAAAATCTATGAACAACATCATCAAACTCAGTTGTCCCCATCTCCATTACTCACGCCTGGATTTCTACTTTAATCAATGGCACCAGCTGTGGTGTTACTGGTGGGATACTAGGATCTACACCATAAGCTTCTGCCTTGACAGTGGTTTTAACTTTGTTTATGGCCTTTGTCAGCTGGTTGATGTTCCCGACAAGGTCGTTGGTCACTCGCATATGTTTCTCACTTAGTCCCTTTAGACTAGAATTGGAAACCTCTGTAATGGCGTTAGACAATAGGATTATGTCCTAGTCGGCTAAGCTGGTTGTGTTAGCCGATTTGTACGCTTTGTGCTTCTTACACTGATGTTTCTCTATGCTGCGTGACTCTTCATGGGCCTTCTGCACATCCTCATTAGTAGGTTTTCCTTTAGATTCATCCTCATCATTATTCTTGATTTTCTCACTATCATCGGGGCTTGATGACTTATCGTCTTGCGTTTTGTTTCCCTCATTTCCTTTCCCATCATCTTGGTCATGACCCTGACCATTCCCTTAGTCGTTTCCTTGGTCATCACCTCAACCATGTCCTTCCTGTTTTTATTCTTGTACCACCTGCTCGTTGGCTGGGTCGCGCCATTATTCAGGCCACTCTTGGATAATTACGTCTATGTATGCATCAGCGATCATAAGTCCTGCCTAGTGCAATTCCTTGGTCGAGTCCTGCTTCGATTCCATAATAGTGTTATGTACACCGTCCTGAAAGTTAATTATTATCGCGTATCTCTGCATCGCCATGAACTTTACTCTTTGGGACCGATTGATAATATTGTGTAGGCCCTCGCCATGCAGACATAACTCGATGTTATTATCTGTCTGGCGGATCTTGTCTGCTTTGTCCTCCAAGAGGTTCTAATACTTTGCACCAAGGAAAAGCACTAGGACATCCATTGGCTAGTAGTCCAGTGGGTTAGACCACAGATTGAAAGATATTAGGATGAGAAGATAGGAGTAATGAAATTTGTCCCTAGGTTCCTCCTGCATATGCTCTGCATCATTTATCAGTTCATTCACTAGGAACTACGCCAGTTAAATATTACTCCTGCTTCACACTACTCTGTGATTTCTATCGCTTCAATGGTGCACTTAGCAGGTCTCATCTTGCACAACAGTTTGCAAGATACGATTCTAACTTCATATCTTACCATGTTTTCCTCTATAGGGCCAATAAGGAATCCCCTACCTGTGTGTTGAAGTTTATACTTCTGCTTCATCTTGGTGGTGTCTCTGTTCTGGCACAAATATGGCACAGGGTCATGTTCGACCTTTGACAAAACCGTTATTGACGAGATGAGCTCGACATTGATAAGATAGGGTCGGTCGAGCCATAAAAATACTCTATGAAAGAAGTCAAAGAGATGCTTCACATACGTGGTCGCCTGAATGTTTTACCCAAAGTGCGGCATGAGAAAAATATTCCACAATCCTGCGCTATCGACACCGCTAGCCCAATACATTGGCACTAAGAGCTGGGGCTTAATCGATCCAGCTTGAATCATAACCATGTAGCTACTCCTTTCCAATCCCGACTACTTATGGGTGTTGCAATCATCAAACTGTAGCTTGGTGATCTTCGACACTATGTCCATCAAGAGGGGTACACCATTGGGGATCCTAAGTGTCATTAAGGTTGTGTGTGCTTTTTTCGTTAGCCTTACCTCTTGCGCGTCGGCTCTCCTTGGCCGAGCATAGTGGGGAAATTATTCTTCTCCCTTGGTGGCACCAACATCTCTGCATGGTGGTGATCTTGGTTCATCTTCCTCCATCAGGTCTTCCCCAGGTATATCCGCAATGGCCTTAGCCTTGCGCTTCTTTGACATATTGGGCTTGGATGACTCTCCAGCCTCTCTTGGTGGAATGACTGTTTATAGACCTACAATTGGTGTATTCTAAACATGGTTTGACACAGGGTTCGAACCATAGGGTAGAACAAGGCATTAGAGGAAATTCGGGGTCTAAAATGGGCTTTATAAGAAAATGCACCAACAATAAATTTTGTGAGTTGGAATTCAAGAACCAATAGAATTTGAATAAAATGAGTCAACCATAATGGTTGAATTGACATATTTGTCATAAAAGAAAATTATTTTTTTGTTTGTATTTTCGACATATCTCCCTGTGTTTTTACTCAAATTTCAAGCGGGAGAGCTCGTTGGATGTGGAATTTAATTCTGCATCCAACGAGTACCCACACTGCATACTTTTGATGGACCTCGATACCCCAAAAATAATAAATACTTGAAAAAATGTGATGATGATGTCATCATCACATTTTTCAGGTATTTTTTGTTTTTGGGGTAGCAAGGTCCATCAAAAGTATGCAGTGTGGGTACTCTTTGGATGTGGAATTAAATTCCACATCCAACAAGCTCTCCCGCTCAGAATTTAAGTAAAAACACTGGGAGATATGTCGAAAATACGAACAAAAAAAGTAGTTTTTTTCATTCTTCCTCCAAAATTAATAACTATTATTTTATTATTTTCCTTAGAAGGCCCATTTTAGACCTCAAATTTCCTCTAATGGTAGAGCTGACCGTAGGAACATATTGATTCCTTGGTCATGACATTGATTCTAGTTCAGGTTCTTGTTTGGGTCCCTGTACTTCAGGTGATTCAATTTCCTCTTCAATCAGACATGACGAGGGGACAGTTATGTCAGATGGCTCACTGGCATTGGAAAATTATATAACCATGGGTTTTGACTCACTCTCTGTTACACGGTTCGGCTCTGTCAACTCTTGGATCCAATTCTCTCATCTTCACTGGGTGCAAGTAAACTGAAACTTGTCAAAAAGTCTTAGATTTATAGGTGGTCACACGTCCTACAGGCATCATGTGATGGGAGGTTGAGATCTTGTCAATCACATGGGCTTCTCGACCGATGCATTCCTCACCAATTTGACTACTCGAGTTCTGATTTGTACCTATCAGGGCAGTTATGGTAGTTATGGTGGAGATGATTGATGGCACCATAAAGAATTCCGCATTCTACTCGGACTCACTGAATTAATCACACCTCACTATCATAACCACCTCAATATTTGCTGGATATTCTTGCTTTAATGGCATCCATCTTGCCTTTTCCACATTTTTCTATGATTTTCTTGGTTTTGTCGCAGATGTGTGACATAACAGTTTCCTTCCTTTCTTTCTCTCTCTTTTCTTTTTCCGCACATGACACGACCTTAGCCAGGTATGTCGCTGACATTATAGTAAGGTTTCAAGCAATTTCCATTCACCATTCCTATGACATATGTTTCATCTAGTTTCTACAGTTTTATTGCGTCCATGCCAATAATGTGCACAATCCTATATGGCCGTAGCCAATGCATTTTTAATTTCCCTGGGTGTTTGAAAAATTTGTTGTCATATAGCAACACAAGTCCTCCAACTTCGAATGGATTAATCTAGATATGGATATCATGCCATGCTTTCTGCCTTTACGTCTCAATGTTATGATGCAATCCTGTGACGAAGCATTCCTCTTCTATTTGAACTAGCTGTGTCAGCCTTTTTTCAATAGCATCTCTATCTGTCATCTCTATCAGCGTAGAAATCCTTGGGCTCGACATAATGTATTCCATCGGCACAACAAATTCCTTCCCATACATCAGTATGAATGGGGTATGTCCTATTAATCGCTTGCAAGTTGTGCGATATGCCTAGAGCACAACTGAAACTTTTTGATCCCAATCATCGCGGTGCATGTTGCATACTTTGGTTAGTTCATTCTCCAGAATTTTGTTAAAGGCTTCAACCATTCCATTTTCCTAAGGATGATAGGGTGTTGTTTTCTTATGCTGTATCTGGAACTATGTAGTAAGCTCAACAATCATTTTATTAACAAAATGCGTACCCTAGTCGCTGAGTAGAATTTTTGGACAACCAAATCTGGTCACCACATTTTCAAATAGGAACTTCACCGCAGCCATAGCGATGCTGTTAGAATAATCAACCCATAGTTAGCTACCTTAGACATTAATTAATCCATTTTTGTCTTATTTGCCTAGTTTCCATATTCCACCTTATGCAAGTTGTCATCTACACATCCATAGTGGTCAAACTTGCTAATTTTGAGTCATGGAGCGCTTGAGAAACCTCCTGGAATCAAATCTGCTTTATTCCTGGCCTCCCTAGCGCATGTCTACTTTTTCTGCTTTATTGCCTGCTTTTTCAGTGTTTTAAGGCAATTGGGAAAGTTTGACTAGGTGAGGTTAACTTGTTTTTTGTCCTCCACATCCTCCATTATTTTCTCCTATGAAAAGCATGTATGAGTTTTCCTTCCATTACCTTTTAGCTTGCCTAATTGATTTTTCCAATTCGTGAGCTCCTAGACAGTTTTGGAAACTGTTTTATGCACCTATGGGGGATTTGCTTAGATTTAGTAAGCCTGCTTTTGACTAGATTCGAATGGCATATTCATGCATTCAAATCCCTCATGTAATTATCTATTGTGGCAGCCTATGACTTCACAGGGTTGGCTATTGTACACTTATTCAATACAGTTTAGTGTTCAGCTCCATATTCAGTCTCTTTTGTGAGTAATTTTGCATGTGTAATTGGCAATTGATGTGAGTGTAATTGTTCTAACACTGGGTTCAATTTCCACATGGTATTAAAGCCTTTGTAGATCGATTTCTCTCCTTCCAATTTGTTTTCCAGGTTCGACATCATTGACTGGGAGCATTCTCCTGACTGACGGGACAATTTTTGAGCTATGGATCAATCTCAGAAGATCATCTTGACTCGATTTAATTTCTTTGAATGGAAAGTAGAAATGGAGATATTTTTGAGAGAGAAAGGCCTCTACAGAGTGACTATGGCAATAGAAGCAGAGCCCAATGCATCTGCAGAGAAGATAAAATGGCACAACAGGAGGGATGAGGCCTATGGTCTTCTGTGTCTGAGTATATCCAGAGACCTCCTTTTCCATCTTGATGGATTGACATCACCGAATGAATTATGGGAGAAGCTTGTTGATCTTTTTGGAAAGAATGATGAGATGAGGGGACATCAAATTGAAAATGAATTGATCTCCCTGAGTCCCAATAGATTTGAATCCTTGCAACTCTATTTTTCCAGGTTCAAAGCACTTGTTTTGTAGCTAAAACAATGTGGGATTGAAAAGAAGGATGATCAGCTGGTCTTGGCCATACTCTCGAAGCTTGGCCTTGACTATTCAGTGTTTGTTTCGACCTTCTATGCCACAAAGTTGACAACTCGAGCCTGGAAGATTCCTAGCCTTGTAGATTTCATGGAATCTCTCACACAAGAACAAGATAAATTGGTGATGATGGGCACCATCAAACCATCCAAAGAACAAGCTCTGGTTGCTGGAGATACGAGGGTGGATTCAAAAAGAAAAAAGAAAGCTAAAAATCCACCTGAGCAAAAGAGAGACAAGAACAAGTTTCCGTAGGAGCCTCAAGGTTCCAAGAAGAACTACCAGAAGAAGAAGAACAAAGGAGAAATGAGCAAGTGTGCATACTGCAGTAAGGGAAATCATTATGAGAGCTCCTGCATGAAGAAGAAAATAGACATGCTGACCCAACTCCTGGAGAAGAATGGCATCTCCCTTCAAGACAACTCAAAGAAGAGGGAAGGAGGATCAAGTTCAGAAGACAGAGAGAGAGTTCATGCATTGGTTGCTGGCACACCAAGCTCACCTAGTTTCATCATTGATTCTGGAGCTTCAAGACATATGGTTTAACCAAGGAGGCATTCGCCTCACTTGACATGTCGAAAGGTCCACCAATAGTACTGGGAGATGACTCTCTCACTGAACATTTGGGCAAAGGGAGGATTGATCTTGATCATGGTAAGTTCAACAATGTGTTGTATGTTCCAGGTCTTGCCTCTAACCTCTTATCAGTGTATCAGATGACCCACACAGGGTCTCCAAATAAGGTCATATTCTCCCCTGATGAAGTTGAGATCACAGAGATCTCAAGTGGTAAAGTCATTGCAAAAGGAGTTGCAAATCATACTTCAAAGGTATACATGTTCTCACACTTCCTACCCTACTCAAACCCCTCTGCTCTTCTGATTCATGCTAATGAGGAAAGCAAGATTTGGCATGAAATATTTGGCCACCTAAATTACAAGTATCTTTCTGATCTTAGTGAAAAAGAAATGGTCATAGGGTTACCAAATATAAAATTTTCCAAAGGAGTCTGTCAAGGTTACATCCTAGGAAAACACCCAGAGCATAAATTTGAGAGAGCTAGTCATGAGAGAACCTCTGCACCTCTTTAGTTGATCCACAGTGATGTTGCTGGCCCATTCCCTCATATGTCCATGAGTCAGGACAAATATGCATTGAATTTCATAGATGACTTTTCCAGGTATTGCTGGGCTTACTTCCTGAAACACAAGTCTGAAGTTTTTGGCCTCTTCAAAGTCTTTAAGGATTTGGTTGAAAACCAGTTTGGGAGGAAAATCAAGGTACTCATATATGACAATGGTGGTGAGTATGTCAAGTATGAGTTTATTCAATATTGGGAAAATGTAGGTATTCATATGCAGCATTCTATCCCTTACACACCACAGTAGAATGGTGTTGCTGAGAGGAAGAACTAATCACTGAAAGAGATGGCGACCTGCATGATGGAGGCTAAGACTTTGCCACCAAAGTACTGGGCTGAAGCTATAAATTGTGCATCCTATAACTAGAATAGGGTGCCTCATAAGAAACTTGATGGCATGAATCCTTTCGAAACATGGAGTGGGCACAAGCCAGATGTGACCCATTTCAGGATTTTTGGCTCAAGGACTTGGGCTAGAATTCCAACAGAAAAGAGAAAGGCTTTGCAGCCCCAAAGCCAAGAGTGTCTATTTGTTGGGTACTCTAAATATTCAAAAGGGTACAAGCTGATCAATTTCAGCCCAAAAAAATCCTTCATTGAAAGGTGTGCTCAGTTTCAAGAAGAGCCCCTAGCAGCAGTGGAAGTTGGAGAATCCTCTTCACCACCAGAACCTCTGAATGTAAGCGAAGAGATAGTTAAACATGCTGATTTTGATATGTCTGATAGTGATGATTTTATTGCAAATCCTAACATCCCTACAAGGCCAAAATGGGTAGCCAATACCATTCATGCAGTTGGATAACTAGATGGAAATCCTAATGACCCTAGGAGGACTAGATCTCAATTTGAGAGTGCTCTATGCATGAAAGATCCTATGTTTGCTGAGAAATGATATATGATGGTTGAATCAGATCCATATACATATGAAGATGCAGCAGAATATCCAATATGGCAAGCAGCCATGAAGGAAGAGTTCAGCTCACTCCAGAAGAGCAACACTTGGGAGCTGGTTGATCTTCCCCCATGGAGGAAGCTAGTTCAGTGTAAGTGGGTGTACAAGACCAAATTTACTGCTGATGGTTCACCTCTAAAGTAAAATTCCATATTGGTAGCAAAGGGCTACTCACAGGTTCATGGCATAGACTACAATGAGACCTTTGCACCAATGGCAGAGATGGACTCCATGAGGCTAGCCTTAGCCATTGCAGCTTTAAAGCAATGGGAAGTAAATCACATGGATGTGAATTGTGCTTTCCTGAATGGAGATATTAGTGAAGAGATATACATGCAGCAGCCTCAAGGATTTTATACTAACCCATCTCTTGTGTGCTGGATAAAGAAGTCATTGTATGGGCTTAAACAAGCCCCCAGGGCTTGCTATGCCAAGATTGATAGCTTTCTGCTATCACTGAATTTTGTTCGATGCAAATCAGATCCAAATTTCTATTTGAAGCTGATTAATGGTTCATTAATGATCATTTTTTTATATGTTGATGACCTTCTCATTATAGGAAGCTCAAAGGATAAAATTGCTTCCTTGAAGGGTGCAATGAACCAAGCCTTCTCCATGACAAATTTGGGGCTATTGAGCCAATTCTTGGGGCTTGATATTGCTCAAACAAAATCTGGAATCAATGTGCACCAGTCCAAGTATGCCTTGGATTTGTTGAACAAATTCAGAATGAAGGATTGCAAGCCAAGCAAGACTCCTTTCCTTTCAGGAGTGAAGCTTGAAGAAGCTGATTCTTCACCTATGGTAAACAATACACTGTATAGGAAATTGATTGGATGTTTGTTGTATCTTACACATACTAGACCTGATATTTATTATGTAGTAAGTGTGGCTTCTAGATACATGGATCATCCTCATGAGATCCATTGGAAAGCAGCCAAAAGGATCCTTAACTTTGTTTAGGGAACAAGGACACATGGGATCTTCTATAAAGCTAAATCTGATCTTGATTTGATTGGGTTTACTGACAGTGATTGGGTAGGTGATAGCACAGATCAAAAGTCAACATCAGGATATGTGTTCATGCTTGCAGAAAGGCCAATCAGCTGGTCAATCAAGAAATAGAGTGCCATTGCACTCTCATCTACAGAAGCAGAGTACAGAGGAGTTGTAAATGCAGCAACTCAATGTTTATGGTTGCAGGGGTTACTTGGAGAGTGTGGCTTCGAATCATAATAATAAACTACTATCTACTGTGATAATCAGAGCACCATTCGAATCTGCAATGATCCAGTTCAAAAGCAGAGAACCAAACACATTGAGATCCATATGCACTACATCAGACAGCTTGTGCATGATGGCACCATTCACCTACTCTTCTGTTCATCTTCAGAACAAGTAGCTGATATCTTCACCAAAGAATTTTGTGAGAATAAATTCAGCAATCTCAAATCACTGCTGGAGATTGCTGATCATGCTATGAAGCATGAGTGATGACAATATTTCCAAATTTTGTTTTACAGTCCATGTTTAAGGGAGAATTTTCCCACTGGGTTTTTGCCTCTTTCCTTGGTTAAATGGACATGCAGTATGTAAAGGGTAACTAAGCCTTGTTGCTGGGCCCTATAATTTTCTGATATATTACTCATAAGTTAGGCTTAAGGGGGGGGGGGGTTAGAATAATCAACCCATAGTTAGCTACCTTAGACATTAATTAATCTATTTTTGTCTTATTTGCCTAGTTTCCATATTCCACCTTATGCAAGTTGTCATCTACACATCCATAGTGGTCAAACTTGCTAATTTTGAGTCATGGAGTGCTTGGGAAACCTCCTGGAATCAAATCTGCTTTATTCCTGGCCTCTGTAGCGCATGTCTGCTTTTTCTGCTTTATTGCCTGCTTTTTTAGTGTTTTAAGGCAATTGAGAAAGTTTGACTAGGTGAGGTTAACTTGTTTTTTGTCCTCCACATCCTCCACTCTTTTCTCCTATGAAAAGCATGTATGAGTTGTCCTTCCATTACCTTTTATCTTGCCTAATTTATTTTTCCAATTCGTGAGCTCCTAGACAGTTTTGGAAACTGCTTTATGCGCCTATGGGGGATTTGCTTAGATTGAGTAAACCTGCTTTTGACTAGATTTGAATGGCATATTCATGAATTCGAATCCCTCATGTAATTATTTATTGTGGCATCCTATGAATTCATAGGGTTGGCTATTGTACACTTATTCAATACAGTTTAGTGTTCAACTCCATATTCAGTCTCTTTTGTGAGTAATTTTGCATGTGTAATTGGCAATTGATGTGAGTGTAATGGTTCTAACACTGGGTTCAATTTCCATAGTTGCAATCTTTAATAGGCACAAATTCAGCCCATCTTGTTAAGTAGTCTGTCGCAGTGATAATGTAGCGTGCAACATTTCTCTTCCTTGGTGGATTGATGTGCCCAATGAAATCAACAACTCATTTTTTAAAATCCTGGAGGGTTATATGTGGCGCAAGTGGTATCACATCATGACGCAACGATTTTCCTATTCTTTGGCAGATATCATAGCACAAGAAAAAGCTCCTAGTATCCATATGTATGGTTGGACACTATAATCATGCTTGTAATATCTTGTGCACAGTTTAATTTCTAGCATAGTGTCCTCTTGCGACAGTGGCATGTGCTTCACTCATTATCCACTATCACTCATGGTCAAAGACACAGCATTACAATATTCCATTTGCGCCCAGCTTGTATAAGTGTCACACAATTAGTGTATAATCAATAGATTTGAGAACTATATGTTTCATCTGGTTAGTGGAGAATCCTTCAAGCGCATAGCCTATGCTTAAGAAGTTAATTATAGTGTTCAATTCCTTATCCTGATCATCCATCATGGTGTTTGCAAACAACTGCATGTCGAGAAAGTTATCCTCCAAACTAGTTGGTTCTTCACTTCTTTCTATCTTCAACAAATGGTCAGGTTGGACATTCAGGTGACTAGGTTTAACAATGACTTCAAAGTCAAATTATTGAAATAGGAGGAGCAATATACATATCTCCCCCCCCAACATTGGCTTGTTTACTAGGTAATTTAATGCCAAATGATCAGTGTACATTTGAAAATTTTCACCCAACAAGTAGTGTCAGAATTTCTGCAACACATAGACCATTGTAAGTCCTTCCCTTTCTATTGCCGTATATTTTTTCTCTACTGTTGAGAGTTTTATGCTACAAAAAGCAATAGGGTGGTCAAGTGCACCCTCACCTGGTTGTGTCAAGACTATGCCGATCACGACAAATGACGTGTCAACATGAACGCGGAACTCTTTCTTCCAACCTGGGAAGACAAGTATTGGCGTAGTCTCCATCTTGTTCTTCAATTTGTCCAAGGTTTCTTGGAAAGCTACTGTCCACTGGAACTTTGAATCTTTCTTCAACAGTTTCTCCATAGGTACAGTGATCTTCATGTATCCTTTGATGAATTTCCTGTAGGATCATGTGTGTCCTACCACCGATCTGAGTTGCGTGACTGATGTGGGTGGTGGTAAGTCAAGTATAATTGCAACTTTCACTGGATCAACCAAAATACCATCGTGACACACGACGTGACCCAATAGAAAACCAAATGGTGTACAAAAAATACATTTCTTGGAATTATGCGCAATCTGATACTGGCGACATTAGCCCAACATCTTGTGCAGGCTCTCAATAGGGTCTCTTACTAGACAAAACATAGTCCAATCATCAAAGTAGACCTCAAGAAACTTATGAATAAAATATTTAAAAGCAGAGACTACTATTCTAGAAAAAATAGTAGGTGCATTCTCGAGTCCAAAGGGAATTAACATATACTAGTAGCATCCCCATTCTGTGACAAAGGTTGTTTTGTGGCGATCCTCCTTTGTGATTCTAACTTGATGATAGCCAGATAAGCCATCGATGAATGAATACATTTCTTGTCCACCGATGCTTTCCAATACTTCATCTGTGAACAATGTTGGGAATGGATCGAGTAGGCATGCATCATTTAGTTTCCTTAGGTTGACACAGCTCCTCACTTTTCCTGTTGTCTTCTTATCGTTGATCACTATAGGGCTGATCCACTCTAATTCCTTGACAAGTTCAATGATTCCTGTGTTGAACATGCGATCCAATTCAACTTTTACCTTTTATTTATACCATGGATTCAACCTATACGGTCCCAGTTTAAATAGTCTAGCATCTGGTTTTAGGGGTATTTTCATTTCTCCTAGATCCCCTACTATTCCCTTCATCTTTGTGAAATTGGTTGGCAATAGATCCTGGTATTCATGCAGTAAGTCTGTGATCTTTACAACTATCTCTTCATCCCAATAATCTCCTATATTGAGGAACTTTGGGTTCTTAGGTGACCTAATGTTTACTTTCTTGATTTTCAGTGGCTTTAGGAACTAGTCGCTTGAAATACCAATTCCTTCTACTATGCATGTACCCTCTGATTCCAGTATGTTTATGTTGGTCAGGTCATCATCTAGGTCTCCAGTCAGATTGTAACAATCCATCCATTGCTGGATCGTCGCATTGCACTGGTGGGAATTTGCCTCTTTTACAAGGATTTCAACAAATATCTTCTCTCTAATTATCTAAAGCGTAGCATCAACTATGGGTTGCTCATTAGCAAACTCAAATGTGTGTGCAAGTTGTTTAGCTATGTCTTCCAAATCTTGAGTTTCTTGTCGCAAGTCCATAGATGTATACTAGCTTTGGGGTGTCATTTCCAATGTGTGAATGAAATGTTGTACCCATTCCTTCTGTGGGTATTCTACATATACGTTGCAACACTGATTTATGTGCTCAACAGGGTTTGACAATCTTGTGTACTTGTGACTCATGGTGGTGACTTCTTCATCGAATCTGACTTCCATCAACCTTTTGAACTGTGGCCATTCTAATCTGGACTGCTTCTGGGTACCCAACCCTCTAGCGGGCGTAGACTTTAGTACATGGTATAACACGAATAAGTGCTGCACTCTTTTACGAGTCCTTCAAAATAACTTAGGAAGGTCGCGAGGTTAGGTAAACCCTCATAGGTGGTCCGTTTTCTTAAATCATTCTCCACCCATTGCATAGACCTTGTAATTCTAGCGCACCTCCTCATAGAGACCTCATATAACTAATTTTTCCAATTTTCTAAGGCATCTCCTGAGTCGGATGTGCAAGATCTAGCACTCTTCTAGCCAGGTTCCATCCATTGTAGGGTTTTTGTAATCTTCTTGTAATGCAGTGACATTGTATATGTGGTCGAGATAATCACCCTGTCCCTCATTATAGACAAGCTTGACATACCTTTGTCCTTCCAATGGATCAATGAGTGACACTACCCTCATCTCATTATCCTCGAATGAGAGTATCCTTTTCTTGAAATTGATAATGGTCTGGTTATCTATGGCCCAATCGATCCCTAAAAGTGCAGGATATGGGTTTGCATCATCGACAATGTTAATGAATTCAAAGTTCACAAATGTGTGCAACCCTTCAATGTCGAAAGGAACTTGAATCAACCTACCAATTGGTAGGACCTTCACCTGATTTACAAGTCGTAATTGGACAGGAGACCAGTCCAAGCGCATCTTGCCAATGATTTCCCAAGTTTTCTGCATCAAAATATTGATGTCTGAGCCGAGGTCTAAGATAATGTAATCCATGTCATAGTCGCATATTTGAGCAGTCATTCTCAACTCATGCCCAATTTTGAATTTCTTTTTGACCTGGTTAATTCTCCTTTCTAGTTGCGACTCTTTTAGTGTTTCTTCTATCAGTGCTTGTAGTTCTGCGATGGCATCTTTATCATGAATTAACATTAAGCAAATTTACAAGAATGACTTGAGCTTGCTAACATTTTGTGGTGCTTTCTTATGGAATAATTGCTAGAAGCATTCAGGAATCTCCCTAACTTCTACTGAGGATGATGGTTGTTCTGGGCGCACAAACTCTAGTTGCACATCCAAGAATACTTGCTTCTACTTTTGGAAGTTGAATGGCACTTTCTTTTACATTGCAGGTCGCACCTGCAGTTGCAATTATTCTTACAGTACATCTTGATCAGCTCCGGTTGTAGCACCTCCTTGTGTCACGACAGCAACGCTTGGTTCTCTTGGCTCAACAGTAATAATTTGGATGTTCAAGTTAGGATTTGGATTTGGGTTCGGATTATATGCAAGTTTAGGACTTGTAATAGTCCTATCTTGCCACTTTGTAATCAAATGAAGACATTGCTCCACATTATGGTCCTGTGCTTTATAGTATGATCATGTCTTTGCAGGATATTGGAAATCTCTAGCATAATGACCTAGTTTTCCATAGTTATAGCATGTAACTTGAACTCTTCCTCTTCCAGATCCTCCTCCTCCTCTTGCTCGGAAGTTTCCACCCCCCGCTGCTGAGGGTGTGGTTGCTGCAGTGGGTACTGATTATGCTGGTATTACGACTGATATTGATTCTGTGGCATGTAATGAGACTGATACTAGTTCTGACAGTGATTTTGGGGGAACGATGAAGGCTGGTAGTGCACTTGTTCCTGTTCATCCTGAACTGAACCATCGTTCTTCATAAAGTAGGTATCCACTGTCTTTTCCTTCAGGAGTTGATATGGTTTGCATTCCTTCTCTTCAGTCCCTACTACTTTACAAAATTTACAGAAAAGGATGTTGGGCTACTTACAATATTTTATAAGTATAGACACTCCTCGTTAGGATTTCTTCTAGTATGGCATATGCGGAACTAGGGTAGTCCATGGGAACTCTAGGGGTTTGGTGCACCCGATGATATATATATCATGTAGGTTGGATAATTATCCTTAGTGTGTCCATCCGCTCTTCATTTCATGGACCATAAATATTCTTGGTATTCCTTTCCTTTCTTGATGTCTTGAACCTATATTGTCATATTATCCAGATGTGACTAAATCTGCACCATTCCTGCGGTGTCGTCGTCGATTGGTGAGGCTTCCAACTTCATTACCAATTCTAACACTTCTGTTTGTGATTCAATATTTTATTGCATTAATGACCCTCGGATGTGTGGTAATAATGCAGTAATAAACCATTCTTTATGTTGTACATCTAAAATTTGGAAACTTACTTTGGCCATCAAAGTTTTAAATCACTGGTCAAAGTCCCATACAGACTCTGCCAATGACTTCTTGATCTCCTTAATCTTGGTGATACACTGCAACTCAGATTTACGTTTCCTAAGATTAGAAATCATGGTGAGTTGTATCTCTTCAAGGGTCTTCTGTGGGGTTCCTGGTGGTACTAAGAAAAATTTCATAAGCCAATCTGGCGAACGACCCATTAGAGTCATGATCATCTGTGCCTTCTTTAGTTCTACGTTGTTAACTAGGAGAACCATCCAAACAGCTTCACAGAGGAACCAATGATGTTCTGGATCTTCTACTCCATTCCCATTGAATGTGGGTAGTCTAATATCTTCCCCAGCCATTGACTTGGCATCAGGGTTATCTGGTGAATAATTTAATGGAGGTGTACCCTCTTGGGTGCTAGTCATGGTACTAGCAGTATCAGTATTAACAAGTATTTCAGGAGATGAGGCTCTATACCTTACCTCTGGCGATACTCCTGGTGTGATGTAATTGCGTCCTAATTTGGGTGTTTCTGCATTTATTTAGATTCCTTTACTCCAAAACTTGGGTTATAGTCCTCCTCTTCATCGCAAGACCCTTCATCTACTTGAGACTGAAGTTCATGCTCACTCTCTTCGAACAAATTAGGAGTTTTTTGAACTTCCTCTGTCTTTCTTCTTTTCTCTGATCTGAATCTCCTTCCACTTCTTAGCATTCCAGCTTCTAGTTCAGGTTCTGTACTTCCTAGGAACATCTCAACTTACCATTTCCCATTTTCCTTATATGTCATCTGTGACGTAGCCTTCCTTCCGGGTATGTGACTCAACTACTTAACTCCAATATACCCTTCTCATAGACAAGCATATTTATCCATTCACTTATCGAAAACAAATACCTTTATCGAGGTCCTTGGAAAAAATTTCTTTCAACCTCACTATATGAGGTTATAGTTTCTACTAAAAACTTAGTAATATATCCTTGTAAAATACTGTCAACCCCAAAATAAACAGATCTAGATATGGTGTTACTTACACTGGTTATCTCGCGAACCAATTGATCACTCCTCTCGACTGCTTCTCTTCTCTGAAAATTTGTCTGTCGAGTTGTCAATATTGACAACCACTCATGCAACACAATAGGAAATTATACAAAGAAGATCTCATCAATATCATATCATATGTACTAGTATACTCAGTTTTTTGTTCTCAACCATGATCCTGTGCTCTCTTCTTGCAAGAATGTTAGCATCTTAGACTCCAACAAATATTCAATTCCATTCTTTGTCGGATGCCACAACATTTCCCTCGTTTCACATGATTACAGGTCCCAGCAATGGAACCATTTGTTGGCCTCTTTCTCCTTCTTGTCTTGACCCGTGGTTCAACAACAACACAATACCAACAAGACACCAAAATACATCGGCCCGACAGAGCAAGCTTAGTCAGCAACACCCGCGAGGCAGGCGCAGTCTCACCTGAGATATCTTAATTTGTAACTACCAGAACCATGTTTCTGCAGCTTGGTGAGGGATTATAGTCCCTTGGTGCATGTCCAAGGCACCTGACAAAGATGGTGGGATGGAGTCTTTCACTCTATGACAGAGGTGCAACTATGTGCAACAGCCTCCACGCGACACAAACTTGTCCTTACTATTGATGCATTTGTAACTTCAGAATGTATTCACTTGTAAATTTCATATATTGTATTTTATTGATCCCTGATGTTCCTATCGGGAGAATAATTAATGTAATCAAGTCATGTAAATTAATATATTCTAACCCTCGTTGTTGATCAGGGGGAAAAGTCCCCGAAGTTGTGGGGCACTAGGGTTATTAGACTCTCCTAGAGAAGTCGGCCTTGGTAAGTGATTGTCAAGTCGAAAATTGGTATAAATAGAGAGTGAGACTCTCTATTTCAAACAAACACTCACCCATATATAGTGCATAGGTGAGAGAGGAGAAGCTCACTCAAGTGAGAGAGAGAACAATTGTTGGAGATCATCTTTTAGTCTTTGGGTTTTACTGCTGCCATTGGTGCTCATTCTATATCTAATGAAGTTGTGGGGTTTTCTTCTTTACCTTTCCCTAAGGAAAATATGTGCATTTATTTTCTCTTGTGTTTGATTTTTGTGCATGTTATTCTCTTAGATAAAATCCTAATATCATATTGCTTAAATGATAAAAATCTAGCATGGTATCAGAGCTAACCTAAGAAGAAGACACTGTGCAGCTGCGAAAGCTAGGGATTCTTAATTTTTGGGTATCCCTCCACAATCGATCAGCAAAAGTAGGCTAGAATGACTTTCCATTGAGGGGTGCATCTTTCCATTGAAGCAGAATCTGATTCTGAGCACTTTCAGTTTTTGAGGTGCCACTACGATGAGAAATTAGGGATTTTTCACTAAAGAGGAATTTTTGAGTGAGCCCAGCACAGGATTTCTCTCCTCATAAAAATAGAAGTTTAGAGACAAATATCAAAGTTTTTGGTTGAGTAGAACTCTGGGAAAGTCAAACCCTAATTTTCTCTGGAACCAGAAAACCAACACTGCAAAAGATCATCTCTAGATCCAGTTTTTAGCTTCTCAAATTGGTAAGATCTAAATATTTTGTATTTCTATTTGAGGTTCTTAGTTAATATGTCTCATCAGACCAATCTTGATTGAAATATTGAGGGAGCTGATAACTTTTGAGCACAGAAGTATAGGATCGCACTAGTTCTTGAAGAAAATGAATTAGACTCCTACATTAGTGGAGAGGTTCCAGTTTCATAGGGAGATGAGGCTAAGGCCTTACACAAGAATAAATTGATCAAGGCTAAGAGGATTATTTCTGATTCAATCAATGATCACCTCATACCACAGGTGTCCTCCCTAAATACACCTAAAGAGATGTTTGATGCCTTGACCAAACTATTTGAAGGGAAGAACATAAATGAGAAGATGACTTTGAGAAATCAATTGAAGAATGTGAAGATCCAGAATCCATAGACCATACAGTCATACTTTACAAGGGTCTCCTAGACCAAAGAACAACTTGAAGTAGTAGATTAAGAAGTGGAGAATGTATACATTGTGATGAATACCTTGAATGGTCTCCCTAGGCCATGGGACTCCTTCATTCAAGGGATTTCTGCTAGAATAAATCTAGTCACCTTCAGTAGACTGTGGGAGGAATTATTACAAGAAGAAGCTCAAATAGTGGCCCAAGAAGAAAATATGGGAAATGAAGATCAAGATCTCATAGTACACTCCAAGAAAATTAAAGGGACTATCATCATCCCAAAGGTAATCATTCTCATCAGAAATATAACCCTAGAAGATCTAACATATATCTATCTGAAATCATATGTTTTACTTGTGATGACAGAGGACACTATGCTAGAGATTGTCCTAGAAATAAGAGTAACTCTCACAAGAAGAAGGACAAAAGAAAACATCATTCTCACACTGCAGAGGATGATGATCCTCCTAGAAAAGAAGTCAAACAAGAAAGTGAAGATTCTTCAAGTGAAGAAGAGTATGTTTTGATTTCTTCCCTCACAAGAACTGTCACACATGGAAGCAATGATTGGATTATAGACAGTGGGGCTTCCAAGCATATGATGGTATTCAAAGAATCCTTTATGAAGCTGTATGAACATGAGTCACCTTAGATGGTGGAACTTAGGGATGGCTACCAGTATCCAATAAAAGGTAGCGGTGAATCCTGCTATAACCTAGACTCTGGAAAGTCTATGAAGATGAAGGATGTATTGTTTGTACTAGGACTAAAGAAGATTCCCCTCTCCATATCTGCATTGGATGAAAAAGGCACGAGGGTTGAATTTGTAGATGGCCAAGTCCTTATGTGGCCAAAGGGAAAGACTATATATGATGTAGTAGTAATTGGAGAGCAAGAGGGAGGCTTATACAAGCTAAAGGGCCAACCTAAACAAGCTTTGGTCCATGAGTCAGTAGAGAAAAATGAACTTTGTCATAGAAGACTTGCACATGTACACTATATGGCACTACCACTTGCAAGAAAAGCTGTTGAAGGTATTTGCAAAGGATGTGCGAAAGGAAAGAACAAAAAGAAGACATTTCCAAGTAGCGAGAGCAAGGCAGAAGGAATCTTGGAAATAATCCACTCTGATGTATACGGTCTGATGTCATCTAGTTCATTGAGTGGGTATGTATACTATGTTTCTTTCATTGATGATTTTTATAGGAAGACATGGATATACTTCTTGAAGAACAAAGATGAAGTATTCAGTAAGTTCAAGGAATTCAAAGCCTTGATCGAGAACCACACAGAAAATAAAATCAAGACCTTTCGATCAGACAATGGTAGAGAATTCACATCAAATGAATTCAAATAATTATGCATAGATTCAAGGATTAAGAGGGAGTTGACCACTCCATATAATCCACAATAGAATGGGGTTGTAGAAAGGAAGAATAGAATGGTTATGGAAGCTGGAAGGGAAATGCTTCATGATCAAGATCTACCCATGCATCTATGGGTAGAAGCTGCTAGAACATATGTGTATGTACAAAACCGTACTCTGCATAGAGTACTTGAGAACAAGACACCTGAAGAAGTCTTCTCTGGAAAGAAACCAGAATTTAGTCATATCAAAATATTTGGTTTTCCAGTGTACATAAACATTCCAAAAGAAAAGAGGACAAAGTTAGACCCTTCAAGAAGGAAGGGTATATTTGTGGGATATAGTGAAAGATCGAAGACTTACAGAATATAATTCCTAGGATTCAATAAGATTGACATCAGTAGAGAGGTAACATTTGACGAAGACTCAACTTACAATAAATCTAGAAAGAGACCTATTGAAGACCCTAAGGAATCAGAAGCACAGAGAATTCAAGATACAACTATGAATGATGTAACTCAAGATGAATATCAAGAAATAGAAGAACCCTAGGAACCTATAGATCCACCCCATGAGAAGAATCCTTACAAGAGGAAACCTAGATGGGTATGAGAGGCTATCCAAGGTGTAGAAAAATATGGGGCTCCAGAAGAAATGCATAGAGAAAGAAAGAGAAGTAGGTCCTACTCTGGATATGTGGCCCTATTATGTGATATCATTGACAAAGAACCTTCCAACTATGAAGAAGAGGCATAAAAGAAAGAATGGAAGGATGCTGTGAACGAGGAGTACCAGTCGATCATGAAGAATGATGTCTGGGATGTTGTCCCAAGACCAGAGGGGAAGTCTGTTGTGACTTCCAAGTGGATCTACAAGATCAAGCATGTTGCGGATGGAAGCATATAGAAATATAAAGTAAGATTTGTGGCTCATGGTTTCTCCCAGAAAGAAGGAATCGATTATGAAGAAACTTTGTACCTGTAGCCATATACACTTCCATCAGATCATTACTTTCTCTGGCTGCAATAATGAAGTGGAAGATACACCAGATGGATGTCAAGGCTGCTTTCTTGAATGGTGTAGTGGAAAAGGAAGTGTATGTGGAGCAGCCACTCAATTTTGAGACACATGACAGGGAAAATCATGTGTGTAAATTGAATAAATCCCTATACGGTTTGAAATAGGCTCCCAAAACATGGTACGACAAGATTGACAACTTCTTGACTAGTTTGTGATTTACCAAGAGTAAAGTGGATTCAAAATTTTACTACAAGGTTGAAGAAGGGAACCCCATGATACTCCTATTGTATGTAGATGACTTGTTTGTAATATGTGAAAATTGGTTGAGTGCTGACACAAAGAGGAAGCTTGCTGTCGAGTTCGAGACAAAGGACTTGGGTGTGATGCACTACTTTCTAGGCATGGAGGTGTGGCACAATACAGATGGAATCTCCCTGGGAAAAGCAAAGTATGCAGTAGAGATCCCGAAGAGGTTCGGGATGATGGACTGCAAGGCCATGACCACACCTATGGCATCAAACTTGAAGATATTGAATCATGCTTCATCAAATTTGGGTTGATGCTACGATGTATGTCAGATGATTGGGTCCTTGATGTACCTAACAAATACAAGACCAGATACTTTCTTTGCTGTGAACACATTGAGACAATTCCTAACATATCTGAGGCATGTTCACCTGGTAGTGGTAAATAATATTCTAAGGTATCTAAAGGGTACAATTGATTGCGCCGAGAGGTGCATTCTACAGCCTGGTATGAGGTAGAAGTGTGATTCCATGCTCAACGTGGAGATGACACGTGTCACATAAAAAAGTCAGCTTATATATCTATATATACAAGTCGGCTTAATAATTAATAATATTAGGTGTGTATATATATAAGTAAATCAAAACACCTATACACACTTCAAAACAATAAGTACAAGCTGGACCTTCGGAATAAGGCTGAGAGCAATTACAGATTTGTCTCAGGTATGCGAATGCGTATAATTTAAGTTTCTATATCAAGTATGCATATGAGAAACGATTGAACTATAGAAACTGATACGAGTAGATTATTATAGTATTTGATGTATTCTCCCCTGTAGTCCATTTTCTGTGATTGATGGCGAGCACCAGAATCCATCTGCAATCAATGCAATCAAAACCAGATCGCAGTCTAATGCCGGAGATAAAACGCCCTTCATATACAGTCTATACTCAAGCAAAACGCAGTCTAATGCTGGAGATAAATCAGACTTCATACACAGTCCGCAATCAAAGGTAGATCACAGCCTAATGCTGGAGATAAAATGCCCTTCATATACAGTCTATACTCAAGCAAAATGCAGTCTAATGTTGGAGATAAATCACACTTCATACACAGTCTGCAATCAAAGGCAGATCGCAGCCTAATACTGGAGATAAAACGCCCTTCATACACAGTCTGTACTCAAAGCAAAATGCATTCTAATAGTTTGGCATGCGCAGAGTATTATAAAGAGTCAATATCAAGAAGAAAAACGCAGTCCATGTGAATACAGTCACAACCTATATCTCGAGGTTCAATATCATGCAGGCAATGCTCCAGACAAATTGCAGTCTAGCAGTTGGGCCAGGCAGAGTATTCTCACGGGTCAATATCAAGAAGGAAAGCGCAGTCTATGTGAAGACAGTTGCAGTAGATAAGGAATGGCCATTTCAAAGACATTGCAGTGGATATTTCAAATAAAACACAAGGATTAGGCCAGATAGGCCTCTACAATTGCGGTGTAGTAAATGTGTTATGACTATATGAGCATTTGACCATTTTACAAACCCTAATCCTATGCAATTGTTATTTTTCCCAACTCTTTTGCAAACCCTAAATATTACCCTAAATATTATGGGCAAAAGTATACCAGCTTTTAGTCGGTCCAATGAATTTAAGGTGTCGGAGAATCTGCAACTACTCCCAACCGATGGATTCTTCCACCTTCAGCTTCCTTCCCTCCAATCCACACTAGACTTGAATATAAATTTTTCCAGTATCGCTATAAGCAACATCCCTATCGATCATTAAAATTTAATATCTCATAATTCCCCATTATGGAGACGTAGGATAGTTTCCCGTAAACAGATCTTCGATGTTTATCTAGAAAATTGGAGACCTGGGACAGTTTCCTATAAACAGATTTTCGATGCTTATCTAGAAGAATGGCAGATGCTGTATTTCCTCTCCAGTCAATTTAAAATTGGGCTCCAAGTTTTAAAGAGGTAGAAGCCAATTGCCATCAATATAGAAGTTATGTAGCAGCTCACGTGTGATTTTGACCCAATTCCAAAAGTTTCAATATATTTATGACACTGGCAACAAGGAAGGTCATGTGTTCGAAAGCTTTGAAACAGTCTGACGGTTATGATTCTTCCTTTGACCATTGTATTTTTCAGTGACGAACTGCAGTAGTCTGGATAGTCTGGATGGTGTGAGGAGCCAGTTAAGACTAAACAAAATTTATTATTTTGAATCTTTAGTTTTATTTTTTATTTTTTTTAAATTAAAAATGTAGAATCATTTAAATTGTTTTTATGAATAGATTCAGTAAAGCTAAAATGCTCTTGTAACATTCATATTATGGATTTAATAATTTCTCTTATATATATATATATATATATCCCCAAAACAAATAAATGAATTAAAACAACTCTACACACTTCAGAATAACCCTGAGATAAATTTCATAGTTTGTCTGTATGTGAATGCATGTAATTTGAGTTTCTGTGTCAGGTGGGTAAACTGTTTTCAATGCCAAATAAAGGCCAAATAAATAATGTTTTATATGTATTTAAAAGAAATTGTTTGATGAGAAAGCTATATCTCGCTATATTTTGATGTCTCCAGACCTGAGTTAGATTATGTTAAGACATTTGGAACATTAGCACGACGGCCATGGTAGGCTCGGCCCCCTTAATTAAGTTTGAGGCTCACATTCTGCCATCAACGGTGTGCTTCTCCTGAATAACCTGATCTGCAACAGAAGAGTCTCCAAAGACCAGAAACCCAAAATCTCTGGCTCAGCCAACATCCACCACATTGCTGTAGTGATCACAATAATCCTTCGGCCTCTCTTTAGAGGTGTCCAATGATATTCCTCCAATAAAAATCTATAAAAGTCTTGCCATTATAGTTTTACGCACCCCGCCGGTTTATATTGGTTTTTGTTATTATAATAGTATAGAGAGATTTGTGTTTTATTATTATAATATTAGAGAGAGAGAGAGTAGGCTTACTCCGCTTGGCCCATTTTCTGAATATCTGCACAGGCATGCAACCCTAAATTCATAAAAACCAAGGAATAGAAATGAGAGGTTTGCACCTCGAAATATTTGATGCCTCTCAGCGCATGATAGAGCCGGGTAAAGCTAGATCTACACTGGTTATGGGCTTAAGTACGAGGTGAATCAGAATATTAACTTGGAAGGTTATGTCGATTCGGATTGGGAATCCAGTGCCATTGATAGTAAGAGCACTTTGGGGTGCTACCTTAGTATGGGAATAGGTGTGATCTCTTGGTTTAGTAGGAAGAAATCCTGAGTGGCGTTGAGTACAACTGAAGCAGAGTATGTCGTAGTGTGTTCGGCTAGTTGTGAGGCAGTGTGGCTAAGGAAGCTACTATCTAATTTGTTTGATCTCCAGTTGGATGCTACTTGTATATATTGCGACAACCAGAGTTGTGTGAAGTTGTCGTAGAACCTGGTGTTCCATGAAAAGTCAAAGCATATCGAGATCAAATATCACTATAGCAGGGATATGGTGCAGAAAGGAGAAGTGAAGCTCTAGAATGTTGCGATGGATGAGCAGATAGTTGATGTGTTGACCAAGCCATTAGCCAAAGTGAAGTTTGAGTACTTTAGGGAGAAGCTTGGTGTTCTCCAGATCAAGGTTCCTTCCAAGGGGTAGTGATGAGTCAGTGTGCCCTTTTGACATGGTGGTAGGCGAGGCCTCCCATGGTCAGATATAAGTGTAGATCCCTTCTGACATGGTGGTATAAGGGGCCTCCCATGGTCATATATAAGTGAAGATCCCTTTTGACATGGTGGTATATTTGGTTCCTCCTATTGTCAGATGTAAGTGCAGAGCCTTTCCCCAGATGATAGATGCTGTGTCCTATCATGCTGGTGGATGTAAGGGAAGGGCCTTTCCCTGGATGGTAGATGGTGTGTCCTACCATGCCAGTGGATGTAAGTGCTGGTCCTTTACCTGGATGATAGATGGTGTGTCCTTTCATGCTAGTGGATGTAAGTACTGGGCCTTTCTTTGGATAATAGATGGTGTGTCCTATCATTCCAGTGAATGTAAGTGATGGAAATTTCATTAGATGGTATATGTTGTTTCCTACCATGTTTATGGATGTGAGTGTTGGGATTTCCTTTATGACATGGATACTAGACGTGCTCCTCCCATGGTCAGATATAAGTGTTGGGTGGGCCTTTCTGACATGGAAGCTAGATGTGTTCCTCCCATGGTCAGATATAAGTGCTAAAGAAGATGAATACCTACATGGAGGTTAGGCCTACAACCAGCATGAAAAAGGGCTAGCTCTGTAGAAATTCCTATGATGAGAATAATTGAGAGATAGCACCATTTTATCGAGATAGCGGGAGAAATGATGATGATGATTATCTAGTGATGATCCAGCTTTGATGATGATCAAGTGATGATACAGATTTGATGATGATCCAGTGATGATCCAACTTTTATGATGATCTAGTGATGATCCATCTTTGATGATGATCCAGTGACGAAGACTTGTGCTAATGAATTGTGTCTAGAGAATATACTTTCCTAGTTAAGAGGGAGTGTTGATGTATCTGTAACTTCATAATGTATTCACTTGTATATTTCATATATTGTATTTTATTGATCCCCGATGTTCCTATCAAGAGAATCATTAATGTAATGAATTCATGTAAAATCATAGAGTTTAACCCTCCTTGTTGATCAAGGGGAAAAGTCCCCATAGTTGTGGGGCACTAGGGTTTTTAGACTATCCTAGAGAAGTCAGCCCTGGTAAGTGATTGCCAATTTGAAAACTAGTATAAATAGAGAGTGAGACTCTATATTTCAAACACACACTCACCCAACTATAGCACATATGTGAGAGAGGAGAAGCTTTCTCAAGTGAGAGAGAGAACAACTGTTGGAGATGATCTTTTTGTCTCTGGGTTTTACTGCTGCCATTGGTGCTCATCCTATCTTTGAGGAAGTTGCAGGATTTTCTCCTTTATGGTTTCTGTTATAATTTTAACATTAATCTAGAATTATATTAAGATCTTTAACTAAGAGAATAACAAGCACACAAATCAAACACAAGAGACAACAAACAAAGTTTTTTTCCTTGGGGAAAACATAAATGAAGAAAACCTCGCAACTTCCTCAGAGATAGAGTCAACACCAAAAGTAAAACCCAAAACAGTAAGATGATATTCCGATAGCAGTAACCTTCTTTCTTTCTAGCCCAGTGTATACTTCTTCCTCAGCTATGTGCTACAACTAAGTGTGTGATAAATAGAGAGGCTAGCTCTCTATTTATACTAATTCCCAACTTGACTAAACCCTACTAGGGCTGACTTCACTAGGTGAGTCTAACAACCTTAGTGCCCCGGAACTGTGAGGACTTTAACCCTTGAACAATAGGAGGGTTACCCACATTGACTTGACATGACTTGTTTACATTATAGAAACTCCCGATAAGAACATCGGGACATGACATGACTCAATTACATTACAGACACATCCCAGAATAAACATCGGGGTACAATACATAAGAAATACAAGTGAATACATTCTGAAGTTACAATTACATCAACACTACCTCTTAACTAGGAAGGTATTCTCTTGACACAATTTATCAGCACAAGTGATCATCTCTGTATCATCTAGATCATCATCGAGTCCTCATCATATTCACCTTCAAGTCATCTTCATCTTCAAGTCATATTTATCTGGATTTGGATCATCACTTTATCTGGATCATCATCACTAGATCTAGATCATCACTCGATCTGGATCATCATCACTGGAAAACCATCACTGGATTTGGATCATCACTCGATTTGGATCATCACTGCTGGATCATCATCACTAGATCATCACAGGTGCTATCTCATGATTCTTCTCATCACAGGAATTTCTATAGAGCCAACCCTTTTTCAAGCTTGTTGTAGGCCTAGCCTCCATGTAGGTTTTCTTCCAGCACTTATATCTGACCTTAATTCCGAATGGCCCAACCAACACTTATATATGGTCATGTAGGAACCAATCCTATAATCATATCAGAAAGGCACACCCAACTCTCACATCTGACCATGTGGGAACACATCCCACAACCTTGTCAAAAAGGCCTAGCACTCACATTTGACCACGCGAGGAACCAATTCAACATACATGTCAAAAAGGATTTGCACTTACATTCAACCATGCAAGGAACCAATCCAGCCTACATGTCGAAAGGGCTCTGCACTTACATTCAACCATGCGAGGAACCAATCAAACCTACATGTCGAAAGGGATCTGCATGTACATCTACCCATGCGAGGAACCAATCCAGCATACATGTCAGAAGGGCTCTCAAGCCCAGGTTGAGGATTCCTAGTAACTGACTAGGTGCCTCCATTCTCCCAGAGAATGGCATTCAACACTTATATCTGATCATGTAGGAACCAATACTATAGTCACATTAGAATGGCTCAGCACTCATATCTGACATGGAAGGAACCAATCCTCTCACCATGACAGAATGGCTCAGCACTTATATATGACCATGGAAGGAACCAATCCTCTCACCATGTTAGAATGGCTCATGGACTCATCACTTCCCTTTGGAGGAACCTCGATCTAGAGAACACCAAGCTTCTCCCTGAAGTAGTCAAACTTCACCCTAGACAATGGATTTGTCAACACATCAGCTATGTTTTCGTTCATCGCAACATACTAGAGCTTTACTTCTCCCCTCTGCACCATATCCTTGATATAGTGATACTTGATCTCGATATGTTTCAACTTGTCATGGAACATCGGGTTCTCTGACAACTTCACCCAACTATGGTTGTCACAATGTATACAAGTAGCATCCATCTGGAGATCAAATAAATTAAACAGTAGCTTCCTTAGCCATACTACCTCACAACTAGCTGAACAAGCTGTGACATACTCTGCTTCAGCTGTACTCAGTTCCACATAGGATTTCTTCCTACTAAACCAAGAGATCACACCTAATCCCATACTGAAGCAACATCCTTAAGTGCTCTTCCTATCGATGGCACTGTCGACCCAATATAGATCAACATAACCCTCCATGTTAATCTTCTGACTCACCTCATACTTGAGCCCATAATCAATTGTACCCCTTAGGTACCTCAGAATATGCTTTGCAACAATCAAGTGAACATGTCTCAGATCTATCAAAAATTAGCTCAAGGTGTTCACAGCAAAGAAAATGTTTGGTCTCATGTTCTTTAGGTACATCAAGGACCCAATCATCTGATGATACATCATAGCATCAACCACTTCTGATTAAGCATCACTCAATAGCTTCAGGTTTGATGCCATAGGTGTGGTCATGGCCTTGCAGTCCATCATCCCGAACCTATTTAGGATCTCTACTACATACTTCTTTTATCCGAGGGATATTCCATCTGCATTCTGCCACACCTCCATGCCTAGAAAATAGTGCATCATACCCAAGTCCTTCATTTCGAACTTGAAAGCAAGCTTTCTCTTCGTATTAGTAATCAACCCATTCATACCTGTTACAACAGGATCATCTACATACAGTAGGAGCATCATTGGGTTGCCATATTCAACCTTGTAGCAAAGGTTGGAATCTGCTTTACTTTTGGTAAAGCCCAAACTGGATAGAAAGTTGTCAATTCTGTCGTACGATGTCCTGGGTGCCTGTTTCAAACCATATAGGACTTTCTTCAATCTACAAACATGAGACTCCCTGTCATGTGTCTCAAAACCGAGTGGCTGCTCTACATACACTTCCTCTTCCACTATACCATTCAAGAAAGCAGTCTTGACATCCATTTGGTGTATCTTCCATTTCATTACTGTAGCCAGAGTAAGTATTGATCTAATGGAAGTGTATCTGGCTACAGGTGCAAAGGTTTCTTCATAATCTATTCCTTCTTTCTATGAGAAACCACAAGCCACGAATCTTACTTTATATTTCTCTATGCTACCATATGTAGCATGCTTGATCTTGTAGATCCATTTCGAAGTTACGACCGACTTCCCTTCTGGCCTTGGGACAACATCCCAAACATCATTCTTCATGATAGATTGATACTCTTAGATCATAGCATCGTTCCATTCTTTCCATTCTACCATTTCTTCATAATTGGAAGGTTCTTTATTGATAAAGTCACATAGTAAAGCTACATACCCGGAGCAGGATCTGGTTCTTCTTCTTTCTCTGTGATTCTCTTCTAGAGCCCCATATCTTTCCGCACCATGGATAGCTTCTCATACCCAAGCAGGTTTCCTCTTGTGAGGATTATTCTCTTGAGGTGGATCTATAGGTTCTTGAGGTTCTTCAAATTCTCGATCTTCTTCTTGAGTTTCTTTGTTCATGGTTGTATCATGAATTCTGAGTGCTTCTGCTTCTTCAGGATATTCAGCAGGTCTCTTTCTGGATTTGTTGTAAAATGAGTCTTCATCAAATGTTACATCCTTGCTGATGTCGATCTTCTTGAATCCTGGGAAGTATATTATGCAAGCCTTCGAGCTTTCAGAGTATCCCACAAATATACCCTTCTTTCCTGAAGGATCTAACATTGTCCTCTTTTCTTTCAGAATGTGTATCTACACTGGATAGCCAAATATTGTGAGATGGCTGACTTCTGGTTTCTTTCTAGAAAAGACTTCTTCAGGTTTCTTGTTCTCAAGTACTCTGTGTGGAGTACTGTTCTATACATACAGCGTTTTTCTAGCAGCCTCTTCCCATGGATGCATGGGAAGATCTTGATCATGAAGCATTGCTCTTGCAGCTTCCATGATAGTTCTATTCTTCCTTTATACAACCCCATTCTGTTGTGGATTATGTGGAGTGGATAACTCCCTCTTAATCCATGATTCTTTGCATAAGTCTTTGAATTCATTTGATGTGGATTCTCAACCATTATCTGATCAAAAGGTCTTGATATTGTTTTCTGTGTGGTTCTCGATCAAGGCTTTGAATTCCTTGAACTTGTTGAAAACTTCATCTTTGTTCTTCATGAATTAAATCCATGTCTTCCCAAAAAATTCATCAATTAAATAAACATAGTATACATACCCACTTAGTGAACTTGATGACATTAGTTTGTGTACATTGGAGTGGATGATTTCCAAGATTCTTTTTGCCTTGCTCTCGCTACTTGGAAATGTCTTCTTTGTATTCTTTCCTTTCGCACATCCTTTGCAGACTCCTTCACATTTTGCTTGAATTTCTGGAAGACCTTCAACAACTTTGCTTGCAAGTGGTAGTGCTCTATAGTGCACATGTGCAAGCCTTCTGTGCCAAATTTCATTTGGATCTACTGTGTCATGGACCAAATCTTGTTCTTGATGGCCCTTCAATTTGTATAATCCTCCTTCTTGTTCTCCAATTACTATTACATCGTCAATGGTCTTTCCTCTTAACCACATGAGGACTTGGCCATCTACAAATGCAACCCTCATGCCTTTTGCATCCAATGCCGATATGGAGAGAAGATTCTTCTTTAGTCCTGGTACAAACAAGACATCCTTCATTTTCATAGACTTTCCAGAGTCTAGCTTGTAGGAGGATTCACCACTACCTTGTATGGGATATTGGTAGTCATCCCCAAGTTTCACCTTATGGGGTGAATTATGTTTGGATAGTTTCTCAAAATATTCCTTGAAACATGTCATTTTTTTGGAAGCCCCACTGTCAATAAGCCAATATTTGCTTCCATGAGTGACAGTTCCCGGGAGAGGGGAGATTAGAACATATTCTTCTTCACTTGAAGAGTCTTCACTTTCTTGTTTTACTTTCTTCCTAGAAGGATCATCATCCTCAGTAGTGTGAGCATGATGTCTTATTTTTCTTCTTGGATCCATTATTATTCATGGGACAATTTCTAGCAAAGTGTCCTATTGCATTGCATGTATAACATTTGAGTTTGGATGGATTTTTTTGATGAGAATTATTGGAGGAGCAAGTCGGTAAGCTGACTTGAATGATAGCCGACTTAGTCAATTAGCCGACTAAGTCAGTCAGCTGACTAATTAGAGGTTAGGTCAGCCACATAAGGTGGTGTCGGTTCACTGAAACGACAGGTTGTTATTTGTAACTATTTGTAATTCATATATATTAGGTTGTTGAGCCATATGAGAACTTGGTTCAGTTCTCTGTATTGTATGGACCCTTTCACTATAGTATAATCTGTTATTCTGCTTACTTGTTCTTGTCTCTTGTCTCTGTTATGTATATATGTTATTAATGTGTATTATTGGTAACCCTATGTGATCTATGGGATTACAACATTGGTTCCGGTGCTGGTAGTACATATCTGAGATGTATACAAGCAGATGATATTTGTTTAAGAGATTAAGGACTAGTGGGAGCTTAAAATAGCAAACTACTTACAAAATTACGCACGAAGAAACAGATTAAAGACTGCTCAAGTGAAAGAAAGGTTCTTTACCGAGACTCATGAGAGGTTTATAGAATCAGTGCCCCAGCTTTTGAAGAAACTCCTAGATGAAAAATCCGGAAGCGATTAAAGACCAACAACTACTAGACAAACTGATTCAAGGGGGAAGAACAAACCTGTCGGAGTGGTTCAAGAAGATTTCCGATGAATTCTGCGAGGATCAAGCCATAGAGGAGAGAACTTCAGTGGAAACTATCCACAAGAAATTCTACACAGGCCTCACCGAACAATTCTTGTGTTCCTTACTGACCTTACTCTTCAAATTTATAATCGGGAAAGGAGTAGGTCATATTATTGAACCTCATCCATTACTACGTGAACTACCACAAAATACTAACTAGGAGGAGAAACAAAAAAAGTGGGAGAAATTCATTGCCAAAAGGGAGTGGGAATACTTCCTAAGCAAGTGAGCATAACTATTTCGGCTTTCTAAAGCGTCGGGTAGGAAATGGGGGGGTAGCTGGTCGTATGTTGGGGTAAAGTGGAGAGGATTCTAGTCAACTAAAGAGATACCATTCACCAGCAATGAAAAGTCAACATAAAAGGGAAATTGAAAGGATAGTGTCACATAAAGGTACGATGGACTTTCATAAAATAGAGAGGGAGAAGAGGCTGCAAAGAAGGGAAGAGAGAATAGAAAGAGCCATAACGTTGCAAAGAGGAATGAACACTAGGGTGACAGACCAAGAGAGAAATCCGCCAGAGTTGGGTCATGACCGACATGAAGAAGTTGTGGAAGAAGAAGCGCCCCCTATGGAACAAGATTTGTGGATAGAGCAGCGAGAAGCTCTCCAATTGGAAGTCCCCTAGGAGGTAAGACCTCTATTTCCGACGAATCCGAGTACCAGGATACAAACCATTGTCTAAGAGGACCTCATACTAGGAGTTGGTGACTTTGGTACTTGGAGCCGACTAGACGATGAGAGAAATGATGATAATCATCTAATTATCCATAGACCAGAAGAAGGAAATTGGATCACGCTTCAAGCGTTACCCTCCAACCGAAGTATCCACTTACTTTACCCAACACACAAAGGAGCACCCCCCTGCCAAATACAACTTTGGAATATATAGAAAATTTGGAGCTGTAGGCAAATAATTGCAGTTGTACATCGACAGGAGAAGTCGACCCCGATCGACTGCTTGTCGGAGAAACGACAACTAAGAGGACCGATGAAAACGATAGTTCTATCGACAATAGTTCTACATAGAATAATAAACAAAATACCTGACTATCCCCACCACCACCCCCACCACCGCCACCTCTGAAGGAAGACAATGATAGTGACTCCAACATGGGTCACGGGTCGGTGCACATCCCTCTATATGAGGGTGACGAGGACCCCAGATGAAATTGGTTCATCTGTGAGTTGACTTGGGAGGCAAACCAAGTTACAGATGAAGACAGAGAGATGGCACAGTTCACTGGTGCCTTGAGGAAAAGGGCATTAACATGGTATATGACCTTTTCTCAGAGAACTCCCTGAGCAACTAAAGCCGAAGTCAAAGCACAATTTCTATCTTTCTTTAAAACTCCATATGCAAAACATTTGGCAGCAAAGAAATTAAAGACAACATCACAAAAGATAGGAGAAACTGTCCATGACTATGACAAACACTGGAAAGATCTTCTCAGCCAATTGGATTATGTCATTGATGAGCAACTATTAATCCAGTGGTTTCTTGTAGGTCTGTCACAAAAAATTCATAGACACATTAGTCTGGAGACATTCAAAACTTATGAAGATGTGCTCACAAAAGATCTCCAAGTAGAAACAGATGAAGATATTCCAGCATATTCCACGGATCAAAAACTGGAGGAACAACTTGAGATCATGCAGAATTATCTAAAAGAGCTAAACCTTAAGAGTCAGGATATTTGGTGCATGAAGTTCTTGACGGTGGACATTCAAAGGACAACTATCGACAGGATATTAGCCAACAAGATGTTCGATTTGTGCAAACAAAATGTTTCTGCGACATCTGCTAGGAGCATGGAGAGCATACCATAAAAGATTTCCCATTCAACATGAAGAATGGAAAAGCATCATGGTGCACAATCTGTGAAACTAAAAATCATAACACCTCCAACTGCCACCTGAATCTAAAGAATCAACAAAATTATTAGGTGGTATATCAGATTAATGTACTTGCATAGAATAATGAGTAATGAAACAATGCACAAAACAACCAAAATAATCAAAGGTACAAAGGTTGTCGGTACGAATGTCGGTTTGACAATCGACGTGGAGGCTATGGAAGTCGAGGTTGATTCTTTGGGAATCGAGACAGCCGACCACGTTGGCCCATACAATGTTTCACATGTTACAAGGAAGGACACCGACATGCAGACTATCCATATAAGGACAGGATAGACCCAAAATTCTGTACGAGTTGTGGAGTAGGGGATCACTCATTAGAGGATTTCCCTACTATGCTTGAAAAGATAAATAAAAAGAAAAATGTTAATGTCTTGTCGTGTGTGCAAAAACATGATATTATCAATACAAAGAATTTACATATTGTAACCCGATAAGGGACGAAAACTGGGAATGATAACCCCCAAATAAGCAAGATAAAATAAAAAATGTTTATCCTGAACCAGTTAAAGAGAAAAAAATATATAAAGATGCAACAAATATATTTAGAGAATTTGCTCGACAGGAAGAAGAAGATGATAATTGACAAGACACAGTAAAAGAGCTAATACAGTTGGTACAAAAAGATAAAATAGTATCACAATTCATCAACTTACTATATAAAATAAAACACAACAAAAACACCAAAAACAAACAAATAATATCTACAGCTTAAACCAAAAAGATAAAAGTGATGCCGACCCACTGGTCGACCTGGAAATTGAAGGATACCATGTCCAACAAGTTGTACTCGATTTTGAATCACAGGTAAATATTATGACTCGAGACACATGGGAACAGTTAGGCAGACGTCGATTATATGAATCAGGCATATACCTGAAACTAGCCGACCAAGGCCTAATTGAACCTATTGGAGTCTGGAAAAATGTCGACACAACGATAAAAGGTATATCGACCAAATTCGACTTCGAAATTATTGACCGTAAGGAAGGATCTAGTTCCTTCCCAGTGTTAGTAGGTCTACCTTGGGGGAGAGAAGTGAAAGCCTTGATATCCTTGGAAAAAGAAAGAATAAAATTAAAGGGGAATGGACAAAAAGTCATAGTACCTAATCATCCATCCTAAGGAGAACCTTGGACATAACCAATCAATGAAGAAGTTGACATCCGATAACTATATCAGATACAAAATAATGAAGATTACACAGAACCTAATACATATGGTGAACTTTACTTAGGAAACCAAGACTTAGTAGGATACAATTTAGATGCAGAACTATATGATTGGGAGGTTGAAAACTATGAAACAAAAGCAAGAGGATGTTGGACCATTCAAAAAGTACAGAAGAAACCAGTCATACAATGCGTTGTGGTGTCCAGCATCCCAAAAATATTTGAGAAGAAAATTAGGGAATATCCTACCTTGCAACCAACAAATATAAATACCACAAAAAACCCAAGGTATAAAGAAAGAGAATCACCAGTTATGGATGTAGAGCAAGTATCTAGGAACATCGGTGAACATGGCTAACTATAAAGTTTAGTAGAAACTTTTATAGGACAAGCTGCTAGATGGTGGGATACCCATCAGTCAAGACTGCAGACATGGACAACAGCTTCGACTTATTTTGTAGAAATATTTGGAGGAAAGAAGTTCACCAACCAGGCTCAGATACCTATATTTACCCAAGGACAGGATCCAGAAAACCATATAAAGACATGTGAAAAAGAATGGAGAAGAATGGGATATAAAGATGAACATACATGGCCACACTTATATCCATCAACACTCGCCGACTTACCAAACAAATGGTACAATATGGAAGAAGGTCAGGGTGAAACATTCCTATGGCATGAACTCAAAGAAAATTTTATCAAAGACTTCAACTTTGAACCCCAAAATGAGAATTTGGTCGAAATTGCAAAACAGATCAAAGCATTTGTATAACCGATAGAAAACAAAACTCTAAGGGACAACCGATCGACAATAAACTGTAAGACTATACAAAACAGGACAATACCACAGTCAACAAGACTATAGTTGGAAAATGAAAATTCGGAAGAAAAAAGCTTTAGATGGAAATAAAACCATGTCGAAACGACCAAACCTATTCGCATAGTACTCAAAGTTGAAACAACCGACAAGGAGGATACTGACTGAATTACTGCAGCAGACTTCCCTGCCACATTCTCACAGTTTAAGGAAGGAAGTCGACCAATCAATGAAGCTAAAGCACTAGAATGGCTAGATGCTAAAGTCAAAACTAGAGAGTTTGACATATCAAATGATGATCGACCAAAAATAACAAAAATTGGAGACTACTGGTCTAAAGAACAAACAACAGAGATCACAAACCTACTGAAAGAATTCCAGGATGTATTTGCTAGAGACTATAAGGATCTTAAAGGTCTAGTACATGAAATGAGTGAAATGAAGATCGACATAAAACCTGATGTTTGACCTGTCAAGAAAAGACCATATAAACTAGCTCATAAATACAAAGAGATAGTCAAGAAAGAGATTGATAACATGCTTGCAGCAGGAATCATCTACCCTATTGACCAATCAGAATGGGCAAGTCCAATGGTATTTCAACTGAAGAAACATGATCCAACCAAGCTAAGGATGTGTGTTGACTTCAGAGAACTCAATAAAGTTACATTAGCAGACCCATTTTCAACTCCTTATGCAGATGAAATCTTAAATGAGGTAGCAGGACATGAATTCTATTCATTTACAGATGGATTCTCAGGTTATAATCAAGTATCAATAGCCAAAGGAGATTAGAAAAAGACAACATTTGTATGTGAATTTGGCTCATTTTCTTATAGGGTTATGCCTTTTGGACTTAAAAATGCACCTGCATTCTTTTCAAGGATTGTGGTTAAAACATTTCAGGAGTACATTTACAAAAAAATGGCATTATATTTCGGCAATTGGACAATATACTCTACACTAAAGGACCATTGTAAATGGATAAGACTTATGCTGGAACGATGTTGACAGATCCAACTATCACTAAACATAAAGAAGTGCATATTTCTAACTCCTATAGGAATACTATTAGGACACATTGTCTATAAAGAAGGTATTAAATTCAAATTTGCAAAAATAAAAATCATCCTCGACTTAAAACCTCCGATGAATCCAAAACAAGTCAGGGTACTACTTGGTCATACATGATACTATAGAAAATTCATAAGACATTATTCAAACATGACATACCCATTGGAATAATTGCTAAGAGATGACCAAGAATTTAACTGGACAGAGGAGTGCAACATATCATTCAAAAAACTAAAAGAAAGCTAGTCGAAGCTCCCATCCTAAGGTTTCGAAACTGGTCGATCAATTTCCATGTTCACATCGATGCATCAGGCCTAGTAATAGGAGCAATCCTAACTCAACCAGGAGATGATGGAATGGACTATCCTATAGTTTACAGTAGCAGGAAACTAAACAAAGCTGAAAGAAACTATTCGACAACTGAAAGAGAAGCATTAGGAATGGTCTTTGCACTACAAAAATATCAACACTATCTACTAGCTAATCCATTTATCTTTTACACTGACCATTAAGCACTAAAATACCTCGTAAATAATCCTCTACACCATGGAAGAATTTGTCGATGGCTACTTCTATTCCAAGAATTTGAATTCGAAGTCGTTGTCAGACTAGGTAAGCTAAATGTCGGTCCCGACCACTTATCCCGAATCGACATAGGGGAGGAACCGACAGGACTTGAAGATGACTTACCAGATGCACATTTATTTCGAATAGAAGTAGTCCTAGCAGAATTAGAGGAAATAGCTCAGTTTTTAGAAGATGGACAAGCACCAGAAGGCATGAGTATGAAGAAGAAACAAATCTTAGCCATGAAAGCTGCACCATACAGTCTCACAAATGGATTCCTATATAAAATGGGTTTAGACGACATCCTCAGAAGGTGCGTACTAGAACATGAAAGAAATAATATTATGTATGAAGCACATTATGGACCTGTAGGAGGACATTTCCAAGAAGATACAACTACAAATAAAATCCAACAATCAGGGTTGTGGTGGCCGACACTTCATAAAGATTGCAAAAATTTTGTAAGCCAATGTGACCGATGTCAATGACTAGGTCGACCCCTGCCTAGTACAGAAATGCCCTCGATATCAATAAACCCAAGTTTGACATTTGAAATTTGGGCCATAGACTTCATAGGACCATTTCCTATACCACCAAAAAGAGTAGGTCCAAGGTACATAATAACTACAGTCGAATACATAACCAAATGGGCAGAGGCAGAACCAGTCGACACATGTTCCAACGAGATAGCTGCTAAGTTTATCTATGAGAATATCATTACCATATTTGGATGTCCATTAACCCTAATCAGTGACCAGGGAACACACTTCATCAATAAAACTACTAAAACACTAACATACTAGTTCCAAATTGACCACTGACGAAGTATAGTTTACCACCCTTAGTCGAATGGAGAAATTGAAGCATTTAACAAAACATTAACAAAAGGATTAACAAAAATATGTAACAGGACAAAGATGACTGGGATGAAAATATACCTGCAGTACTATGGGCATACCGAACGGCATATAAGTACTCAACTGACCAAACACCATTTCGACTAGTTTATGGACAGGAAGCAGCAGTTCCTCTACACTTTCGACAACAGACACCTATTATCATAGAAATTTTGCATGTCGATGTCGAACAAGGAAGAAAGGACCAACTATTACAACTAAGTAGACTTGAAGAACACCAAGTAATCGCGTTACAACATCAGGAAATCCAGAAACAACAACAGAAGGCATGGCACGACTAAAACATCAAAAACAAAAACCTGTTGGTAGGAGACCTTGCCTTACTATACAATAGTCGGGTAAAAGGAAAACCCAAAAAGCTACATACAGAATGGATGGGACCCTATGTTGTCGAAGAGGTACATGCCAATGGATCAGTCCGACTAAGGACGTTACAAGGCATAGTATTTCAGAAACTTGTTAATGGTGCCCGACTAAAGCGTTACATAAACTAAATCAGTTCGAAAAAAAAAAGAATAAAAAAAAAATGACCATAACGGTTAAACAAAAGCTATAAAAATATGAAAATCCGAAAACTAAAACAAGATCAAAAAACATAAGACAATATAACAAGAAATCACGACCATGACAACTGACATCACGCCCATCGACATAACACCATCAACCGTTCACATAATCAACATCGACCAATGATCTCGGAAGTCCCATCTCACCTTCATGACTATGGTCGACAAAATCAAATCACCATTAACGCAAAATCAAGTGTTCATGCTGGACCATCACGTCCGCCATTAATACACCCATCGACAAAAATGTCAAACGCATCCACTATAAATACCGAACTGGCAAAGGATAATTTACAACATTCAGAATAGAGAGAGCAACTTAGCAACTAACCACTGAAAACCAAGAATACCGAAGCAAAATTGACCAGCAGACTGACAAGATGGAACCTAAATAAACTAGAGTTGCATCCAAGGCTAAAGAACTACAGACCGTGGAGACACCATTGATGAGGAGACTCAAATTCATCATGAACGCTAAGGTTCAGGAGGGTTCATGGGAAAAACTATGGGCTGAGATTAAAGAGTGGGCGTATGTAAAAAAAAAGCCTACACAAGCTGTAGAGAAAATCAACCATAGTACCATCATAAATGACATCAATGCACTGATCATGGCCAATTTTGGAGGCACGAAGGAAACAACGGTGAAATTTATCATAAGTCGGTATCATAATGGTAGATTTTACTTCGACCAACCAGTTGAAATCTCTACGGAAGTAATTTCCAAATTGACTAGGTTATCAAACCAAGGTGAACCAGTACTAGTAGGAATCAAGGAAGGGTTGGTAGAAGAGCTAATAGGATCAACATCAGGAAAAAACTCCAAAGGGCTAATGATTAGCCAAATACAAACTCAGACACCACAAATAGTGGCCAAAATCATAGCCACTGCACTTACACTGACAGGTCCAGGAAGCGACCTCAAACTAGATATGTTGGAGGCAGTGGATACCATTTCCCACATAGGAAAGATATACAGATGGGCTGAGTATGTCATTGACATGCTCAAAGGCATCTGTGAAAAATATCAAGAGTCGGGAGGAATTATCAGGTTTCCATCCCTAATGTTATGGATAGTAATGTACACCTCATGCCCTATCGGGGATAAGCAATTTCAATAACCGAAAAAATTTCATATGTGGAGATTCAAACCATTCTCCCAGAATGGAACACCAAAAGAACTTGCAAACGGAAAAGTGTTGTTCGAAAAATGGTTCCAACAGCTGAAAGTCCGCACGACTAGATGGAGGGTGCCTCAGAACATCCGACGAAGTTTGCCCAAAAATGCCCACATCTAGTTAGAACTCGACCATACCGCGGTATGGTACATGCAAGGCACCAAGGAAAAGGAAAGATCTCTCAACTATTACCCGACAATCGAAGATATTTCCCAAGAGCTAGCTCAACAGACAGGTTCAAAACTGTCGATACCAGCAAGGGAAAAAGAAATAAATTTCTTGATAGAAGAGTTGCTAACAGACTAGGAGAAGGAGGAAGATTACGAGCTCAACCTATACATTAGTACATTTGTGTTGGAGGAGACATCGGTCGAAGGCACCGACCAACTACAAATCGTAATCAAACCTTCGACAGCACAAAGGGAAGAGACACAAACACAACAACTGGTAACCAATCTAGCTGAAGAAAGACTTGTCTCGACTGAAGTCCAGGGAAGAGAAATAGACTCTAAAGATCCAGAGTATGCTGTCACCAAAGAAAACATAACCAAATTGTCGAAGGAGATAACAACCTCAAGAAAAAGGAAGAAAACATAGGAACAGGAGCAAGGGAAAGGTAAACACAAGCTTATCATTCCAGAGTCCTCAGAAGACAAGGAAGAACTAGCAGCCATGGCATGCGACATTATAGAAGATGCCGCAGCAAACAAAGTGCCGGTGGAAACACAGTTCCAAAGATTTGTTGAAGCAGGGGCACAACAAGGTCGACCAAAGAGGGCAAAAAGCACAAACACTTCGATGGATGAAAATGTTGTGGATCTCGTGTCTACACCTCCACCCCCATCTTTGACCAAAATCACACAACAGCTTATTCCAGAACAACCTTCCATAAGCCCACTCGACATATGCAATAATGCTATGTCAAAGACCGTGAAGGAAAAGTTCAACCGCGATCGAGACCTCCAGGCATACATTGAAAAATTGCCTGAGTTACTCATGTCGGTTCAAAAGCTCACCACCAAAGCCCCTTTGTTTGAAGCTGGTGGATCTAGACTGATCACTCCCCAACCTGGCCAAATACTCTAGAGTCTGAGGGCTTTTCCAATTGCGAGTTCGACATTTGAGAGAAACCCTGACAAAGAAGCTAAAGTTGTTGCAAGTCAGATCACATCTATCATTCTGACCAACCCCAAACCCAACCTACTAGCCAATGAACCGACTGGAGATTAGGAAGGAGAGGACATGGATGACAAATCAAGGAATTGTTCTCCGACCTCCAGGAAAAATCACCTCCACAAACCCACGAACCCTCACCTGACCATATCTCCACTAATCCAATCACACTAGACCATTCACCAACACCATCACCACTGCTTCACCACCCAGAGTCTCTAATCCAACCAATTGCACTTGAACCACCTCCACCACAACCATTAGCACCAACTGCACCCACATCTAGACCCTCTAAATCCAAGAAACCAGATGCACAACCAGCTGCAACAGTTATCCAGCCAGCCCAACCAGAAATACCATCGACCACTGTTAGCCAGTAACCAAAAAATCTGATTTTGATTGTTGCAGGTACACAGGTACCAAAGCAAGCAAAGCAATAAAAGCACAAAAGAAAGAAAGACAAAAAGAAGAAGGACCATCAAAGCCAGATGACAATGGTCCACATTAGTCAACTTGGATCGACCACTGCAGTCAACCCAACTAAACTGAGGGATGGAGAATTAGGGAAACTCTTGGAATCATTGGCAATCAAAGAAAAAACAAGGAGCCAGAACAGACGTAGGGAGCTTGACGAGAACAAAAAATAACAAGTCGAGTTCCTTAAAAAATGCAGAAACTTGGTACAATCTGTGATACCAGGTCCGACAGAGGTCGACACTGACAAGCTATTAGAAAATGCTTATCAGCTACTTGAGAGCATGGTGTCAGCGCTACAGGCACAAAGGCGGGATACAAAAGAAGAGCAGAAAGAAGAAACAGTTCGACTGTTGACACAGCAACACACAACTTTTACAGAAGCATACAAGGTACTACGAGATCACATGGAAGATTTGGTCATTATAGAAGAAGTACTGAGAGGTTGGCTTGCATATTATGGGCAAGTCTATCAGCAAGTTCGAAAAACCCGACAAGAAATTCAAGTGCTCGAAAAGAGAAAAGGAACAGAGGTAGAACTCAAGAGCACAATTGAAAATCAAATAGTGCTCGAAACCACCAAATTGCAGAAGCATGAGCGACAAGCACACTAGTGGGTGCAACAAGCAATTCCAAATCTAGAAAAATTAGACATCATCTTCCCACAGATGAGATGAATTTTTGAGACAGCAGAGGAAAAGGACCAGTTTATGGGTCCCGACATGGAGAAGATAGCAGAATTTTCCATTCAAGAAAAGATGTCGATATTATCAATTCTGACTACATTAATAATTGACATCCAAAAAATACTACAAAGTTGGACATCATTTCAACATCAGCTGGTAGTGACAGCTGAAGCAATTGTCGAAGTCTATGTGTAGAAAAGACCAACAATCAGGCTTCACATCCCATGAAGACCAAGCACAGAAATAACCACCTAAGGACAGGCGAAGAAATGTTTTTGTACCTCCCTATTTCTTCGGGATGAAGAAATGTTTTTTTTGTGGGGGAGATGTTGGAGGAGCAAGTTGGTAAGCTGACTTGAATGATAGCCGACTTAGTCAATTATTCGACTAAGTCGGTCAGCCAACTAATTAGAGGTTAGGTCAGACACATAAGGTCATGTCGGTTCACCGAACCGATAGGTAGTTATTTGTAACTGTTTGTAATTCATATATATTAGGCTATTGAGCCAGATGAGAACTCGGTTTAGTTTTCTATATTGTATGGACCCTTTCACTATAATATAATCTATTATTCTGCTTACTTGTTCTTGTCTATTGTATTTATTATGTATATATGCTATTAATGTGTATTATTGGTAACCCTATGTGATCTGTGAGATTACAACAAGAATGATTACCTTGGTGATGATGATTAACCCTTCTTCCTTTCTTGGAGTGTACTGTGAGAGCTTGATCTTCACTTCCCATATTTTCTTCTTGAGCTACTATTCTAGCTTCTTCTTGAGAACATTCTTCCCACAGTCTACTGAACTTGACTAATTTCTTCCTAGCACAGATTCCTTGGATGAAAGAATCCCATGACCTAGGGAGACCATTCAAGGTTGTCATCATGATTTTTGCATTCTCCACTTCTTCATCTACTGCTTCCAACTACTCTTTGATATGGGAGACCCTTGTGAAGTATGCTTGGATGGTCTCCTCATTCTGGATCTTTACATTCTTCAACTAGTTCCTTAGAGTCATCTTCCAGTTGATGTTCTTCCCTTCAAACAGTTTGGTTAGGGCATCAAACATAGCTTTAGGTGTATTGAGGGAGGACACCTATGGTATGAGGTGATCCTTTATTGAATCAACAATAATCCTCTTTTCCATAACCAACTTCTTCTTATGTAAGGCCTTAGCCTTATCTGCCTCTGGAACTGGAACCTCCTCATGGATATAGGAGTCCAACTCATTTTCTTCCAGAACTAGGGAGATCCTATACTTCCAAGCTCAGAAGTTATCAGATCCCTCAAGATTTTCATAAAGCTTGGTATGATGAGACATCTTAACTGAGAACCTCAAATGGAAATACAAAAGATTTAGATCTTACTAGGTCAAGATGTCAGATCTGGATTTGGAGCTGAAATTCTGCAGTGCTGGTTCAGGAGCAGATTAGGGTTTTTCTTTTCCGGAGTTCTATCCAAACAAATGCTTTGATATTAATCTCTAAACTTTGATTTTGGGGAGGAGATCAATCCAGGCCTGGGATCACTGAAAAATTCCACTTCTGTGAAAAGCCCTAATTTTCAGCAGTAGTGTCGGGTCCAAAACTGAAAAACCTCAAAATTGGATTTTGCTTCGACAGAAAGATGCGCCCTAGGGAGGAGAGTTATTCCAACCTTATTTTTCTAAAAATATGTGGAGAGAGATCCACAAAGTGGGAAGTCCTAGTTCCTGCAGTTGCATAGTGTCTTCCTCTCAGGTTAGCTTTGATACCATGTTAGAATTTTAACATTAAGCTAGCATTATATTAGGATCTTTAACTGAGAGAATAACAAGCACAACAATCAAACAAAAGAGACAATGAACACAGTGTTTTTTTTCAGGGAAACCATAAATGGAGAAAACCCCGCAACTTCCTCAGAGATAGAATCAACACCAAAAGTAAAACCCAATACAGTAAGATGATCTCCCGACAGCAGTAACTTTGTTTCTTCCTGGCCTCAGTGTCTTCTTCTTCCTTAGCTATGCACTACAACTGAGTGTGTGTCAGTGTGTTATAAATAGAGAGGCTAGCTCTCTACTTATACTAATTCCTAACTTGACTAAACCCTACTAGGGCCCACTTCACTAGGTGAGTCTAACAACCCTAGTTCCCCGAAACTACGGGGACTTTACAATTACATCAACAATTTCCTCGAGGAAAATATTTTTGTCTATTGTCTCTTGTGATTTATTGTTGTGCATGTTATTCTCTCAAATAAGATCCTAAGATCATATTGCTTAAATGATAAAAATATAACACTTACAACTCAACAACTGGCGCAATGTTATGACTCACCTAATTCCTTATTCTTGACCAACAGTATGCGACTAATATTATAACTTAGCATCTTAATCATAAAATCATACATATCATGATGACTGTGCTTTATCCATTCATTCATTCATTTATTGATTGTTCATAATGCGACATACATTCAACAATAACTGTAATTGTAAACAATATAAGTAAGCAAACATTCATATCAACATTCGATCATTCAACAACATCCATCCATTCGACACAGGAAATTAATGTGGAAACCCATATGGGAAAAACCACCAAGGTGCTCTTCATCTGGCATGAGAAATGGGTATAGAACCTTCCAGTCTGTGACATGTAGAATATTGTTAAGATATGTCTATTGGAAGCAATATATTCTTTCACTCATGCTCTCTAGTTTATTCTTCTATCTAGTCCTACTGATCCACACACAACCTGGATCGACTCTTCTACTTTACTGTCTACGCGCTTAGCTACAGATTACTTCTACTACTAGCGCTCTGCGCACTCAGCTACTAGATTCATGGCTCAACAACATTTTCCTTCCACTAGACTCTTAATGAAACTAACTGAGTCTACTTCTTGAAACTATCTCTCCAAGTTAACAACCAATTGAAGCTAACCCTTATACAAAGTGGGCTCTTCCTACTTATAGTATTTACAATACCGCACAGGTTCGACTGACTGCAACTCAGTTATTATAGACACAAGTAGCTACAAAATATCTTGGTTAGATTAATTCTGGACCATACTTAGCTTTGAAATGCTTTCAAGACATTAACCACATCCATAACTAGCTGTGGAAACATCTTTCAGCCTATTTATATAGGTTATGACTAGCCACAAAATTGTCCTTGAGTCTTCTATTGGTTTGTCCTTCTGTAGTCTTCCTTGAATTTCACATGTCCAGCTTTAACTCTTCTACCTGCCTATTACATCGACTCTGGATGTGCTTTTCCTCATTGGGCCAATCCTCTTCTCTTCCACGTCCTTTCCATCCTTGTCCTTTCTCTGTCATGCACATGTTTTTCCTTTCTTGCGCTGGTTCTTTCGTTCCCTTCTTAACCTGCCTTTATCCCATTGCACGTGCACTATTCCTACTTTGTTTGCATGTCGGATTCTTCCTTGTGTACTTTTCTTGGCCCAACACATACACAACAACACTGGTAGATGTTTTGAATTCTTAGGTAAGGATTCTCTCCCAATGGATTCAACACTTTATCTACGGGTTCTTTGCTACCTTGCGGGGAGGATAGCATACCTAGATGGGGCCACTTGTTAACATTTGATTTGTGCTAAATAGATGGAGGGGATTTGGACCCATAAGGGAAGAAATAAAGCCTACAAATTTTTGATGACAAGGAACCTTGGGAGTTGTAATGGGTTTTTGAAAGAAAGGAAAGGCTCTAAAGAAGGAGTCCAAGAGTTGATAAGAACAGAATGACCCACATAGGCCATGGCCTGTCGAATGAAGGAAATATTAAGGCCGATTGTCATAAATAAGCCCCCTCATGTTGGTCATGCAAGAGGAAAGAGGAAATTCCAATCAGGAGGATGATAGAGATTGAAGCATAGTTGGGCCTAGGGAAAGCGTGTAGGAAATAAGCGCAAACAAATAAATGCGCAAGAGTCAGTCCACCACACAAGTGAAAACAAGGAAAAGGAAGCATGTGGTAGGAATAGAAGAAATCCACGTAGACAAGGAAATATGAACAGACCAAGGAAATTACACAGAAGAAGAAATCTGCGCAGAAGAAGGAATAGGTGCAAAAGATGTCACCTGCGTTGTAAAGGGAAACTGTGTGGAAGGAAGATGTCACAGGGTAAAGGAGTAGCACAAGTGCAGAATAAAAACCGAAAGCGACAGGATGATTGTGGGTGCTAAAGTCTGATTAAGTCGATGGATGCCACATGATTGAACGCATGCCATAAGTGAGGTCGTTAGTGCCTCATGTCAATGGATTGCTGTAGCCTGAGGGGTGATCGATGGTGACAGCTAATGGACTTCATGTATGTAGTCGACCTTGCGTGGTCATGTAAAATAGTATAAATATGAGGGATTCAATAGCTACAAGGTTGATTTTTAGATTGGTAGTTGCTGTTAACTTACTTTGTGATGGCTTATCGATCATTTTTAGTTTATTTAAAGGGTGAAGAGGCAAGTCAGGAGAGCTGATTGGTATATTAGCAGAAAGTCTGCAGGATGCAGTGAGAGGTAGTGCAGTAGAAGAGAAGCTTCGCTAGAGATATGCAGATTCTAGAGAGATCGATCCAGGCTGTGTGCGGATCAGTAGATGGTAGCAGTAGTTAGGAGAAATAAGACAGAGAGCATGAGATAAAAACAGAGTCTGAGCGGGAAGCTAGATATAGGACAGTCTGTAGTCAAATGCAGGCTGAAGGCACCATATATTTCTCAATCTATATGAAGATTACCTTATGGTTTTTCCCAGATGGGTTTCCATGTGAATTCTCCCATGTGTTGATGATTTCCTATGTATGTTTGTTTATTCTTATGATGCAAGTCCTATTATGGTTGAATGAATACTGCACTGTCAATAAGAGTTTGAATGCATGAGTAGGTTATTATGTGTTGCTTCTGAGTATTAGTTTATGTTTATGGTACAATCATTGTTGCGTGTCTATTATATTGTGCCTTTCTGTTAGTTCATGTTTATATTCTGCTATGTTTGAAGTACTAAGGTTGAATCTATGTCACGATGTTAGTAGTTAAGAAAGTATATGCGCTGCATGTGCAACAGTTTGACGGAAATGACTCCATCCTCGCAACTTGGTTGAGCTACCCAGGCCCAACAAGAACTTTTCAACGGTCATGAGAAAGAGCTGAGGCAGATCAACGATGAGGAGCCATTCCGTGAGTTTTAAGTGTACCACTAAAAGCATGTTTCAAATTGGTGAAATGAATTAAACACCAACAGCTTTCGATGGTCGAGATCACAAAAGATTTAGATCAGTGGGGAAGATAAATTCTGCTGATCTAAAATGCTAATAGGAGATAGCGCTTCAAAACTTGTGAAATATGCTAAAGAGAGGATCTATTCGACGGCAGGGATTGACATGGAGATAAACCTACTGTGAGAAGTTGTTCCTCTATCTAAACTGTGATGTCCCCGGTTTCGACCCCGTTTGCATGATGTATATATATTGTAATTAATCGTGGTGAGGAGCTCAAGGCAAAAGCCCCACCATCGATTTTGTTGTGTATGTTTTGGAAATGCGGATAATTGTTGATGGTATGTTGTGCTATAAGGCACATTATAATTCGGCATCATGTAAACACGCACATCAATTAAAATAAACCACAACCAGCTATGGCAGTGCAATGTTGAATGAAAAGGGCATGGTTCCAAAGGTTAAGGGGTGGGGGATGTCAAACCTTGGTTATGGGGGAAAAACCCAAGTTTTGTCATCTTGTTGATTTTCCATCTTCCCTTGTCAACCTCTTGAATGTTTTGTTGGGCAGCTGAGGATTAATGGCTGGTGGTGGTTGAGGAAGTTAATGCCTTTGGGAGTGGGGTGGCAGGACTGTCAGTCCTTTGCCCACCTTCCCACTCCAACCACATCTGCCCATTTTTCTCCCTCACGCACTCTTCCCTGGTCAGTTCACTCTCACCACGATTTTGTTTTTGGGATCCTCCTCACACACAGGCTGGGGGGTGGTTTTGGTCTCAGGAAGACATTTTCTTGGCTCCACGAGTTGCTGAGCACCCACGCACTAAAATTTTGCGTCCTGGCTGTTGATTGTTCATCCACGGACAAAAACAGAGCTGTTTTCTCCTCACGCAGGGCCTCCATTGTTGTGCAATCTCACGCAGAGGGATTCTTCCCCCGTTTTTCCTCTCACGCACAGGAATTTCTGGGTTTTCCCAGGTTGTTCTTTTCACAGTGAAATCGTGGGTACTGTGGCTATCGAAAGTCGGTATTTTTCCCTTTCCTCTGCGTGGTATTTATGTGTTTTCCCCACGTTTGCTGTGAGCTGTGCTCACTGAAACATTTCGGGGCTGTTGTTTCCCCACGTTGTTGGCTGTGTTGCTGGGGTCTTCCTTACATCTTTGGGGCTGTGGTAATTTCGTTTGAAGAGTCATTTTGGCCATGATAGGGCCAAGAATGACTCAGAATTTCTTTTCCCTGTTTAAGCTATGACAGCTAAGTAATTACTTGAGTGCAATGGTTAGTCTTCGGACTGTGCTGGCTTGGCTTGTCTGTTGAAAGCCTATGAAACCCAGCTGTGTTGGTTTGCTGTTTGTGCCCCTTGGCTATGTATAAGCCTGCAATTGACCCTTATTCTGGAGGAATCATGCCCAGCTTGGGGGTGGCAGCATTGCTGAGAGACTGATGAGCACGCTGGCCTATGGTTGGGTGGAACGTTGCAGCGGCGTAGCTGGTTGCGGGTTAATTTTTCATCAAAAGATAAGTACTGCTGGTTACTTCATCTCTGTAATTTATATTGATGCTAAATGCTGGAATGTCTATGTTTGCTTCCGCTGATTGTTTGAAGGACCATGCATCCTTGTATGATGAATTATGCTTCTTGTTTAGGTTTTAATTTTAGCATTGACCTCCTCTGTTTTATCTTCATGGGCTGTTTGCTTGGCTTTGTTGATGTTCGTCGTGTCCTCTTCGCCGGTTGAGGGACAGGAACGTGACAGTATGGTATCAGAGCTCTGGGTTGCAGCATTAGGCCTCTATGGGCCAAGAAAGAGCCACTAATAGAGGGCAGAATTACCCTCTATGTCCAACAGAACAGCAGTGAGCAAACAAATTCAGAAAAACGGTCTAAGTGTGAGCAGTCGGACCACTGGAGGAAGTGGAATTCTGCTGTTGCGGAAGGATTGGTTAAGTCTCCCGTCCGCCGTTGCGGATGGCGAAGCGATTCCGCATCTGACTCAAAAGCCATCCGATTGTCGACGCCGCAAGAAGGTTAGAAATTTGGCTAAGTGTCGGAGAAATCAGAAGGGAAAGTGGCCCGACGTCCGATCTTACGAAAGTCCTCCGATGTCTGACGTTCAAGTGGTTCTGAGTGCCAAATCGAAAGAATCGGTGAAGTGGGCGTTCGCTGTTGCAGACGAATGGGTGAAGTTTTCCGTCCGCCGTTGTGGAGGCCTAAATGATTAAGTCTTTTGACGGAAAAGTCCTCCGATCGCCGACGCGTCAAAAGGTTAAGGCTCGAAGTTGGTTCACGAATCGGAAGGATTTGGACTTTGGCGAACCGCCGTTGCGGAAGCCAAAGTCATTTGTCTTCCGATTCAAGAGTCAGCCGATGCCCAATGTTGAAAATTTCTCCAAGTAAGAGCGGACGTCGGAAGGTTTGGATATTTCGAGAGCCACCGTTGTGGAAGCCAAAGACATCCGACAGCCGATGTCGATGACAGTCAAAAATAAGTTCGCAAATCGGAAGAGAAAGCATTCTGGGATCCGACGTTGCGGAAGGTTGGAGCTTCTGATGAGCCGACGTTGTGAAAGGTTTGGAGCTTCCGGGAGCCGATTTTGTGGCTGCGAGATTGGTTTGAGAGCCGAATCAGCGGAAGGGATAAGGGTCCCGAGAGCCAATTCTGCGGCTATTTTTCAGTGAATTTCAGGGCTAAAAAGGAAAAAAATGGCAGCGATCTAATGCGCCAAATTGCGCAAAAATCATAGTTTTACAAAAAATAAAAATAAAAAATGAGGGCGCTACCCTCGACCGGAAGCCACAAGGGGGAAAGCCCCCTTGACCCCCGTCGTTCCCGGAGACAGTCATTCTTGTGAAAGGAAAATTCTATGTTTTCGGAAAATTAGTAAAACCCAAAATCCATAAAAGATGAATGGTGTATCGAAAATGAGATCTGTAAGTTACTGAGTGGCTGAAGCTGGCACCTCGTCCAAAATGCAGTAGTGTGTGTAAAATGCCAAGATTTGGTGAAAGTATTTGTTTTAGAAGTGGTGTGGTTTTTGCATTTGAGATTGGAATGAATCATTTGGATAGGAGTTGGAAAGCTTATCCACCAGGGAACAAGGATAAGTGACCGGAATCTGAGCATGAAGCAGCAAAGTGCTAATGATGGCTGCTGTTATCAAATGGAAAAATATGGACAATTGCATGCCCAGGGGCAGCAAGGACTATGAAGTCAACCATCTGCTGTGTGGAAAAGGAGTTCCATGCCAGGATGGAAGACTTGAAAAGGGAAGTTTTTCTTAAAAACCCTATCTTACTAACTATGTTACATTCCCTAAGTTTATACTGGAAATGTATGAGGATATGTATCGCATACATAGGATATTGCATGTTGGTAATAATATTGGGAATTATATATTTATAATGAACCACTAATGATAATCATTTCTTTGATTTTGGCATTAGTGGCAAAACCAACGATGACATGGACCCAGCCGAGTATGTTGTTGATGCTGAGGAATGTGATCAGCAACCCTATGAAGAAAGGGGTAAGGCAACGGGTCCATAACAAAAGTTGGTGAGCAAATTCTGTAATCTCCTGCAAGGACCAACCAAATTGGTCATGGAAAGGGTGTAAGTATGACCCATGCAGGTAAGAGTTGCTTATGACAGATTCCATGGAATGGTAAAGGTAAGAGACCTCATACCATGTGGATGTTGGAATGTGTCATGCCTAGATA